>FMWQ01000054.1:0-23518 GCA_900102585.1 Microbotryum saponariae | reverse complement strand
AACCTCGTCGCATGACGATCCCGCCCCCGAGGGCGAGAACTCGCACCCGTTCCAACATGGGTCCAGATTTGCTGGTTTTCTCGAACGGGCGCGAGAGTCGGTGTCACAAAAGAGGGTGGGTTCAAATCGGCATCGGTCTTTTCGGGCCATGTTTTCAGCGTCGGGATGGCGGATGAGATGCTCCTTCTGAACCACTTGGGCGTTCTGAACCCTGATTTGTGGAGAGAAGATGAGCCGGAAGACTTACCGAGGGTCGAGTTGGTCGAAGCCGACAGTGTCGATGGCGCAGGGGAGGGTTCGTGGCTGCGATGATCTGACGAGGGCGTCGATAAATAGTTGTCTCGGCAATGATCCGAAGTGATTTGACGGGCGTGATCAGGAGAAGGAATTTCGAGCGAGAGAGACGACAGCAGCAGTCGGTGATTGAGGCGAGCGTGCTTGAGTCGATCCAATTTTGGAGCCATTGTCAGAGCCGGACGAGGCAAAGGACGAAGTTGACTGTGCCGACTTGATGCCTTGGATCGGACCCGGCATCTCGATCCAATCAATCAAAGCCGTCCCCTGACCCGGTATCAACCTCGCACGACAATGACCTTCCTCGAAGCGATCACGCTCCTCCAACTCGTCGTTCCAGGTGCCGCATCCTCGTCATTTTCCAAAGGTTTGAATGCATGCAACGCAACGTAGGTGATCGACATCTGACGTTCCTTCTCCACGTCCCGACCCGCTTGTTCGCCCGCGACACCTTTGCCACCTCGCACGAATTCGAAAGCAGGGGCCGCGCTTTCTCGCCGTGGTGTCAGTGCCTCGAGGGAGGGCAAGGTTCGTCTTGGGGGGACGAGAATAAGAGTCGCCGCATCCCAGGCTGAGCGCAGGACGGGGATCGCCGAAGATGACAATAGAACGTACAGTGGGTGCGAGTCGGGGTCCTCGTCCTCTTCGTCCTCGGTCAAGTCCTCTTCGTCTTCCTCGTCATCGAGCGCCTCTTCATTATCATCCATCGATTGATTGGCCATGGGAGGTGGATGCCTTCATCTGAAGAAGTTTCGACTTGGCCTTGGTGGGGATCAGTCGACTCGGCCCCGGATAGGGGGAAGTGGAATCGTCCGAGACGCGCTGAGCCAGGAGGAAAGGGATGCTGTTCGTCACCGAGCCCCGTGACGTGACGAAGGTGTAGGTGGAGCCGAGTTGGGACCATGGTCGGACAGCTGATGTGCCGTATGTAGCGGTGAAAGTTCCGCCGCAGTGCTGATGGCACTCCAGCCCAACCCCATCGTGACAACGAGCGATTTCCTCGAAGGCGATTCGAAGTCGATCAGATCAATGCTCCTCCCATCGCACGATTGACTGCTGATCAATCGCTGTAGATCCGTCGCATGAAGTGACGACGTCCGTGGTGTACGAGGGACCATATCCGGAAATAGGTAAGGACGACATGGTCTCGACGCGGGGGAACTGATACGTCGTATGGTTCTGCACCGGCGTCAAGGCCTCGCAAGTTGGAACGATCCTCTCTGCATAGGTGTGAGATAGTCAACCCCGCCATCGATGTGATCCTCCATTGGTGCAGTACCAGCTCCGGCGTTCGTTCCTTGTGCAGAAGCGTCTTGCAGCCGGAACGTCTCGGAGACAAAATCGGCGAAATCGAGCATCTCTCTCGGCGAGGTCGGAGGCGGTGTCGATCTCTGTTCGCTCGAGTCGGTCCGTAACCGGTGTCGACCCAATCGATCACGTTCCAGAGCTATTGCATCGAGATGGGCGATGAGAGGTTCGACGTCAGACAGGGCCACTCGTACATGCCGCAGGGGAGGAGGCGGCGGTCTGATCAAGCGGGGGGAGATGCTCGAGCGTGGTTGAAATCTTGGCCAGAGGGAAGCGGTAGCTCGAGCCTGATGGTGCCGAGTCATCGTTGAGGCAGGCTTTGGATGGACTCGACCGTATCGGAGGTGGCGGTTGTATCTCGGACGACGAGGATCTTGCATGAAACGATGTACGAGGCCTGGACCGAGAGAGCCGTCTTGTCAAGTAGGTCGTGTTGGTGTTGTTGGACGTTGACGTTAGTATCGCGTCCACGATTGCGTCCGAGCCCGGCAGCTGCTCAAGATCGCCTTCACCGAGTGGTGCTGGTGCACCTTGGACGGCCCAGCGACGGCATTCGCATTGGTCGGGTCCTGGGGGGGAATATTGAGCTGGTGTGGATATGGTTTGGCTCGAACTGAGGATGCCCGAGATCATCCCTCAAAGTGGGAGCGGGTGTCGAAGTCGACGATGGCCCTCGGCGCCGACGTCGCTCTCGCTTTCGGGGAGGGAGCTTCACGCCTGACTGGCTCGGAAGTGGGGTGACCGGTGAGCGCTGTGAGTGGGCAGGCGGGCGATCGGCCAGGCTGGCGAGACGGCGAGACGGCGCGGCTGGAGCTCGGCCAGACGGTGTTGCTGTAGACTTGTTCACTGTGCCGGTAGCCTAGTTGGTATTCAAAGTGGTGTCCACGCTTGCTGCTGTTACTGTTGGTGCGCTACGAGCGGCGGAATGAATGGGCGATCGTCGACGCCGATAGTCAACGATGCAGTGCGAACGACACGCGAGTCGACGATGCAGTGCGAACGACACGCGAGTCGACGCGTAACCTCTGCGGAACGAGGGCGAGGGCCTCGGTCGGTACGACAACACAAGTATGAGTCGCGGTCCAGGCACAGCACGTACAAGATTGTGCGGCGAAACGGAAAAAACTTGGTCCAAGAAGTCGCAAGCGGTAAGCGGTGTGGACTCGAAGGGCGTTCGTGCCGCTGACCAGTCTGGGTCCGGCTCCGTGTCGGCGACGGGGCGTCGTGTTTGGTGTCCCGAGAGCAAAAGACGAGAATCGCGCAGGCGGCGGAGCACTCGAGTGAGTCAATCGATAGCCGACCCACGAAGGGCACTCGAACGAGAGGAGCCGGAGTAGATACCCAGCACACAAGGGCCTCGACTGGCCTCGGACGCTGTGTATGTCAGAGCAAAGAGAACAAAGCCTCAGACTCGCGCTCGGTCGCTCCGGAAAGGAGATCACGCGCTAAAACCGCCCGCAGCCGCCCGCGCGCCCGCGCGCTAACGGCGCGCCTTATGAACTCGGGCGCCGTTCGGCCATACTATAGTGTAATAAGTGGCCTAAAAGAATGGGTTCAAGTCCCGACTCCCTACAGTAGTTTTGTCCATCTTTTCTTTATGAACGAAAGAAAATAAATTGAACCTGCTCTATTTGCTAAACGATATTCTGGTTAGGATATTTCACTCCCCCTGCCCCTGAGGGATGGGCGCCGAGGCTCCGTCTACTGTCTCCCTTCCCCCACTTGGTCACGCTCGAACACGACGCTACACCTGCAGGTACGGTCCAGAGTTCAGCAACAAGTTTACTTGTCTCTCTGTGTTGCACCCCCACCCCCCCCCCCCCACACGCCCCACGCCCCACCCCATCAGCCGAGGACGACCTTGGAAGCGATGAGCGACCTCCAAGCGTACCTCGCAGCCAGGTACATGACCGGAGCGAAAGCCGATGCCATTCTAGAACGCTCAGGTTCACCATCGGAGAAGCGAAAGAAGAAGAAGCGCAAGGTCGAATCTGAATCGATAGCATCGTCCGGAGGAGAAGCATCGACGTCGTACGGTCAGACTCAAGGAGAGAGGGGGGATTGATTGTGGATGATGATGGATGGGATGGAGTGGGCGAGGAAGAAGAATGACGACGATGAAGATGATGGGAGGCCAGGTGAGTGTGATGTTCTCAAGTTGGCGATCACGTGTCCTGTCGTGCCCCGGGGTCGTGACTTGAAGAGCACCGAGGCGCTGACCCCCGTCCGTCCTCCACTGCATCGCACGCTCCCAGTCGTCGAACCACAAAAAGGTCAATTCAAAGCCAAAGCCAGCACCGCCTCCTCCTGGTCCACGATCCGAGAAGCGGCCTTTGACGAGCCCGCGTACGTTCGTACACCTTCCCCGGAACCCGTGGACGAAGAACCGGTCGTTGTCGGTTCGGTCGTACAAGACGCTGCACCGCCACCACCACCACCCTCAAAAGGCGGTCTACAGTCAGCAGCCTCTTTACGAGCTGAACAAGCTAGGAGGGATGTCGAACTCGCGGCGCAGAAGAAGCAGGCTGATGCCGAACTCGAAGCTCGCAAGAGGGAATTGAGGGAACGAGGGGAGACGCTAGACGAGGATGTACAAGGCGACGATGATTATCCGACGTATCGAGATCGTCGGTCGCAAGATTGATCTCAAGTTGGCCAAAGCGGAAAAGGCCAAGCAAAAGAGGGAAGAGTTGGAAAAGGAGATTAGAAAGATGGAATGGGGGAAAGGGCTCGTTCAGAGGGGGGAGAAGGAACAGCGCCAGAAGGAGAGGGAGAAGATGGCCAACCTTCCTATGGCGAGGTATGCTGATGACGAGGACATGAATGAGGAGATGAAGGATCGCGAGAGGTGGAACGACCCTGCCGCGAACTTTCTCACGGTGCGTCGAGTCGCGAGTCGTTCGAAATCATCGGCTGGCGAATGTTAGCTCATATCTCCCTCCCAACCAACTCCGCACAGAAAAAGAAGAAGGACATATCAACAGGGCCCAAATACCCCAAGTACACTGGACCGATGCCCGCACCGAATCGATTCGGTATCCCCCCGGCTATCGGTGGGATGGAGTGGACAGAGTGAGTAGCTTGCGTCGATGTCGTTAACCGCGTAAAAGCTAGTCGCTAATCAGCGGCGCATGACCATCAGAGCAACGGATTCGAAGCGACTTACATGCAAAAGATCAATTCACGCAAGATGCGGTCAGCCGAAGCTCATGCGTACTCGACCGAGGACATGTAATGCCAACCTCCCGATTTGTTTCCCAAGCTTGCTCCAAGTTTACGTTCATTGCGGAGGGGCTGCTCATCGATTATACACCCTACCGTGGAACATACTCGAACTGGACATGCACCTTCTTGCCCCCACCTCTGGACTCTGCGACATCCACTTCATGATCCTCGTCCGGGAGCCTCCTCATCCGCATTTTCTTGTGTCCTGCGCGATCCCCAATTATCCTCGAATGCACAGGATCGGATGTGTCTTGCCTTGAGGACGGGTAGCAAATAAGATTCGATAATGCATTTCAATGCTGCGGCCATGATGCCTTGTCGGTGATATTGCGGAGCGAGGAAGACTGTTCGCAATACAAACAAAACCCAGAGTTGGAGTGGAAGCCTTCCCCAACCTCGAGACGCCGCTCTGAAAGACACTCACATCCATAACTCCACACTATATCCTGCTCCACATTCCCATCCTCCTCCCTAAAGTTTGCATCACCACCCTTTCTAACGACCCTAGATCCCCGACCACGTGCCCCCGCCCCCTCCCCTAATCTCAAATTACCGACCGGACAACCTTCCTCATCCCAACCTATCCGACCCGCATCAATCCACCTCGCCACTATTCTCTCATACTTCTCCGTGTTACTCTTGATCCACCCCGAGCTTGGTCTTCTGTGTAAGGGTACGGAGGTCCTTCGAGTTGCAGGGCGACGGAAGGGTCGTCAGGGTTCGGTGGAGGGGCGCGAAGTCGAGGGGTTGGGAAGGGTGAGCGACAGGGTGAGCGAGGGTGGGGGATGGGGAGGTAGAGGGTGCGGGTGAGGGAACATATACGGAAGGAAGTGGATTGGATGAGGGATTGCAGGATGGGCAGAGTATGCGAGGAAGGCGGACGGTAAGGTGGAGGAGAACTTGGAGCTGGGGTGTCTGAGCTTGTTGAAGGCGGACTTCGTCGCTGGCCATGGTTACAGCCTCTCGTATAATGGTATATGAGAAGTAGGAAGAAAAGAGTCGTAAAAACAACGGAACCGTCCTCGATGGATCCGACGCCTGCAGCGTTCGAGTCAACAGAAGGAAGTCGACCCGCGTGCTTTCGCTTCATATTAGTCCGAGTCAAGACGAGACCTCACCACGTGATCCTCTCGGCAGCAGGAATCGTTGAAAGCCAAAGCACACATCTCCCAATCAGATTCCAAGACAACTCCACCCAAACTAAATCCCCATCTTATGAACAATGCGTCAAGAAACCAGAAGAAAAACCAAAGAAACGCTAACAAAGAACAAAGTAAACAACGGGGACAAAGAAAGAATGTGACAAAAAAATGGAGAGGGAAGAAAGTCGAAAGTCGTGACAAGGTCGTGAAGGGAGGGCAAGCACGGTCATCCATCACAGGCGTAGAGAAGATACAGCGAAATGGACGAAGTTTTTGCGAGGAGTTGAAGATGAAATGATCACTTGTATCGATCGTAAACCCGGCCTCGAGCGCGTCCGATCAGACCCCTCATCAATTTCTGTTACGCCAATCCGCGAAAGATGTCAGCTCGATTGCCCTCCATCAGGTTATCTATACCTTGAGCTATGACTCACGTCCGAAACCTTGGGCATGTCCGTCTCGTCGAGCTGCTTGCCCGTCACTAGTTTGGTCACGCTCTGCACGAGCCAATGCAGATCTTCCTCCCTGATCGGTGGAGCCGCTTCGAGCAGGTTTGCAAATCCATAGGAAGATCAGTCCCCGACCCTCAGATTGTCCAAACTACAGAGCCAACTTACGTTTTCTCAAAAACGGATGCTCCAATAACTCCGGGATCGTTGCCCTCGTCTTGGGATCAAACTTGAGACACACTCCAACGTCTCCAATACCTCCTCGATCAACTCCGTCTGCAAGTCAGGGATCTCGACCCCTCGTTCATCGACGGCGTTGTGGTAGGCGCGAATTCGAACTTGTAGTTGGGGTTCTGGATCGCCATGATCTTTTGACGATGTCGCGGATGTGCGCGAAGGGCGTGCGGCCGTAGACCATTTGGTGAAGGATGCAACCTAGGGACCAGACGTCGGCGGCTCGGCCGAGCTGTGAGGAGAAAATCGAATATGGGTCAGTACCCAGCTTTCGTGAATGATGACGAAAACGGATACCCGCACGCACCTTCATCAACCTCTTGCCATCCCTCCCCATTCCCGAATCAATCAAGGCCTCAGGAGGCATATAGTTCGCCGTCCCAATCTGTTGATCCCTCCCTATGTTGGTCGTATCATTCGCAATCGTCTTGGAGATACCGAAATCGATGAGCTTGAGTCGGCCTTTGACGAGGACAAAGTTGGCCGGTTTGAGGTCGGTATGAACGACGTTTTCGTTGTGGATCACATGAACGGCCTCGAGCATCTTAGGAGGGAAGAGCAGCCCTTGTCAGCTACCCAAACTCGATCCCTCATCATCCTCACAGCAAGAGAACTCACCCCTTCCCAGATATACCGAATAAAGTTCATACTAATCTTCTTCCCCGAATGTTCATTCAACAGATTATTCAAATCCGTTTCCCCCTGTTCCATCACCATCAACAAATGCCTCTTGTTCTCCCCAATCTCGGAATCGATCAACTGAATGATCTGCGGCTTGCCCCTCAACTTCTCCAACAACGAAATCTCATTCGCGAAACTCTGCCTTGATTCGGCGTCGTTTTTCGAAATGTCGACTTTTTTGATCGCGAAGAGTTGGTTCTTCTCGTCCAAGACACGGTAGACGCGGGAAGAGCCACCTCGACCTAAAAGACCGGCGCGGGCGTAGGTTTGTTATTGACGATGATGCATTGGGGCTCTTCTTGGCCGGTTTGAGCGGTTGCGTCATGTGGTGTTGTTGTTGCGCTTGTTGGTACTGCCGTGCCAGAAGCTGGCGCTCCATTTGAGGGTCATATGCTTGTGTTGTTGTTGTTGTTGCTGGGCGTAGTGCTGCTGCTGTTGCTGCTGTTGCTGCTGTTGTGTTGATGGTACAACGCAACAGGTGTCGCCTCCGCCATCCCCGGTGATCGATCTCTCAAAGGTACTTGATACTCGACCGGAGCAGGGACCGCCGTCGGCTTAGTCGAAAAAGGTTGGGAAGAAGGCGGGTATTGTCTCCCATTCGCCGTCGTCAAAAGAGGACCGATGTTCGTAGCCCTATACGTCTCCCCTAAGACAGTCCTGCCATTCGTTGTCGTAGGCGCGACGACCGGTGCAGCGGTGGTAGCTGTGGTAGCTGTGCGTGATGACGAATAGACGTTCTCGTCATGGTACAGCTCCATCGCCGACCCAGGTCGAGCAGGGAAGTTCTGAGCCTGGTACTCCGCCGCTCGATCATCGACATATGGCAAAGCCCCACCCGTCGATCGACTCGGTAAAGAACTGCTCGCATAGTTCGCATGATGGATCGGTTGGGCTGGCATCTCATCGCGATACATGGCGATACTTGATGCCGCACGAGGTGGGAGGGCCATGATCGTTTCCTCCCTCGACATTGACGCGTTACCGCCATCAATCGAGGCACCTCGTCGAGCGGCGTAGGTCATCATCGAGGGCGATTCAGGTCGTCCTTCGGCTTCCCGTTCAGGTGGACTCATCGAGGGAAGGCGATACTTGTTCTCGAGGGCGGGCTTTGAAGGTGGGGGTGGCGGACTCGGGGAGGGACCTGAAGAGGTTTCGGAAGGGGTCGAACTTCGACTGACCAAGAAGCGTTGGCGGAGCATCGTGCTACTTTCTGGCATTTCGGTAGGAACGGATGGGACTTTGGGTGCGGCGACGGCGTTGGTCGAAGAGGTTATGTTCATTGTCGCCGTCGTTTGCGCAGTCGAGCGTGATCGCGTACTGCTGCCGAGTGTCGGCGGAGAGGTGTCTGTGCTGGACGAGGTATTGTATTGCGACAAAGACGAACCAGGTCGGGCGTATGAGGTCGAAGATGACGAGACGATAGTCACGGTAGCCGCTGCTCTGTCCTTGGACACGAGGCGAGGCGACGAAGGCGTCACTTCAGATCGGGATCGATTGTGCGGCGAAAGGGGCGGTCGTAACGGCGGCGAAGCATTCGATTCGGATGCTGTACAACTCGAAGGGATCATGAAAGTGATCAATATGCTGCGCCACAGGCAGTCCCGGATCACGAGAATCGAGAAAGTTGACTGACCACTCTCCCGTGATCGCCGGCATCACTAATTGGCCCTTCCAAGCCGTCCCTCTCCTTCTTCGCCATCAACTCCTGCAAATGACCCTCTGGGCCCTCCTCTTTTTCACCTCCGTACCTCCCGTCCAGTTTGACTCTGCATCAAGGACTTGCGTTCGAGCCATCCTCGACCGCCTGTTCGTTCTCCCGTCGCTTTCGTCGAGGCTGTCAGACCTGGTCTGGGGAGGGCTGGAGTGGTGGTGGCGAAGGTGGAGAGGGCGGGTTGGGACGCGGAGAGTATGCGGTCGTTCGACGTTCGGCGTTCGAGAGTTACTCGGCTGTGCGACAAGGAGGAGGCGAGGGTCGGAGAAGATCTCGAATCCTGAAGGAGGTCAGAGACCGGAGAGTTATTTCCAAGATCTCATTTTGTAAATCGCTTCAACACTGAAACACTCACCATTTCGTTTGTTTTACGCGCATCCTCTGCATGAGCAGCTCCATCCTCCCCTCGGCACCATTGACCAAATCCGCTCTCGTTCGTGCCAACAAAGTCCCCGAAACCGGTCAACTTCTCCTTACTCTTCGTCCAACTCCTCGCCAACGTCCTCAAATTACTACTTGAAGTCGAACCGCTCGCGTTTGCCGCAGCCCGACTGATAAAGGTCGATTTCCTCAGCCCGTCACCTGAGCTATCGACGCCGACGGAACCTATCCCTGAGGAGGAACCGCTGCCCCCTCCGCTATTGGCGCTGGTGTTGGATCGTAAGAGCGGGTTGGAGAAGGGTAACGGCGGGGAGTGACGGGACATGCTTGACGAGGACCGAGGTGGGTTGTTCAAAGGTCCGTCGAGTTGATCGAACGAGGGTCGACCTCCTGACGACGAGAACGAAGGACGAGGTTGACTGATCGCCCCCGCTCCGGCGTTGACGGCTGTTCGCGATGTGGACGGCGATGAGGATGGGAACGTCGGAGAGGACGCCTTGACGGAGGAGCCATTGTCGTTCCATGATGCATTGGAGAGGTAAGCGTCGGATTCGAATTCGGGTAAGGGTACATCGTTGTCATCCTCGAAATCTAGAGCTCCGAGAGCGCCTGCCGCGAGCGAGGATGAATTCGAAGCGAGCGACGAGGTCGACGCCATGGCTGAGGAACCACCGCAATGGAATGAAGAGCGAGACGAGTTGCGTCGGAGGAGAGAAGCGGTGGAGAGTGAAAAGGGAGATGAGGATGACGCGCCGATCGAGCCTTGGGCGTGGTTGCCGTTCGCCGATGTGGACGACGACGACGACGCTGCGCCTCCCGAGGACGAAGTCGGAGTACGGATCTTGTTGAAAAGCTTCTCCATCAGGTTCGACCGACCCGAGGGTGTGGAAGGTCTCGACATGTTGTTGTTGTGTACGGCGTCGAGGGTTGGCGCGGTAGGCGGTGGTCGGAGGTGGGCGGCGCGAGGACGCGGAGTGGAGTCGGAGTGGTGGTGGTGGTGGTGGGTTGAGTGATCGCTCGCGGGGGTGGGCTACTAGGATTAGTCGATCACGTGCACACCACGACGATCAACCGACAACTCCAAAGTGATCGGCCCGGTCGACGCAGTCCAACAAAGGTGGGAGGGCGAGCAAAGCGACGCGACGCCGATTTGTTTACCGCTACGCAGGGTGGGCTGAGGGAGAGGAGGGGGGAAATTGCGCCGAGTCGTTTTACACGCGAAGAGGAGGGAGGTCAAAGAGGGGCCTTGTTTATCGCGCCGCCAGCCGTGTCGAGCCGCGCGCACGCGCTAGCAGGCGCTAGCACGCGCTCTCGCATCTCTCGCGCTCTCGATTCTCAATGCGATCATCGATGCTTGCGCTCGAGTCTCGACGAGTTTTCCGGCGAGTTTTGGCTTCGCAAAAAAGATCTGCAATCCCCGCAGGGAGGAAACGATTAAGCTGGGCACGATAAGAATTTTCAACGTTCTCGATCTGACGGTTGCAGACCAGTAATCAAGACTTCTGCCGTCGTCTACTAGTAAGGAAGGAAGATTACCCGTCGGCGGCTCGGCGATTCTTCTCGCCGATGCTGTGACCGCCAAGAACTGAGCCCCTGAGATCCACGACGTCTCGCAAAGCCACGAGGCGTGCACGGTCACACAGACTTTTTAAATTATATACTGCCTCCCGTTCTGAAATCCTTGACATGCCTTTTCCCGACTTCCGACACGCTCGCTTCGGTCATAACGGAGCTCGGGCCGAGGTTGTGAGACTCGATTTCAACCAAAGGTAGTCCTGCGCGTTACTTCCTCGTAAACTCCAGATAGACCCACGTCCCCCTGTAAATCGGATCCCTACTCAACTTGCCGACCTCTGCGAACCGTTCCTCGACATTCCTAATGACCGTATCCTGAGCCTCCTTTGGGACGTGCGGCGCACCCGCCTTGTTCTTGGATGATGACCGTAACCCTATGCCCCTTCTCCAAGAACTGTCGGCCCTTTTTCAACTTGTGCTCCAAATCATGCGTCGAGACACCCCAGGTCATTTGAATTTCCTTGGGTGGACTCCCCGTCGCAACGGAGGCTCCACCGCCGCCCGAAGACGACGGTGAAGCGTTGTTCCGAGCTTGTTCATTCTTATCCTTGATCGCTTGGGCCTTGTCCTTCTTCTTGTCGTATTCCTTCTTCTTGTCCAAGATCTTGCAAATCCCTTTATCTGTAGCGACGAGGAGGATGCTGTATCTTGTGCGATCGAGTTGGGAGAGGATCGTACGCAGTGGGGCGGGGGGGAGGAGCGCATTGGTTTCGGGGTCAACGAGGATGATTTGGCGGAGAGGTATGTCCTCGTCTTGATTTGGGTCGATTTTTGGAGTGGTCGCTTGGGGGCGTTCGAGGTGGCGTAGGTGGAGACGGACCAGTGTGGGCGGAGGAGGACGGCCGAGGAGGAGGAAGAGGTGCTGGCTCGAAGCAAGGCGCCGGAGCAAGATGGGCAGCGCGATCGTAGTGGTGTAAGTTGACGTGCGAACGCGGACAAAGGGTTGAACGCCATGGCCGTGGTTGAGGAATCGGGTATGCGTTGAGATGAGAAGGAAGCCAGAAGCGCATTCAGGTCATCATCGCCGGTCATCGCGCTCGTCGCTACGAGAGCATTCGAGCCGATTCGAGCCGAGCGCGCTCGACAACGCTCGACACGGCCTTCCCTCTCCTCCGTATCTGCTCTGCGACCACACCGCAGCCACCACAACGAGCCCCATGTTCGCACCCCAGTCAAAACTCGTCGCCTTTCCGCAACAACTCGTTCGGCGCGTTCGGCAACACCACCTCGGGCGCCAACAACACCTCGTCGCCCGGTGGGACGTCGTTCAACCCGGCCTCGACCTCGACCACCAACCAGAACCCATCCTGGGCGCATCTTCCTCCTTCTACAGTACACAACCCAATCAGCAACAAGTGCGGGGACAACAACATGGTCAACAGCAGCAGCACGGACAGCAGGCACAACAAGGCCAAGGACAAGTCTTTGGTAACTCGCAGGCTTACTCGAGCTGGAACCAGCCCGCTCAATCGAGCTACAACCACCACACCAATGTCGCATCACCCGCCACGGGGGGTTTATCGAACCAGGGTACACCCTTGGGCTCCCAACCTCCTCGCAAGAACTACCTCCCTGGATACCTTTCGGGTGGTGCCGCTCTGGGACCAGTCAGTCTTTTCGCTCTTCGCTCTTTCACCGCCCAGCTGCTGATCCTTACTCGATCATCTGTCCAGTCCGACTCGAGCGGTGATTCCCCCTCCTTCAACCACCAAGATAACTCGCGAGTAGGCACGAGTGCATGGGATTCGCCCATGCCGAGCGCCTCCGAGTCGAGCATCAATCGGAGGTCGTCCTTGTCCGGCTCGCCTGGATCCCGGTTCGGGGCGAGTCAATCCTTATTCGGAATCTCTTCTCAGAGGGATGCGTAAGTGTTCCGCGTGGACCGGTTCTTAATTTTCAGCACTCATAAGTCGTTGACGAGACGCCTCCCACAGCTCGAATCCCGCCCGTTCACCATCGAGTTTCACCGCCCGTCAACTCCCCTACGGTCGCAACAGCCATCTCTCGTCCCAAAACGCCATGGACGACGACGCACCTCCCATTTCGTCGCTGAACGAATTCACCTCGGACAATAACACCCTCCCTTCTTCCCTCACTTCGGCGACGAACGCTTCCTCGTCCCCCTTTTCTCCGACCCACACCCCTCTCGCTCCCGCACCTTCTTCGCACACTACCAACTCGCCCGGATACCCCGTCCACATCTTTGGATTTCCTTCCACCTCAACCGAAACCGTGTTGTCCTACTTTTCCCAATTCGGCAGCGTCGAATCATACAAGACCTCGGAGGAAGGAGGTAATTGGCTCACGCTGATTTATAGCGAACCTTCGTCGGCGTTGAGAGCGAGTCGGAAGAATGGGGTCGTTTTGGGGAGGGTGTTGATGGTCGGGGTCAAGGTGGTGGATGAGGACGAATTGAGGAAAGCGATTGCTTTGGTTTCGGGGACGAACTCGTTTGGGAATGGGGTCGGAGAAGGCGAGAGGGAAGGTGCCTTGACGACCACGTCGACGAATACCATAACGGGTGCAGGGTCGAACCTCCAAGCCATGGGGAAAGCCAACGGTCTCAACGCCGTCGGCGCTGGTTCGTCTAGTAGTCGACCCGTCAACGTCCGAGGCCCACAACAAGCTTTCAAAGCCACGCCCAAGAAATCCTTTCTTTCCTCCGCCGCGCAAGTAGCAGCTTCGTCGGGGACACCTGCTTCCAAGGAGAGGGAGGCGATGGGTATGCGAATTTGTTTGAGGATAAGCAGAGGATCGCACAGAGAAATGCGACGGGGGTCGTGGGTGCTGGGACGGGGAACGCGGGCGGGAAGGGGGTGTTGGGCAAGGTTAGTGATGCGATTTTTGGGTGGTGAGGATAAGAGGGGTCGCGTGTGTTGTGCTCATTTTGAGCGGGGAATGGAGCATGATATTCTTATGACGTCGATTGAGATTGGTGCTGTATGAACCGGTTCGGATATCCCCGATGCTTACAAAGGCTCGATTTCGAGCGTCGACAACTTGAAGTTCGGCCGTAAAGGGCGGCCCTCCCTATCTCTTCCTCGACTTGACTCACGTGGCTCCCCACATGAGATGAGGTCGGGCTGAAATCACGTCTTGTTGATCCTCGACTCGTCATAATCTGGGAGGCCCAAACACAAGAGCAGCCCCTAGATGACAAGTGACTTCGGGACATCTCCTCGGATCATCCCGACCAAGCCGATAATCCGAAAACTCGGCGTCATCCTCTCTTCTCCTTTCGCGTCGAGTTCCCGAAGGACACCCGACTCACGGGACTTCATCTAAAGTTGGAATTCACATGTCAAGTGAGTTGATCGCCGACTGGAGCAAGTCATCTCGACCGTTCTGGCGTGTCCGAATCCTTGGAAGGAATCGTTCCCGTCCCCGAACGAGAAGGCGCAGGGGCGTGTTTGGCCACCGCACCACCGCGCGCAGCTCGACTGGGCGTTTGACGTGCGCCCGTACGAGCCCGTGCACGAGGAAGCGTGCGCCCTGGAACGGTCTGCACATGGCTTGTTGCAGCCCTTTGCTTCTTCGCCCCACGCCTCGCACACATACTCTTGTCCTATCGCCGCGCACCGACCACTCAGACTCAACCCCTCCCCTCCCCTCCCAACAGACACTACTTGTATCCACGTTCCTGTGTGTGTTCCTGTGTGTGTGTGCGTGTCCATCACGCGCACCTCTCTCTGTCGAAAACGTCAGAGCGTTTCTCGCTGTCGTCGGTGGTCGTCGTCGTCGTCTCTCCCCACATCACTCACGCCCGCCTCGACGCATTCCCCACCCAGCCAACCCGGCCTCGCCCCCTCATCGTCGCGCCATCGTAGCCTTCCCATCTCCGCGATCCGCCTCCTTCATCCAACGTAGCTTGTGAATCGGCCTTTTCCGACCACGGCTACACCAAACATGTCGACGCCGACCGTCACATCCGCCGATGATGCGGGGTGGAGATTCGCACAGTGCTTCGGTGACAAGGTCAGTTGGGTCGTGGTGGTGGCCCCTTCCGATTCTAGGGCCCAGGGGCTCTTCTTCCAAGCCATGCGACTGACTTGGTCCGGATCTCTCTCGCAATAGGGTGAAGTTGAGGATATCACCGAGGCTGATATCATTTGTAAGTCCGGCAACGGGAAGGGGTCGCAGGTAGCCAGCGCAGGCAGACGGCCGTATCGGTCAGCGTCATCGGTCCGGATCCAAAGGCCCTGCGTCCGGTCACCCTCGTCTCCAGGGGTAGCTCACAAGCCATTGCGGAGAACTGACTTCAAATTTGCTTCTCGCCCGAACGATTCCCACAAACCATCACAGCCACGGTCGAGTTCGATCACACGGGTGACTATCTCGCAACGGGGGACAAGGGCGGCCGCGTTGTGCTCTTTGAACGCAACGAGACCAAGAAGGGGTGCGAGTACAAGTTCTACACCGAGTTCCAGTCGCACGAACCCGAGTTCGACTACCTCAAGTCGCTCGAGATCGAGGAGAAGATCAACAAGATCCGATGGTGCAAGAGGCAGAATGCCGCCCACTTCCTGCTCTCGACCAATGGCAAGTTGCAAGCAACCACTACCCTTTCCTTCCGCATGATTCGGGACTCGTTTTCTTCTGGTCGGGGTGATGTGGCGTTGGAGTACTGCGACGCATGCATCTTGCTCGCATCGTTTTCTCGGACCGGTACACTCGCGCCCCGTTGCCCACCCGCGCCCTTCCCGCGCCTGTGCGCCAGCCAACCCAGCCAGTTTGGGCCAGCCGGAGGCTCAGCGAGCGAGGCCGCTGCTTGTGCAATTGGCAGACGCGGCGCGCGGGCGGGCGTCGCACCCCGCCTCCCGGTGGCACCACCACACACACCGCGACCGCCGAGATCACGTCCACCATCCTTCAAAGCTCTGAGCTGACGACGTGTGCTGCTTCCCGACGATCTTTACAGACAAGACAATCAAACTGTGGAAGTGTTTGAGAAATCGCTCAAAGTCGTCGCAGAGAACAATGGCTCGATCGCCTCCAACTCGAACGCGCTTGGCGGGGGGAGCTCCACCTCGTCGCCGCCACCACCGCCTCCACCGATCGCGATCCCGGGGCTGACGCCGTCCTCGCCAACGCGGGCAACGACCACTTCGAACGGGACACCGTACCTCCGATTGCCGCGTATGACCTACCACGACACGATTGTCGCGGCCGTGCCGAGGAAGGTCTATGCGAACGCGCATGCGTACCATATCAACTCGATCTCGATCAACTCGGATGGAGAGACCTACATGAGTGCCGATGATCTGAGAGTTAACCTGTGGAACCTCAACATTAGTGATCAGAGCTTTAGTGAGTGCAAGGTCGCCTTGGGAAGGTCTGAACCGGAGCGAGTCGACCGCCCGAGTCGAACATCGCTGGCTCGATGAGCTGATCCATGGTGCGCTTTTTTGCATTGACAGACATCCTCGATATCAAACCCGTCAACATGGAGGAGCTGACCGAGGTCATCACCGCGGCCGAGTTTCACCCCCATCTCATGCAACCTGTTTTGCTATTCGAGTTCGAAAGGGACGGTCAAACTCGCCGACATGCGGGAACAGGCCCTGTGTGATAAGCATGCGAAGCGTGAGTCGAGACTGTAATACGTGGGAAGGGTATGGATGAATTGAAGGTGGGGCTGACTCTGGTCATCGATCACGGTGTCGCCAGTGTACGAAGAGGAGGAGGATCCGTCGAACAAGTCCTTCTTCAGCGAGATCATCTCGTCCGTCTCGGACGTCAAGTTCTCCAAAGACGGGCGTTACATTCTCTCGCGTGACTATCTGACGCTCCGGATCTGGGACATCAACATGGAATCGCGACCTGTACAAACGATCAACGTGCATGACCATCTGAGGTCCAAGCTGTGCGATTTGTACGAGAACGATTGCATCTTTGACAAGTTCGAATGCACATTCTCTGGTGATGGGCAGTGAGTTGTTCATGATTCTGTGGTTGATCAACGTGGATCGGTGTACTGACCAGTTGATTTTGCTCTGCGACCCTCGCGCCTCCACCCCTCTCCGCATCAACAGACACGTCCTTTCCGGCTCTTACAACAACCATTTCCACATCTACGACAAGGAAGCGACGACCGACATCGTCTTGCAGGCCGACAAGTCGGCGTTCAAGGCCAAGAAGATTGGGGGCAACAAGGCCAAGCAAGGTGCGGGCGCCAAAGGCGCGCAGGGGGCCAACAAGAAGCCCATCATCGACGTCGATTCGATCGACTTTAATAAGAAGATTCTGCATGGTCCAGTACTTTAGCTGTGGGACGAGGAAAGTCTGGGACGAATGATGGATGCTGATGCTGATTTTATTGGGTGTGATACAGCTTCTTGGCACCCACGGGAGAGCACGATCGCGATCGCCGCAACCAACAACTTGTTCCTGTCAGTACCGATACTCACTACCAACGTCGTCTTTGTACCTACTGACTTCTGGTCTTGGTTTTGACAGTTACTCACAAACGTCATCGTCAAGTGGAGCGGGAGGACCACCTTAGAACTCGACGCTTTTCCTCACTTTTGACCGTATCCACCTTTGCCGCCGTCGACGATTGCGGGATCTCGCCCCATATCACCATCGAGATATTCCTCTTTTTGTCCTCCACGGCGCGCTCGTCCTTAGCCATTGTGAAAGTTCTGCTCCTTCCACCTCCATCTCACCCCTCCTATCGACGCACGTGCCCCCTTCCTCCCCTAGTTATGTGTACGAAAGTTTCACCCCCAGTTTGGCGTTCTTCATCTTTTTTGACTACCTACCTAGCTCGACTCGAATGAAAGCTCGAAGCACTTGAAATTCCTAAAGAAGATCCCAAAACCTGTGAAATCGGCCTGGCATTTTGCAGAGAGCTCGACGGAAAACCGGAGCCCGGAATGCCGGTCGTTTGGGTTGCAAAAAAACTGGGGGGTGGGGCCAAAAGCCCTTTACCCGTACGAGAGGATTGGCGACTTGAATACCAAAAAGTCCAGGGAGTCAGCCGGGATTCGAACCCGGGCCTCTCGCATTTTCTAACCCAAAGCGAGAATCGTAAACCGCTAGACCACTAACCCCAGCATAGTAGCTGACGCACCTTGTTGGCATTTATATATTTGTAAGCATTGTTTTCGAATCCCCTCCCTTTCCCAAGGGGCTTGTTGATTCTCACTAGTTATTTGTCTATTAGATAGAGATAAAAAGCAACATAAAATGATGATAAATAATTAGGTAAAATATAAATAGGTCCTCATTTTAATTTATCTATAATTAATGAAGCATCGGGTGAATTGCAAGGACATTCCTGTAAGTTTTTAACTAGATTTTAGAAAAGAAAAAGGGGGCAGTGGGTATTTAGTAGAAAGACTAGTTCGAACTTAAAATGATCCATCTGCTTCGATAAATCCTGCTAATCAAGCATTCGAACCTAGAGCTGAAGTATCAATAGGTAGTCCTACAATGTTAAGTGTACACCGTTCAACCTGTACCAGCTCCTTGTTCTACTAATGAACTAGCTAATAGTAAAATTAATGAAGGAGGTAGTAATCAGAAACTAATATTATTTAATCGTGGGAAAGCCATCAATTATATTATCCAAATAGCTCCGTCATGCCATTAGACCATAACCCATGGTTGATTGAAATTTACGGTTTCATAAATTACCTAAAGCACGTTTTCCTTTTGTCCTTTTTGTCCTTTTTGTCCTTTTTGTCTAGACAAAAAACAGACAAAAAAGACAAAAAAAATAAAAGGGGGGGAGTGCTTCAATAATATTATCATTGTAAGTTAGCATTTGGGGATGCATTATATTAGAATCCTTCCATGAAAGCTCATTGGAAATCCGCAGGAGACGATTACTTGTAGAGTAATTCAATCCTCAGAGACTACATGTTTCCATCTTTTATTAAAAAGAATAAGGTATAGTCCAAATTAGTTAGTAATAGCTAAACACCATTGATACATGGCTATCAACTATTAATATATTAGGAGTCAGTATGGTCCCTATCTTCTGGTGATAAAATTTATGTTCAAATTTATGTATTACCTGTCGGCCTAGACTTAACAACACTAGATAACTCTCATAACTCAACCGCACTTAAACTCATTACTTTACCGTCCTTAGTCAAATTTTCAGGAATTTTATATTCACTGAAAATAATGTTCTGCAAGATAATCATCGAAGTTTAACATTGGCTGAGCTAAATACCCTATACTGGGTCAATCTGATTATTATTATTTCATAAATGGATACAAACCTAAATAAGGATGATACTGATTTACCGAAATTGAAGTAGATTGACTTTGTAAGCTGTTACAGGACAAATTTGGTCTAAATTGTTGGAGAAAATCTAATAAAGGAAGGCCAATCATTGCCGTATCAGGTCCGAATGATAATGAACAACTCATTATTAGGTAGTAAGGACCCGTCAATCAAAGAAACTCTATACAACCCCACATTAGCCGATTTCATAGAAATCAACTGCTTAGTAGCTTCACTAAATGGAGCTCTATTCAACGCTGCCTTTCCCTTTTTTAACTTGTTAAAAACTTTTTTAACTTGTTAAAAACTTAGCTTTAGGGGCTATTTTGTCAGGTATTATGGTTATTACAGCTAAAAATCCCGTTATTTCTGTATTATTTTTAATTGCTGTATTCATTAATGTTGCAGGCTACTTAGTATTATTAGGTGTAGCTTGCATTATTGTATACATTACCACAATTAAAGAATTTTACTAAGGAGTTCATTACGTTACTTGATTGTACATTTAATACATCTACAGTAACACTTCCTGCATATTCAGACATTTTCTTTCTAGTGTTTGGCCTTTTTAATCCTAACATTTTTTTTCTCCTTTTTACTACAAAACTTATAGAAATAAGGCAATTTTCTAAAATTAGAAGCAAGACTTAGAATAGACTGATATCGGTAATGGATAGCATTATGTTTAATAGGATCATTTTCGCACGCGCCTCAACCGCCGGAGTCGCCAGACGAGCATCGTCTCGCTGGAGGATGTGGATGGCACCGAGACCGTTGACATGCAGGAGGCGCTGGGTATTGCTTCACGGCACGCGCAGTCGCTCTTCACGCCGGACCCAGCTCGTGGCGACCCGACGAACGCACGCCGGTCCCTGCTCGACCCTATTCGCGCAGCGAAATGCTACGATGACGACCGCTCGGACCCTACGTTCGGTCGTCGGCTGCCTCGTCAAGCGAGAGTGGCGCTTGACGAGCCCTTCACCCTCCTCGAGGTTGAAGCGGCGTTGAAGAAGACGGATTCGGGGCGATCACCGGGGCCCTCGGGCATTCCGTACGAGCTCTTCAAGGCGCTGCCAACCTACTTTGCTCCCAAGCTGTTGGACTTGTTCAACTCGATTTGGGAGGGCGGCAAAATGACGGCGTCCTTGGCAGAGGGACTGGTGCGGCTCTTGCCCAAGAATAAACCGGGGCCAATCTGAAATCACTGGGGCATACCGACCGATCACATTGCGCGAGACGACCTACAAGGTCCTCAGCAAGGTCTTGGTGGCGCGACTCAATGGGGTGCTCGGCGAGCTTTTACCGCCGGCGCAACACGGTTTCATGCCATCAAGACGTTCAGCGGACGCGGGAAGTCATCTCACTCTCCTTCTCGAAAAACTCAAGTCGCTAGGCACTGATGTTTTCCCCGAGGGCGCCCTCTTGTCTTTGGATCAGCAGAGCGCGTACGATCGGGTCGATCACGCCTGGATCTTCGAGGTCTTTGAGGCCTTTGGGTTCGGTGAGCGTTTCATCTCGCTGCTGCGCGCTCTCTACGATCCCGAGACTCTGGGGTGCGCTACCTTGTCAATGGGTTCCCCACGGACTTGGTGCGGTTGCTGTGTGGTCTCGGTCAGGGGGATCCCCTCTCGTGCCCGGTTTGGAACATCACGTTCCAGCCCTTCCTCGACGCCCTCGTTCGGCGCGGGATCGCGCTCGACCTGCAGAAGGTGTGGCCAGGGGGGCCGCGTGCGCAGCTTACGCATCTGGCGTTTGCCGACGATGCTGTGGTGGTGGTGGAGTCACCGGCGGCATTGTCGAAGCTGCAAACGCTGTCGCAGACGTGGTACGAGGCTACCAACGGAAGACCAACACGGACAAGACGCTGGTGCTACCACTCGGACCGAACTGGCTTCGGGACGAGACTGCGCAGGCGCTGCCAACGGTGCAGGAGGGGGAGAGCTTCAAGTGGTGCGGCTATGCCTTCTTTCGCCACGGTGACTCGAAACTGTTTTGGACCCATGTTCTTGACAGGATCAAGGCCAAGACCCGCGCCGCTCGAGACCGGACACTTTCGCCGAGTGGGAAGGTTTTCTATGCCAACGCTCACATCATCTCGACGGTCCTCCACGTGCTGTCCTTCGACATACCGCCTCAATGGTTCATTAAGGCGGCGGAGACGGCACTTACGGACTTTGTCTGGGGAGGAGCAGGGCGAAATACCGTCGCTCGCGATTTCGTGTTCCAGGCTCGGGAGGACGGTGGCTTGGGTTTGATTTCGATTGGCGACATCGTTCATTCGGTGGCGCTTCGATTTTGGGATGCTGTGGCGGGCTCGGACGAGGCGATCTGGGCGCCCCTAGCTCGCGAGAGCTGGAGGTGCCTCGTCGCTGCGACCCGCGATTTCAGTCCGTGGGGGTTCTTCAGCAGCACGGCTCGGGTCGAGAAGCTGTATCGCGACTCGACGCGCTGGGGGGCAGTCGTTGCAGCGGCCAGGGTCACAGTTCCAACCATCAAGTCCGAACTCCTTACGCTTCCCGAATTGCTCTCGCTTCCGCCTCGCCTCCCTTCACTCTATGCTGAAGGTGCCCAGCACGCATATGACGATGCGGACGCGGTGGCGAAGTTTGCGCAGATCGCGGACCTGTACTGGAGGGACGAAGGGAAGGGATGGGCTCTGGTTGGTCATCGACGCGGGTTCTGGCAGCACTCTAAGGAACCCGCCCTACAGCACGAGCACGTGTGGTCGCGCGTGGGTCAGTTGCTCAAGGCGAAAGCGTGCTGCCCAAGACCGCGTTGCGACCTGCTCGGATACCTCTCAAGGAGGCTCCCCGTCCTCGGTGCTTCAACTTCTTTGGGCTCTCCCGACCTTTTACGATTCGCAAGCTTCGTCGGCTTGTGAACAAGGTGCGGTTCCCAGGGAGGGAGGACCGTGTCAAGCGTTTCCCTGATGGGACTTCTCAGAGCGATAGGAAGCGCTTCTGGAGATGGCTTCATGACCGGTTCGCGTCTGCTGTCGAGCAGGACACCCACTGGCGGTTCATGTACGACGTGACGCCGACGCGCAAGAGGCAGTATACTCAGGGTCATGCCTCTTCGCCGACGTGTCTGTTCTGCGGCAACGATGCAGCGGTCATCGAGACGGTGTCCCACTACTTTTTCGAGTGCGCGTACTCGACCAGCTTCTGGGGTGGGGTGCTACGCATTCTGCTTGACAAGCTCGGCATCGAGGATACCGACGTCGATCCGTCGACGTTCACTCCGGAGCAGCTGACTATGGGCTCCCCCTTTTGCGGGTCGTGGGAGAACGACCTCGAAATGGATGTGGGTTCGGCTGGCCTGCGCGATCGGCTTCCAGCGGCTGCACCTGCTCCGCTGGCCGCGTTCATCAGCGGTTCGAGCTGGACAACGTCGTGGCCCCTCCCTCGCTTCCCAGTGCGCTCAGAGCGTTCGAGCGAGATTTTCTCTCTCGAGCGGGTTTTGTGCCTGGGGTTCGAGATTGGGAGGTGTGATGACCGAGTTAAGTCCTTCCTTCCCATTTTTCTCCCCTCCTTTCCTCCCTTCCTTTTCGGTCAGAAGCTGACTGTCTTGAAACTTGTTGCGCAGTGGAAGGCTGCGCACCTCTCCCTCTCTCTACTTTGCGCAGTAGCGATTTTCGTTCTTGGATGGATCGGGCAAGCCGGGTCGATCGTCGTTGCGTTGGAGGCTTTGTGAAGTTCTCCCCCTCTCTTTCCCCTTTCTCCTTCCCTTCCTCTTCTCGTTCTGTTGCTCGGTTGTTGACTACGCTTCAGCCACTTCTCCTTTTATTCCTAAGTCGTGTGTTGGATTCCGTCGAATGGATCGTTCGTTCGCGTTGGTCAAGATTACGGCATGGATCGGGAAGAAAGGTCGCTCGTTTTTTTGGTCAATATCCTCGCGTCAAGGCGAGGCTCGTTTCGTTGTATTGGATCGTTTTTCGCTCGGCCCCGACGGGCTCAACAGCCAGCACTCGAGACTCAGCCAAGGAGACATCAGGCGCTGTCGGGGTGACGAGTAGCTGGGGCTTGGCTGCGGCCTGTCAGTCCCTGGGGACCTCTAGCTCTGGCTTCGACCCCTCCCTTGGCCCTCGGGTGTGTTCCCCTCCTCCTCCCTCCTCTCTGTCTTAGTATTCCTGGTTCTCCGTGTTTCCAGTCGTGAATGTTTGTATATTTCTCCCTTTTCTTTCTCTAGGCGCTCTTGCCTGGTTTTCGAGTATCTTCGCTCCCGCTCTTGGGACGTGAAGCGGCAGCAGTACTCACCGCCCGTTGGAGTCCGCGTTAGGTGC
>FMWQ01000058.1:0-397885 GCA_900102585.1 Microbotryum saponariae | reverse complement strand
AGGTACTTCCCTTTGGATTCGTTCTCTGGCACCTTTTCTCCTTCGGCCGGGAGGGGTGTCTAGGTGGACTGGGAAGGTACCATCGGGTGCAAGCTCGTCTGAGCGAATGCAGGTGAGTTTGGCACTGTCGTCAAATGCAGCCTTGATACTTTCAAAAGCGTCGCTGCAAGCTCGGGACCATCTCCAGGGGCTGTTCACCCCTGTCAGTGCATCCAAGGGCGCCGCTAGCTCGGCAAGGTGCGGGATTGATCGATGGTTATATTCCACCGCTCCTAGGAAACGTTGAAGATCCTTCTTGTTCTTAGGAGCTGGGGTAGCTCGGATGCCAGCCGCCTTTTCCGGCTGCATCGAGCTTTCTCCCGGGCGAATCTTCCTGCCCAGAGAGTCGCGAATCTCTGTAGCGAATTTGAACTTTGAGATAGGAATGCGGATGCCGTGGACTTCGGCTCGCTCGAGAGTCTCGCGGACATCCCGTTTGTGTTCGGCCCAGGTATTAGAGATGGGCCACAGGTCGTCGGCGTAATGTTTGATCTTGCGATTGATGAGTCCAGCAAAAGCAAATGAGACGAGCCGGTGTAGTGTAACCGTGCTGTTGCGATCGCCTTGTTGAGCGACAAGTGAGTACAGGATCCCGTTAGGGGTGCTGAACGCGGTCTTCTTCACATCTTCGTCCTTGATGCGACTTTGTTGGAAAGCACCTGAAGGTCGATCTTCGTGCAGAAGTTCGCCGCTGCAACTGCGTTTACTTTCAGGAACTGAGGCCGAGGCACGAAGTGCGTAAGTACGAGAGCCGATGAAGATAGTAAAGATAGTTGGAGAAAGAAGATAAGCGCTAAGGGAGCGCGCGCGAGGCAGGCTCGAGACGCGCGGGGCGACTAATATCAACAACTAGTAACTAATCATAATCGGGAATACCAGTGGGATGAAACAGCAATATATTGACACCCCCCCGTGCTGTCATACCACTGCACCTCGCAAACCCAAATTCTCCGATGGAACATGAACGGCTTGGGACCCAAGGCTTTGGTGAAAATATCGGCAATCATGTCGCCGGTGGCGATGTAGCGGACCTCGATCTCCTTCTCAGCTACCCTCTCGCGGACGTAATGTTCCGAGATGCGAACATGACGAGACCCCTGATGGTTGGTCGGGTGCTGCGCAAGAGCCAGCGAACCTTGGTTGTCCCCGTAGAGTACGACTGGACCGGAGACCGGAGCGCCAAGTTCAGCCAGGAGTTCGCTCAGGTGGATGGCATCACCGCTTGTGTACGAAAGAGAGAGGTACTCTGCGTCGGTAGTGGACTTGGCCACCCTGTGCTCGCGTTTGGAGCACCAAGCAATAGCGGCTCCGGACAAGATGAACGCGTAGCCCATGGTCGATCGTGAGGTCGTTAGACAGGCTCCCCAGTTCGCATCCGAGTAGCCACGGATTGGTTGGCTGGTCTTGCGATAGGTGAGGCCCAAGTCCAGTGTGCCTTTGATGTAACGGAGGACCTGCTTGATGGCTGTCCAATGCTCCGGGCCAGGCTGCTGGGAGAAGCGAGCGAGGTAGCTGACCACGAAGGCGAGGTCCGGACGAGTTCCAACTGCGGCGTACATCAACGAACCGATGGCCTGCAAGTAGCGCGTACGATCCTGAGGAGTGGCCGCCAAGTCCTCGAAGTCAAGGACGACACCTGGCTGCATTGGAATACTTGCCGGCTTGGCATCGGTGAATTGGAACCTGGCAAGGATGTCCCGAAGGTAGCGCTCTTGTGAGAGCGTGATAGAGCCGTCTTGTCCACGTTTGACTTGGACGCCTAGAATATATTCGGCAGGTCCGAGACGTTTGATGCCGTATGCGAGTTCCAGCGCGTCCATATCACGAAGGACGAAGATAGGAGAGGTGAGCCGGACGAAGGGGCTCGAGACGAGGGCAAGGGCGAGTGACGAGTTGAGAGGTGTTCTAGGACTTCTCACAAGAGGCGAGGACGAGGGACGAGTGCAAGGATGTGACCTTTGACGAGATTCGAGTTGCAGAAGGGAAAGAGAGAAGTGAGCTACGGAACTGGGAAACTAGACCAGAGGAGTCGGGGACGAGGTGGCGAGCTTGAGGAGGCGAGGCACGAGGATCACGTAATAGTGTTGAGGCCAAGGATCACGTAATAGAGCTTGGTTGATGTTCACGTAAGAGTCGGGGGCGAGAGGGTTGTGAGCGTATAGTTGGAGGAGAAGAAGGCAGTGCAGGTGCCGAAGCGGGGAGAGGAGGTCCGAAGCGCGGGAAGGCCCAAGTCACGCGGATGACGTGGGTGCTGAGAGGCCGAACTTGGAGTGGCGAAACTCCCATTCGTGACACCTTCGTTCTCAATCTCGAGGCGAGCCGGCAGGGCGCTAGGTCACCCACAAGAGTTCGGATGGTTGGAGAAGCCTCCTCGCACAGGACATAGGACATCAGCAAATATCGAGTCTTGGGTGGCGGAGACAGCAGCGACAAAGACAAGAGCCTGCATACTCGTCGACGAGTGATCTGTCGCACCGAGTTGAGTTTTGAGGTCGGGGCCGATGGAGAGGAGATCTCCGTCGAGCAGAGCAAGTCCTGCCGAAAAAGTCTGGATCCTCAAGTAGAAAGAGTCGACGAGCATTCTGCCGGGAGACGGACTTAAAACGGTTGCGAGTGATTCGGAGTCCAAAAAGTCGAGTTGAGCGCAGGCGGAAATCAAAGACCTGGTGGAGCAAATCAACCGTCAAACATGAGCAATAGTGCACACACTTGCAACACGAGAAGTGGAGGGAGGGAAGGACTTCAGGTTGAGGCCATGCACTAACCTTTCGGACGTTTGCGCGCTTAGTGACTGCCAAACGAGTGCGTCGCTACCAAGCGAGGTGACAAGCGAAGAGAGAAGGGTTGGAACACCGTGCGTGGTTGAGCGCAGTCCATGACCGCATGTCCAGAGTTGGTGAAGCATGTACAAACATGCAAGTCGCCGAGGTGGGATGGTACGTATCAGGCTGGTCGAGCGAATCGCCGAGGTCGATTGAGAGTACGAAGGATCGTCACGATCCGACGCTGAAATCGAGCGCCGAGTGGTCCGGAGAAGCCCGAGTCGGGACTTTATGCTCGACGTGCACAACGTAATAAAGAGTTCGAGTAAGATGTGAAGCAATGAGGAGGTGTTCCGTGGCACATCTCAGGAGCTTTGCCGTGAAGTCGATCGGTCGGAGCGATCGACGAGGTTGAGAGTCAGCGTGCAAGTCCGGTCGAATTGACCGGCAAGGAAGACGAGCGGGAATGTGAGATGTTGAGGTGCCATGAGGTGAAACGTAGCGCTTAGTGGTGTGGACGGATGACTCGACGAGCCGGATCACGAGGGCCGGCGATGGAGTGAGTCGCGGCGGGGTCGAGACGGGGTGATAGTGCTTGAGGCAATGCGGGTCTCCCATCTCGACATCGACGCACTCGTGCTTCAAACTGGTGGCGAGAGGTACCGAGGGATGGTGATCTGCGGGCTCAAATGCTGGGCGTGCGAGCTTGTAAGCATCGCTGCGAAGTTCCGTTCGAAGGAGCGCTCCTAGTCCGGGTCGTTCGTGACCATCAATCTACACTGTGCACTGTGGGCGGTCTGAGCCCGTCGTCGGTGGTCGAGCACGTGGTCCCGTCGCGACGGCTGTCAGAAAGGAAGGGCTGTCGACGTTCGAAGTATGGTTGAGTTAGAGCTCGAGTTGACCGAGCGAGTTGGAGTGGCGATTCGGGCAGGGTGGGCACATCGAGGCGGACCCATGTCAGTTGGTGCTTGATCGTCCATCGAATAGTGCTTGATCGTCGCTTTGATAGAACTGAAGCAAGTTGCCTGAGAGATGGACGGGTCCAGCTGATCATCGGAGTGCCGAACGGTTCGAGCCGAGACAAAGCTGCTCGATGAAATGGCTCGAGTGCCGAGCCAGCCAAAAAGAGCGCCGAAGAGTCAAGCTGATCCCAAGAAAATGACAGAACTCGGGTCGAGCGAAGTCGTATTGGCGATCGTAGTATTGAATCACAAGCTCGTGGCATGGGGTGGGGGCGATGTTTGAGCAAGTCGGTGCGAAGCTGAGGATGGGCGACGTGCGAGTCGGATCTAGCGCGCCAAAAATGTCGGGGCAATGCTGTGAAACACAGATGAGTGTTTGTAAACGCGTCAGTATTGAAGGGACTCGAGACGATGGAGACCCGGGTTGGAGAGGAGAGCATACCAGACTGGGGTCCTGATTGATCGAGCTGACCCGCCGGTGTGGATGCGAAGATCACGGGATAGTGTCGAGCTGGGTACGGCGACACAGAACAAGATGAGGTGAGGTGAATCGTATCGATAGGTGAATTGCCATAGGATTCGAGAATGGGGCGATCGTGGGGTCGGCGCTCATGATGAGTAGGTCAGGTCAGTTGATGACCGTGAGTCCATGTCGATCGAGTTGAAGGTCGACGGTTGAGGCGGTCGCCATCGCGATGGGCGAGCGGGTTGTTACTTCGCACGTCTTGGTGATGGGGTGAGCACGGACAGGGGGCGAGATCGAGCTGGAGAAATTTGCCAGTTCGGTCGGTTGATCGATCAATCGGACCGAAGGTCGATGATGGATGCGAAGCTTCGAACGGGCATCGAGCGAATGCTTGCCGAGTCGTGCAATACATGTTCCAACAGATTCCGAGAGCTTCCCGCGTCGATGAGACTCTTCGATTCAAAGAAAGATATGTGACAGCGAGTGATTGCACTCGAGTGATCGGTCAATGTTGACGACGAGAGTGAACGATGTGGAGTTGGCGGGGGAGATCGCCACCGGTCGACAGTGGTGTTCGAGGTGCGGCGATATTGGTCGAGTGACATTTGCATCGATTCGAGACCTGGGCAAGGGTGAGCGACTCCTCGATGGTGTTGACGAGGAAGTCGCATTGTGATCGCAGAGTATGGTCGTACAAGTCACAGAGCGGTTCGGTGCGAAGCTCGGATGCCAGCGAGTCGGCCAACGCGCGATCTGAACTAGAGTGATGAGCAGCAAAGACGATCACGAGGTGAGCGAATGAAGTGAGAGCTTGGTACTATGTGAATGAAGAGCTCACCCACACTCATCGGTCGAGTAGCAAGTCGGCGATCGGGGTGATCGAGGCGATGCGGTGACTGAGCACGTGTCTGACCGAGTACGCTCGAGTGATGCATCGACGTAAGGTAGGACACTGCTGAAAGGGTCCACGCCCTCTCGGATCGATCTGGTCATCGTATCGTGTTGAAGATGGCAGTGTTGGACTTCATGTTGACCGTGCTGTGCGACGTAGCGCGGGGCCCACCTCAGTCGGCTTGAGGTGACACGTTGCGCCGAAGTTGAGAGAGATCGAGTTGCATCTTGCGGATTGACTGGCGCATGTGACGTCGAGTTGTGGCGTGGTGCGATCAGTGCCGAGTCCAAGTCGAGTCAAGTGGTGCGAGTGAGTGGGGAGAGGGAAAGGAGCGTCGGCGCGCGCGACTCTGAAGTCGAGCCGTTGGCTGACCGAACTCGGCTGAACTCGGCTGAACTCAGGCAGACTCTGCGACGGGAAAGCTTAATTAGGCGCGCTCGGCCGAGAGATCCGACGGTCTCCGATTTGCTCGAGTCCAGTCGACCTGTTGCACTTCAAGACTCGAAGATCGAACAGGGATCCGAGGGAACTTCAGAGCTAGAGAGAGCGAGTACCTCCGAACTCGGTGCGAGGGCCCGGGCGAGTCGGCCGGCGTCCGCGGCAAAAAGGTCGACTCGTCCAGGTCACTGAGCACACTCGTACCCTCATCAATCTTTTACTCAAAGGCTATTCCCAAAATATGTACGAGGTGCGTCGGAATGTTTGAGGGCAAACACATCTGATCTGGGAGCAGATCGTTGGTCCGATTACTCGGAGTCGAGATGAGATGAGCTCTCAAGTGGTATCTGGCGGCCTGGATACAGTTTGAGAGCTGGCTTTCTCCAACAGATCGTCGGTGAAAACTCACTGCGGCCGGCACTTCGTTTGCGGACAAGTTCGGTCACTTTCGACGATGATCGCAATGCTCTGTTAGGTCGATCTGACGACTTTTTCTCGGTACAGAACCATTCGTTTGAAATAGTCAAGGGATATGGTGATGGCGCGGAGAAGATCGTCCAGTTAGCACTGTCGGCAAAAAGGCTCGATGGTCGCCGAGCCGAGAGACTAGTAAGGAGTAATTGACTCGTTCTCGCAGCCCCATCCGGCAGATAGATGTTTCTCATTCTCAGAACACTCGAATATAGTTGCCCATACGCGTGCAGTGCTAGATTGCGGTCCTGTTGAGGCAGTATTTTCATCGGGACCGGTCTTCGAGATCACAAAGCCAAGTGATCCGCAGCACACATGATCTAGGTCGATGTGGCCCTTTCCTACAGGTCATTGCTGCAATCCATATACCTCGCATCGAAGCATGTTGCAAGCTACATGAATACTTTTGAGAGATCTATCACATGGTGGTCACTGTGTTGGAGTCACTTTCGAGTGCTGATTTGGAGTTGAAAAGTCGCGCAAGGAGGTCGGCTCTCGATCGCGCAAACTCGGCCCCTTTAGTTTTCGCGGGTCGATCGGATAGTGATCTTCGACACTCGAAGGAGGACTTTCTTAATGAATTTTTTCAATCTTGACGGAAGAATCCATGCGGTGCTTTGCGGTGTCAAAGCATACTTTCAGTCATGATCGTCGGTGAGGGATGCGGGTCACGGAAGTTCGACTTTGCGTGAAAGTCGAGGAAGCCCCTCCCTGTTGAATCACGACCTACCTCTGCAAGCAGCTGTTCTTCACACTTGATTACTTGCTAAAGCCGGAAAGAGGCTATAGTAAAAGGCTAGGGATGCGAGTGCAAGGTTGACGCTATGGTACAGCAAAGCGGTCGATCAAAGATGAAATGTAAAGATAAGGGGAAACGATGGAACCGAGACCGAAGACGAGGGAGACGAGATACGAGAGAGCGACCGGAACGGCCGAGAGACGAGAGACGAGAGACGAGAAAGGAGCCCAAACCGAGAAACGAGACCGAGTATGAGAACGAAACGCTGAGACCGGAGACTGGAGACGAGAGACGAGACTTGAATCACGCAGAAAGTGAGAACCAGCTAAGATGCTGTATAGGATCCTAGAAGTGGTCTGCCTAAGAACAAGAAGCAAACTCTCCTCAAACGTTCCGATCATTCAGGCCGCTGCGCTCCTTTCATTCCCCTTCACTCCTTCATCCGCGCATCCGGCCCGGTCTTCCACTCAAATCCTGCCACATGATTTGTTGCTGACGGTCAATCCTTGAGTCATCGAAGTGCTGAGTTTACTCGGGACCGCTTTATCGCTGAGAAATCTGCCGAAACCGGTGTTTGATCCTGCCCGAACCGGTGTTGACCTTGACAATTTGAAACGACTCCGGAACTCGGTCCCGCCACAACCGAAATGACTCCTGAACCGGGCCGGCTACATCCGCTGCTTCTGACGGGATCCCGAGTACCACAACGCCCACTCTAAACGGACCGCGGCATGTCACTGCAGCTTGGTCGGCATGGGCGACGCATACGCATGAGCGACAAATACGATCGATCCAGTGTGTCACTTTGACATACTCCGACACAGTTTTGCTTGCGTTCAGCAGTTGGTAGGCCAGAGTTTATGTCGGATTTGATACAAGAACATCCCATAGAGGTCGTTTGCGGCAGAACCATGTCCGAGGCCGCAGGAAAACCCGGCAAGAATGGGTCAAGAAGATCCAAAGGTTCTCAGACACGCACACATGAGCTCAAAGACCACCTGGTATTGCATCAAAGAGCACATCCTCAATTATTCGTACCCCAGAAATGCAGGGAAAGAAGTGAAAGGAGCAAACGTCGCTCGAGCAGTTGGCCAAAGAGTCAAGGTGGTCGTTCGTTCTCAATGTTAAGGCGAGCGGGCAGGGCGCTAGGTCGCCCAGAAGAGTTCGCATGGTTGACGAAGCCTCCTCACACAAGTGATCGGCGATTGTCGAGTGTTGGGTGGCGGAAGCAGCAGCGGCAAAGACGAGAGCTTGCATGCTCCTCGACAAGGGATCTGTCCCACCGAGTTGAGTTGTGAGGTCGGGGGCGATTGAGAGGAGATCGAAGTCGAGCAAAGCAGGTCTCGCCGAAAAAGTCTGGATCCTCAATTGGAAAGAGTCGGCGATCATTCATCCATGAGAGCGAGAAACGGTTTCGAGCGATTTGGAGTCTGAAGAGTCGAGCTAGGCGCAGGCTGGAATCTGAGAGCGAAAGAAAAGTCAAACATAAGCAAGAGTGCACCTACTTGCTAAACAAGGTGTGGAGGAAGGGAAGGCCCTTAAGTTGATGGCACGCACTGACCTTTCGGACGTGTGCTCGCTTAGTAAATGCCAAACGAGTTTGTCGACACCAAGCGAGGTGAATGCATGAAGAAGCGAAGCGAGGGGAGATGGAACACCGTGCGTCGCTGAGCGCAGTTCATGAACGCATGTCCAGGGTTGATGAAACGTGTACGATCGTGCAAGTCGGAGAGGTGGGAGGGTGATCCCACGTAACAAGCTGGTCGAATCGCCGAGGTTGATTGAGAGTGCGAAGGATCGTCACGGTCCACCGCCGAAAGCGAGCGCCGAGTGGTGTGGAGAAGCCCGAGTCGCGAAGCTCCCGAGATGTGCCACGGAACACCTCCTCATTGCTTCACATCTTAATTGGACTCCATATTACGTTGCGCACGTTGATCCATAAAGGTGTGAAGCAGTGAGGAGGTGTTCCGTGGCACATCTCGGGAGCTTTGCCATGAAGTCGATCGGTCGGAGCGATCGACGAGGTTGAAAATCAGCGTGCAACTCCGGTCCAATTGACGGGCGACGCAGGCGGAAACCAAGATGTTTGAATCTATGAGTTGAAACGTAGACGATCTGTGTTGCTCTGACAAGCTGGATGACGAGGGCGGGCGATTGAGCAATTCGCTCGCAGCGGGTCCAAAGCTGCTGGGCGAGCAAGCGTTCCTGGCGGATCTCCAGTGGCAAGAAGGCCGACACTAGTCTGTGTGCTGGAAGCTTGTCGCAAGATAAACCGGGGGGTGGCAATGCGCGAACTCGGATGTGGGCTATGCGAGCGTGTGAGCGAATCGGTGCGAAGCTCCTTCGAGGGAGCGCTTCCTTTCCGGGTCTTCCGAGACCAACGATCTGCAGTACGCGGTGACACGGCAGATCTTCGTCTCATCAGCAAGGAGTGAAAGTCGCAAGTGAGAGCTAAGATCGAAACAGCTCACGGTGGGCGGTCTGAGCGAGTCGTCCGAGGTCGAGCAATTCCGGTCGCGATGGCTCAAGTGAGCAATCGACATAGCCCGGACTTATATGTAGACACTTTCGAGTTCGTCGTCGAGTCGTTCCGATGGGTGATGGTGAGGGTGTTGCAGTTGCTGAATGGGTTCCGCTTGCCTCAGCCGGTTCCGGGTGACACATCAAGTGCCGGGTCGAGCAACTCGAGCCGCATGTACCGAGCAAGTGACGTCTCACCGTGAAGGCAAAGCGTTGCGTCGTCGTGTCTTCGTGCAATGAGAGAAAGACGAGTCGAGTCGATTGCCACGAGAATCGGCGAATGTCGAGTCTTGGGTGGCCGAGGCAGCAGTGGCAAAGATACGAGCTTGCACCATCGTCGATTCGCAGATCGAGGTCCATCCATGAGAGCTAGAAACGGTTTCGAACGAGTCGGAGTTTAAAGAGTCGAGTTAAGCGCCGGCGAAAATCCATGACCTGGTGGAGCGAAAGGAAGGTCAAACATAAGCAAGAGTGCACATACTGGCATCACGCGGTGCGGAGGAAGGGAAAGCCCTCAGGTTAAAGGCACTCTCGGACCTTTCGGACGTTGGTTGGCTTTGTGACTGCCAAACGAGTTCGGGGGATGATTATAGCGAGACGTAGTGGCTTTGGACGGATGACTCGACGAGCTGGATGACGAGCGCGGGAGTTTGACTGATTCGCGGCGGGGTCGAGACGGGTGAAAGTGCTTGAGCCGATGAAGGTCTCGGTCTGGACATCGACGAAATCAGTCGAGTCATGAGATGTTCCGACAGCTCCCGAGCTTGCCGCGTCAATGAGACCCGTTGATTCGATCAAGAAAGAGACGTGAGGGATTGCATTCGTGTGATGGGTTGACGTTACGATGTGGGGGTGGCGGAGGAGATTGGCGTAGGTCGCAGTGCGTTCGGAGTGGAGCGACGAGAATCAATTCGAGACCTCAGCAAAGTTGAGCGCCTCTTCGATGGTGCTGATGAGGGATGCGCAGAGTATGGTCTTACAAGTCACAGAGCGGTTCGGTGCGAAGCTCGGTTGCCAGCGGGTCGGCCAACGCGCGATCTGAACTAGAGTGATGAGCAGCAAAGATAAACATGAAGTGAGCAAATGGGGCAAGAGCTGAGTACTATCTGAATGAAGAGCTCACCCACACTCATCGGTCAAGTGGCGAGAGGGCGACCGGGGTGATCGAGGCGATGCGCTGACCGAGCACGTGTCCGACCGAGTACGCTCGAGCGATGCATCGACGTAAGCTAGCACGCTGCTGAAAGTGACCGCGCCCTCTTAGGTCGCAGTTTTAGTTGTATCGTGTTGAAGATGGCAGCGTTGGACTTGCTGTTAACCGTTTTGTGCGACGTCGCACCGTGCCCACCTCAGTCGGGTTGAGGTGACACGTCGAGCTGTAGTTGAGAGAAATCGAGTTGCATCTTGCGGATCGAATGGCGCATGTGAGCGATGTGAAAGCATGTGACGTCGAGCTGTGGTGTGGTGCGATCAGTGCCGTGCCAAGTCTAGTGGTGCGAGTGGTGCGAGTGAGTGGGGAGAGGGAAAGGAGCGTTGGCGCGCGCGAATGAAGTTGAGCCAATTAATCAGCTGATCAAGCGCGCGAGATTTCAAAGCCATGTATCTAAAACCGCAGTTTTTGACTGTATTGCCGCCATGTGGTGAATGTACCAGTACACTGTTGAGTCTATCCAAGCCGCCTGTAGTATCGTCGTCCCGATCAGACGTCATGTACGAACATTTCTGCATTTGCTGGACCATCAAAATCGCGCTACAGCCCGAGTACGATTTTTGTCGAGTTTCTCCGTGATGCTGAGCGGTTCATGTAGTATTTAAAAACGAGTGGGCGAGCATGACACTTCTTCTACAGAGCCGGCAAGAACAGACCGCTTCGATCTGACCTGCACACAAACTAAGTCTACCGCGCGAGGCAGCGCCGCCAGCCCGACGATTTCCGACGACGATTTCCGAATGGGAATCTCGTTTCGGATCCCATCTCGGTTCAGCGCTCTGGGCTCAGGGGTAGCCCACAGAGTTGCGCGCCTCAAAATATCAAGGGCATCTTTGCCAGGGTCAGCCTCAAGTGCGCGGAGAGCTGGCGGGCAGCTGGCGGGAGGATTTGGCATTCGGTATTTGATTAGTGTCTACTATATAGTCAGGCCGTCATTGCGAGGTCCGAGCAGATTCCTACTTCGCACGTGGTGGCAAGGGGATGAGCACGGTTGGGGGCGAGATCGAGCTCGAGAGGTTGGTCTGTTCCGTCATTCAGTCGGTCGATAGTCGGATCAAAGGTCGATGATGGGTGCGAACCTTCGGACGGGCATCGTTCGATCTGACGATTTCCTTTCGGTGTAAACTTTCTCGCCTGGAATAATGCAGGGATATGTGGTCGTACGCAGAGAACGATCCACTTAGCATCGTCAGTGAAAAGGCTCCGAGTCGATCGTCGCCGACCCGAGAACCAACTAAGGATCGACTCATTCTCGCTGCTCCATCCTGCTCAATCTCAAAACACTCTAATCTCAAAACAAAACTTGTCGATAAGTGTTCAGCGCTGGATTGCGGTGTTGATGCCGTATTTTCATCGGGAGCGTTCTCCAAGATCAATGAGCGAAAGTTATGCCGCAGCACATGATCTAGTTCGATCTGGTCCTTTCGAACGGGTCACTGCTGCAGGCCAAATGTCTTGAAGCATGCCATAATTGAATTTGCATCACTACGATCGAAAGGTCTATCACGAGATGACCACTGCGTTGAAGTCAATTTCGACTTCTGATCAGGACTTGAAAAGTCGCGTGAGGACTCGAGGGTCCTCTCGATCGCGCAAACTCGGCTCCTTTACTTTTCGCGGGTCGATCGGTCAATGATCCTCCGACGCTCGAGGCAAGGACCTTCTGAATTCAATTTCTCAACCTTGACGGATGATTCCATGGGGTGCTTTGCGGTCCCAGAGCAGACTTTCAGTCGTGATCGCCGGTGAGGCATACGGGTCGCACAGGTTCGACTTTGCGTGAAAACCGAGGAACGTTTCGGTGTCGAATCACGGCATACGCCCGCAAGCAGCTCCCGTACACACACGATTCAGTTGCTACAGACGGAAAGAGCCTATATAAGATGGCTAGGGATGCAATCACAGGGTGGAAGCCAACTCCGAATGGACCACGGCGGGATGCCATCAGCTCGGTCGGCGTAAGCGAGGAGGACAATCGATCCAGTGACTTCGCAGAGATCACTGCAATATACTCAGATGTCCAGTTCTGGTGCTGGATTAGATACAAGAACATTCCATTTGGGTCCTTCCCGGAAGGACCACATCGGAGGCCGCAGGAAAATCCGGCAGGAAGATCCGACGGTTCTCAGACACGCACATATGAGCTCAAAGACCACATGGTATTGCATCAAGGCGCACATACGGAGATATTTGCACATCGAAAATGCAGGGAAGAAACGTCGCTCGAGCAGTTGGGCAAAGAGTCGAGGTGGTCCGTCGTTCTCAATTTCGAGGCGAGCCGGCCGGGCGCTAGGTCACCCACAAGAGTTCGGATGGTTGGAGAAGCCTCCTCGCACAGGACATCGGCAAATATCGAGTCTTGGGTGGCGGAGACAGCAGCGGCAAAGATGAGAGCCTGCATACTCGTCGACGTGCGATCTGTCGCACCAAGCTGAGTTTTGAGGTCGGGGCCGATGGAGAGGAGATCAGCGTCGAGCAGAGCAAGTCCTGCCGAAAAAGTCTGGATCCTCAAGTGGAGAGGCGACGACCATTCTTCCGGGAGACGGACTGAAAACAGTTGCGAGCAGTTCGGAGTCCAAAGAGTCGAGTTGAGCGCAGTTGGGAAACTAAGGCCTGGTGGAGCAATTCAATCGTCAAACATGAGCGATAGTGCACACACTTGCAACACGAGATGTGGAGGGAGAGGACTTCAGGTTGAGGGCATGCACTGACCTTTCGGACGTTTGCGCGCTTAGTGACTCCCAAACGAGTTCGTCGACACATGCGAGGTGAGTGCATGAACAGGCGAGGCGAGAGAGGATGGAGAACTGTGCGTCGCTGAGCGCTGTCCACGACCGAATCACCAGAGTCTGTACGAACGTGCATGTCGCAGAGGTGGGATGGCGATCGCACATATCCAGCTGGCCTAGCGAATTGCCGAGGTCGATTGAGAGTGCGAAGGATCGTCACGGCGCGAAGCCTGATTCGAGCGCCGAGTGGTCCGGAGAAGCCCGAGTCCTGACTGTATGGCTCACCGTGCACAACGGAGGATGGTCTTCGAGGAAGAGGTGGAGGAACGAGGTGGCATGTTGTGGCATGCTGTGGCAAATCTCGAGGGCTTTGCCGGAAAGTCGATTGGTCGGTGCGATCGACGAGGTGGAAAACCCCGTGTCCAAGTCCGGTCAACTTGAACGGCAAGGAGACGAGCGGGAATGTGGGATGTTGAGGTGCAATGGGTGAAACGTAGACGCTCTGTGATTTCGGACGGATGACTCGACGAGCTGGATCACGAGGGCGGGCAGGTGAGTGATTCGCGGGGCAGCCGACATGGGGTGATACTGCTTGAGGCGCAATGCGGATCTCCCATCTCGACGCAATCGTGCTTGAGACTCGTCATGGGATGTATCGAGGAAGGGTGATTTGCAACTCGAATGTAGGGCGTGCGAGGGAAGCTCCATTCGACTGAGCGCTCCCCTTGCAGGTCTTCCGTGATCAACGATCTGCAGTACGCGGTGACACAGCATATCTTCGTCTCATCAGCAAGGAGTGCGAGTCGCAAGTGAGAGCTAAGATCGAAACAGCTCACTGGGGGCGGTCTGAGCGAGTCATCGGAGGTGGAGCAGTTCCGGTCGCGATGGCTCAAGTGAGCAATCGACATAGCCCGGACGCAACTGTGGGTATCTTGGAGCTTGTTATCGAGTCGTTCCAATTGGGGAGGGTGAGGGTGTTGCAGTTGCTAAACGGTGTCATGCTTGCCTTAGCCGGCTCCAGGTGACACGCCAAGTGCCGGGTCGAGTAGGGTCGAGCCGCATGTACCGGGCAAGTGACGTTTCACCATGGCAGCAAGGCGTTGCGTCGCCGTGTCTTCGTGCAGTGAGAGGAAAAGTCGAGCCGAGTCGAATGGTGCGAGGGATCGGCGGATATCGAGTCTTGGGTGGCGGATGCAGCAGCGGCAAAGTTGAGAGCTTGCACGCTCCTCGAATCTGTCGCACCGAGTTGAGTTTTGAGGTCAGGGCCGATCGAGAGGAGATCGAGGTCGAGCAAAGCAAGTTTCGCCAGAAGGGCCTCAATTCTCAATCGGAAAGGGTCGACGATCATTCATCCATGAGCTAGAAACGGTTTCGAGCGAGTCGGAGTTTAAAGAGTCGAGTTAAGCGCAGGCCGAAATCCATGACCTGGTGGAGCGAAAGAAAAGTCAAACATAAGCAAGAGGGCACAGATTTGCCACACGCGGTGTGGAGGAAGGGAAAGCCTTCAGGTTAAAGGCACTCACTGACCTTTCGGACGTTGCTCGTGTTGTGACTGCCAAACGAGTTCGTCCCAAGCGAGGTGACAAGCGAAGCGAGAAGGGATGGAGCACCGTGCGATGCTGATCGCGGTCCATGACCGCATGACCAGGGCTGCTGAAGCGGGTACGAACGCGCATCTTGCAGAGGTGGGATGATGATCGCACGAATAAAGCTAGTCGAGCGAGTCGCCGAGTTGGATTGAGAATGCGAAGGACCGTCACGGTCCGAGGCGGAAATCGAGCGGCGACTCGGGACTTTATGTTTCAACGTGCGCAACGTAGGATGGAGTTCGAGTAAGTTGCAAAGCAATGAGGAGTGTGCCGTGGAACATCTCGAGAGTTTTGCCGGGAAGTCGATCGGTCGGAGTGATCGACGAGGTTGAAAGCCAGTGTGCAAGGACGGTCGAGATGTTTGCAACGACGAGTCGGGACATAGACAGTCTGTGGTTTTGGGTGGATGACTCGACGAGGAGGATGAGGGCGCGGGAGGTTGCGTGAATCGCGGCGCGGTCGAGACGGGGTGCAAGTGCTTGAGCCAATGAAGGTGTCGATCTGGACATCGACGAAATCAGTCGAATTGTGCAACAGATGTTCCGACAAGCCCCGAGCTTGCCGCGTCGATGAGACCCGTCGATCGAGATGTTAGGGCCAGTGATCGCATGCGAGTGGTCGCTCGACGTTGACGACGCGGGTGAACGATGTGGGGGTGGCGGAGGTGATCGTGACAGGTCGACAGTGGCGTTCGGGGCCGGGCAACGAAAATCGAGTGATGTGTGCCTCGATTCCAGGCCACAGGAAGGGCGGTGATCTTTCGATGGTGCTGATGAGGGATGTGCAGACTGTGGTCGAACAAGTCACAGAGTGATTCGGTGCGAAGCTCAGGTGCCAGCGAGTCGGCCAACGCGCGATCTAAACTAGAGTGATGCGCAGCAAACCCGACCATGAGGTGAGCGAATATAGTTCCCGCTGAATACTATCTGAATGAAGAGCTCACCACACGCATCAATCGAGTAGTGAGGGGGCGATCGGGGTGATCGAAGCGATGCGCTGACCGAGCACGTGTCCGACCGAGAACGCTCGAGCGATGCATCGACGTGGATTAAATTCCCACGCTCCTGAACGAACGATCCCTCGCGCCGAGTTTTTTTGAGGTCGGGGGCGATGGAGAGGAAGTCGAGGCCGAGCAAAGCAAGTTCGCCAGAAAAGTCTGGACGCTGAGTCATCAGTGAGAGCTAGAAACGGTTTCGAGCGAGTCGGAGTCTAAAGAGCCGAGTTGAGCGCAGGCGGAAATCCGAGACCTGGTGGAGCGAATGAAATGTTCAACATGAGCAAGAGTGCACATACTTGAAACACGAGGTGTGAAGGAAGGAGCGGCCTTTAGGTTGAAGGTATGCACTGACCTTTCGGACGTTTGCTTGCTAAGTAAATGCCAAACGAGTTTGTCGACACCAAGCGAGGGGAGATGGAACACCGTGCGTTGTTGAGCGCAATCCATGACCGCATGTGCAGAGTTGATGAAGCATTTACGAACGTGCAAGTCGGCGAGGTGGGATGGTACGTATCAGGCTGGTCGAGCGAATCGCCGAGGTTGATTGAGAGTACGAAGGATCGTCACGGTCCGACGCCGAAATTGAGCGGCGAGTGGTCCGGAGAAGCCCGAGTCGGGACTTTATGCTTCGACGTGCACCACGTAATAAGGAGTTCGAGTAAGATGTGAAGCAATGAGGAGGTGTTACGTGGCACATCTTGGGAGCTTTGCCCTGAAGTCGATCGGGCGGAGCGATCGACGAGGTTGAAAGTCAGCGTGCAAGTCCGGTCGAATTAAACGGCAAGAAAGACGAGCGGGCATGTGGGATGTTGAGGTGCCATGAGGTGAAACGTAGCGCTCTGTGGTTTGGACAAATGACTCGACGAGCCGGATCACGAGGGCCGGCGATTGAGTGAGTCGCGGCAGGGTCGAGACGGGGTCGAGACTGGGTGATAGTGCTTGAGGCAATGCGGGTCTCCCATCTCGACATCGACGCACTCGTGCTTCAAACTGGTGGCGAGAGGTACCGAGGGATGGTGATCTGCGGGCTCGAATGCTGGGCGTGCGAGCTTGTAAGCATCGCTGCGAAGTTCCGTTCGAAGGAGCGCTCCTAGTCCGGGTCGTTCTTGACCAACAATCTACACTGTGCAGTGACGCGACAAATCTTGATCGCATCAGCAAAGAGTGCAAGTCGCAAGCGAGAGCTCCGACTGGATGGCTCACTGTGTACTGTGGGCGGTCTGAGCCCGTCGTCGGTGGTCGGGCACGTGCTCCGGTCGCTAGGCTCAAGTGGGCAATCAACACAGCCTGGACGCAGCTGTATATATCCATGAGCTCGGTATCGAGTCGTTGAAGGCCGATTGGCGATGATGAGGGTGTTGCAGTTGCTGAAGACGCGTCGTCGCTTGCCTCAGCCGGCTCCAGGTGACCCGTCACGTGCCGGGTCGAGTAAGGTCGAGCCGCTCATACCGGGCAAGTGACGTTTCAACGTGACGGCAAGATGTTGCGTCGTCGTGTGTTTGTGTCGTCGTGTGTTTGTGTCGTCGTGTGTTTGTGCACTGAGAGGAAAAGACGAGTCGAGTCGAGTGGTGCGAGCGATCGGCGAATGTCGAGTCTTGGGCGGCGGAGGCAGCAGCGGCAAAGATGAGAGCTTGCACGCTCGTCAACGAGCGATCTGAGTTTTGAGGTCAGGGCCGATAGAGAGGAGATCGAGGTCGAGCAAGGTAAGCTTCGCCGGAAAAGTATCGATCCTCAAGTGGAAAGAGTCGACAATCATTCATTCGTGAGAGCCGAGAACGGATTCGAGCGAGTTGGAGTTTAAAGAATCGACTTAAGCGCAGGTCGGTATCTGAGACCTGGTGGAGCGAAAGAAAAGTCAAACATAAGCAAGAGTACACACACTTTCAACACGACGTGTGAAGAGAGGTAAGGACTTTAGGTTGAAGGGCCGCACTGACCTTTCGGATGTTTGCTCGCTTTGTGACTGCCAAACGAGTTCGTCGACGACCAGCGAGGTGAGTGCACGAAGCGAAGCGAGGGAGCGCCATGCGACGCCGATCGCAGTCCATCACCGCATGACCAGGGTTGCTGAAGCGTGTACGAATGTTCGACTTGCAGAGGTGGGATGGTGGTCGCCCGTATCAAGCTCGTCAAATGAATCGCCGAGATCGAATGTGAGTGCGCAGGATCGTCACGGTCCAACGCCGGAAACGAGCGCTGAATGGTGCAGAGAAGCCCGAGGCGTGACTGTATGGTTCACCGTGCGCAACGTAGAATGAAATTTGAGTAAAATGTGAACCGATGAGGCATTACGCGGCAAACATCGAGAGTTTCGCAGGAAGGTCGATTGGATGGTGCGATCGACGAGGTTGAAAGCCAGCGTGCAAGGCCGATCGAGTTTGATGTTGACCAGGGCGAGCGGGCATGGGAGATTTAGCACGAGATGAGACTTGGTGTAGTGGCTTTGAACGGATGACTCGCCGAGCTGGATGACGAGCGCGGGAGTTTGACTGATTCGCGGCGGGGTCGAGACGGGTGAAAGTGCTTGAGCCGATGAAGGTCTCGGTCTGGACATCGACGAAATCAGTCGAGTCATGAGATGTTCCGACAGCTCCCGAGCTTGCCGCGTCAATGAGACCCGTTGATTCGATCAAGAAAGAGACGTGAGGGATTGCATTCGTGTGATGGGTTGACGTTACGATGTGGGGGTGGCGGAGGAGATTGGCGTAGGTCGCAGTGCGTTCGGAGTGGAGCGACGAGAATCAATTCGAGACCTCAGCAAAGTTGAGCGCCTCTTCGATGGTGCTGATGAGGGATGCGCAGAGTATGGTCTTACAAGTCACAGAGCGGTTCGGTGCGAAGCTCGGTTGCCAGCGGGTCGGCCAACGCGCGATCTGAACTAGAGTGATGAGCAGCAAAGATAAACATGAAGTGAGCAAATGGGGCAAGAGCTGAGTACTATTTGAATGAAGAGCTCACCACACTCATCGGTCGACTAGCGAGTGGGCGATCGGGGTGATCGAGCCGGTGCAATGACCGAGCACGTGTGCGACCCAGGACACTCGAGCGATGCATCGACGCAAGGCTAGCACGCTGCTGAAAGTGACCACGCCCTTTCAGATCAACCTGTTCAGCGTATCTTGCTGAAGATGACGATGTTGGAGTCGTTGATATTCATGTCGTGCGACGTCGCACCGTGCCCACCTCAGTCGGCTTGAGGTGACACGTCGAGCTGTAGTTGAGAGAAATCGAGTTGCATCTTGCTGATTGAATGGCGCATGCGAGCGATGTGAAAGCATGTGACGTCGAGCTGTGGCGTGGTGCGATCCGTGCCGAGTCCGAGTCGTGTCAAGTGGTGCGAGTGGTGCGAGTGAGTGGGGAGAGGGAAAGGAGCGTTGGCGCGCGCGAACGTGAAGTCGAGCCTATACATGCAGTGGGGTTGCAGTACAGACACGAGATCTGCGGTACAGACATGATAATTTCGAATCATCATGAGTACTAAAATACACATGCTATCATGTTCTCCTTGCAGATTCAAAGTAATTCTACTCATATAATTGTTCAACAGCATCAGTTTTATCTGATATTATGGACCTAAAATCAAGGGACGGACATGTCCGTCCCGCAGACCGCCGTGTCCGCAACCGCGACCGACAAGTGGACGGACATGGGTTACGGTACGGACACGAGATCTGCGGTACGGACATGGCAATTTCGAATCATCATAAGTACTAAAATACACATGCTATCATGTTCTCCTTGCAGATTCAAAGTGATTCTACTCATATAATTGTTCGGATCTAGATGTGTACCTAAAATCAAGTGGACGGACATGTCTGAACATTTGTTCTGGCCCAAGGACTAGGGGCAGTGGACCGCGCGCGCCAAAGTCTTCAAGGCCACAACAACTAGTGTAATTGAATATACTCAAAGCACAATGCCATATTAGCACAGATTAAGCATGTACACACCAGTTGGGATCGGGACAGATTCACAATAAACTTATCTACGTCTACAAGTCCTCAAGTCTGTGGTGCCTCAGCTCCAGCGATACCCGAAGCCCGAAATGGGAAACCCATTTCGGAGATCGCGAGCGCCGGTGGCCGAAGGCGGAGAGTGCCGCTGCCCCCACCCCTCTCTCCAATACCACAGGATGCTCGCGCGAGCTTCTTTTCAAGCGCCTCGCAGGAGTCTGTGGCATGTGGTATTTCTTTGCAAGCGAGGCGCGGGAGTCTGTGGTAGGGAGTCTGTCGTATCTGACAGGCCGGGCGCGGGCGTGTCGAATAGCACAAGATGCTCGCGCGAGCTTCTTTGCAAGGCAGGCGCAGGAGTCTGTGGTATCTGACAGGCTGGGCGCGGATATCACATAGCACAAGATGCTCGCGCGAGCTTCTTTGCAGGCTAGGCGCGGGCTTGTCAAATGGCACAGGGTGCTCGTGCGAGCTTCTTTGCAAGGGTCTCTCGGGAGTCTGTGGTATGTGGTATGTGGGAATTGCCCATATATATAGGTTCCCAACGATCGAGTCATACTGGGCTGGGAGCGACCGAACGAGCATGCCTGCAAACAACCAATGCGGAAGCGGAGCTCCGAGGTTCTGAAAATCGGTCATGGCAATCTTGACCTTGTTGACGAATTCTTTAAATGGGATATCCCCAGCGTAGGGTTGTGCCAGAGTATTGAGGAGGTCCATAGTATGACTCGGGCGACCGTGAGAGTGGAGGCCTCGGAGGGTGTCCCACATCTCGTACGCCGAGGTGAGATGTATCAGGTGAGACATCTGCTCCTCAGAGATCGAATTGGCGATGTATTTGCATGCCAAGTCGTTGCGGCGGATGGCCCGTTCGCGATATTCCGCGACCTTGTCCGCAACTTGAACGCTGGTGAGCCTGGGCAATTCGTCCGAGTGCGCAGAACCAGAGCCCCCCCCCCCCCCCCCCCCCCCCCAAGCCCGCTAAAGCCGGGGGAGGCTGGTTCAAGTGGCGCGACGGACGCCGTTGGATGTGCGATAACGAGCGTGGACCGATAGTCCGCGACAAGGGAGTCGATGGATTGGTTGACGACATCCCATAGTTTGTCGGCTCGAAGATTGATAAACGCACGTTGTGACCAGCTCTTGTACCCTTGTGTGTCCTTGAGGTACAAGCGATTGCCCGACCCGTTAGAGAAGTCGGATTCGCTCGTTGAGCTCATAAGGGGTGGGATCGGTGAGCTATCGTGGAGGTCGTTCACCGCCAAACCGGTTTGGAGTGCGGCCAGTACTCGTGGGATCATCTCGTGTACCACGGATGAAGCCCGCACGTCGGGATCGGGATCGGGATCGGGATCATGCGGCCGATCTTGTCTTTCTATTCGATCCATACGACGGGCGTAGTAGAAGCGACGGGCGAACCGATCGCCGGAAAAGGTGTGTGCAGTGGTCCAAATAGTAGTCGACGAGCACCTGACCCAGAAAACGCGCGAGATCGTGCGTTAGAAAGTGTTGTGAGCGGTTGGGGGAACGAGGAAAGGGAAAAGGAGAGCGTTCCGAGTCACTGACGCTCTGCGTGGCAACCGCACATCGTCGGGCTCACAAAAAGGGGGTTCAGAGCGCGCCGTGCGATCGAGCGGAGCGTTCGCCACCACTCGCCGCCGCTCGGGGTTGCGGTTGCGTCCTAGGTCGTACCGGCTCGGCCCCATCATCGGTGTCGAGTTTACCTTTTTCACGGTAGTGCTTCGAGGTGAACGACCAATTCGGACCAACCCTCATTTACCATTAGCACTTGCTCACATCATCTAGCATCATCACCCCGAGTCTTGGCCATTCTTGCTCAAGTTAGGAAATCAGTTCAGATCGTCGCACGAGTCGCCTTCGTTCTCTCGTTCAAAAGGTCTGCCGATGCTTATTCGCGAATCGACTCGTCGATCTCATTGCAATCGACCCCCCAAAAAAAAACCCAAAGTACTGCACACACAAAAAATTATCGTCACGACCTCGTGACCTCGCTCATGCGGACTGGGCCTTCCTGAAGAATTCTGTCACGTCCGTCGCCGAAAAGTCCAACCCGACCTTGTCGTCCTGCCAAAGTGGAAAAAGGTCCGATCAGAAAACAATACTCTCACCAACCCAACGAACACCGAGTCCTCACCCCCAAGAACGTACCGAATAACATCTCTCCAACAGTGCCCTCCACCCCCCGGACATCCTCAACATTTCGTCCTCGCACGCCTTCCAAACCGTCTTGAGCACCTCGGAATGCTGCGCCGCCTGATGCGTAACTTCCCCTCCAAAATGCTTATCGACGCGCTTGTACAACCCATCGACGGCTTTCCTAACGTCCTTAGCGCGTAAGTCACTCAGCGCTCGCCGGACGGCGGCTTTGGTGTAGGCCGAGTGGAGGGAGACTTCGTTCGGTGGTGTCGTGCGCAGTAGTTGTTCGAGGCCGGTGAAAAAGTCCTGTGGGGCCCAATTTGGCAAGTGACGAGTCAAATATCGACCCCGATCGCAGCGATCACGTATAGGCTGCACGATTAATGAACCCACCAAAGCGCGAGCCAGAGGTCGTCGCAGGATGAGGCGGATGTAGGCATCCAGATTCTGCGTGTACTTCTCCTTCGCTTGCCCGACGAACGGTTCGAGCGCGAGCACGCGCTGCTGCTTCGAGAAGACGGCGATGATGTGGTGCATATTTTCTATTCGATGCGGTCAACAACTAGTCGTCAGTCACACCCCCCGAGCTCGACGCTCGTGCCAAAAATCCGAACTCACCAATGAGAATGACATGATAATTCAATTGATCCTTGCCTTCCCCACCCTGACCCTCGCCATCCATCTTGGCCATCTGCTGCAAACAATCCATCATCGTACTCGTGACGCTCTCGTAATGTCCATCCACCACATCCCTGATCGGCAAATCATCACAGCCTTCGAGTTGGGCCTCGATGCGTGCGACGAAGATGGGGAACACGCGCACGAAGGGTACGACGCCTTTGCGCTTTTTGAGCGTGAGCTTGGTTTGTTCGATCCCTTTGATTTGTTCCTTCTGCTCGTCGTCGCAGGATCCACGTGAGGTCAGTGGTGCGCCCCATTGGATCGTAAAGGATGAAACGAACGTACGATCTGCCGCTCGAGCGACGAGATGGATTTCGAATGCTGGCGCTGGAACAGCCGCAACAAGAACTCGATCCTCTCCGCCTCGCATTGCAAGATGAACCGATCGAGCGTCGCAATGATCCCGACAATTTGCCTGTTCAACAAACACAAACGTCTTAAATTAGCGCACCAATCCTCTTCCTCTTTGCTCAATCGAAGAGAAACTCACATCGGATCCATCCTCAACACCCCCTCGATCCATTCCTTCAACTCGTTCTCCAAGAACTTGCACACCAACTCCATCGAGCCCTTGATATCCTTCATCTTGCCAAAGTTGGCGTTCAAATGCTGCGTAGCCGCTCTTCGGAAAAAGGTCTCGAGCATCATGTAGTCGGCAAAAGTGATGGAGGCTTCGAGGGAGTTGACGTGCAGGAAGTCGGCGAGGAAGCCTTGTTCGCGTTGGACGTGGGGCACGATTTGTTCTAGTGCTCGACCAAACGCCTGCCAGAATCGCAGCATGGATTCAGCAAATGCATTTCTCTCCAACAACATAGGAATTGCATCCTCTCGCTGTCGCTCGCACTCACCTCACTAGCGCTCATCTTTGCCTCCTTACTACCCTCACTATCCTCCCTCTTCCTACCCCCATCAGCCACACTTCGAACGAGCGTCCCAGGCCTCCTTATCGAATGCTGCCTCAACGTCGGCGATTCCTTGCTCGCGAAGTGCATCGCTTCCAATTCATCTTCGGGGGTCTTGCGAATCCCCGCCTTGAAGGACGCGAGAAGTTCTTGGATTTCGGAACGGTAAAGATCGGACATGACGCAGTGGTAGGTCTGCATCAAAGATCCCGAATCTTCAATACCCACGACCACGGACCGACAACGAACGGCCGCGCGCGCCTCGGGCCCGCTCGAAGAAACGTACCGAACAAATCTCCTCGTACCGCTCGAATTCAATCTCCTTGACGAAAAGCATGATGCCGCAATACCTGCCCAAGAACTCTTCCAACTGTTCATGCGCCGGCAAGGTCCCGTCCTTTTTCATCTTGGGGTCCTTGGGATGCAGCACGCCATCGACTTGGAACTTGAACATGATGGTGAGAAAGTCCAAGACCCTCTTTGAGAATCTGGTCGCGGTCGCGCGGTATTCGGCGACCCGTTCGGACGCGACGAGCATCTCCGTATCCCGCGTCGACAAGAGGGCTTTGTACAACGACACGGCCGCTCTCTCGAGCCTCTCGATTCCGGAGGTCGATTCGAGTGATTCCTGGGCCAGGGCGGCGAGGTCTTCTTCGGGGATGTGGATCGTCGACATGAGCTTGTCGATCTCGGATAAGAGTTGACGTTGGTTCGAAGTCTGGACTTGCAAACCTCGGTTCTGGGACTCGATGTGCGCAATATCGTCCGTCATCAACTGCGAGAGAAAAAATAAAAAATAAAAAAAATAACACACTCCAAGTGAGTCACTTCATTCAAGAAAACACCCTGAATACCCCCACACACTCGGTTCGAGTGACCCACATTCAACTGCGTCTTGTACATGCCCATCGTCAACTCCATGACCTCCAACTCGGCCAAGGTCTGATCCAAACATTTGACGACGTCCTCGACGCGATCGTCGGATTCCATAATCGCATGAATCGACGCCGCTTCCAAAGCCTTCAATTCGCCAATGAGCCGTTTCTCAATCTCGTCGGCCCTCGCAGCACCTTGTCTTCGAACCGAAGAAGACCCAAAGGAGGTTCCGTCGCCGGAGGATATGCCGATCCCCGCTCCTCTCCATTCGAAACCCTCCAACATCTCCTCAACGTTCATCAAAACGGTCTCATCATCAACCATCTCATCCGCCGTCTTGAGCTTCTTGACGCCGACCGTACCCGGCATCTTGGACGGACCCGCACCTCCAATCCCCTCGACCTTCCCGACGCCCGCAAAGTGTAAACTCGTCGACGAACCGGGCACCGCCGGTGTCCCAGGCGAACTACTGTTGGGCCCTCCCTCCGCTCCGATCGGCTGATTGGCCCTAACGGCCGAAATCTTCAACCCCTGCGCCGCCGCGACGGATCGCTTCCTCTCTCCCAACCTAGCCCTGATCTCCAACTTTTGCGAACTCGCTTTCGCCGCTGCCGCCGCCGACGACGACGCGCTGACGACGGACATGGAGTTCGTCGAAGCTGACATCGGGGGTGCTTGACCGCTTGGTCTTCGTAGATTGGACGCGTTCGTACCTATCGGTATTGTAGTAGGTGGTCCATTCGAAGAAGAAGAGGGGGAGGGGGAAGTAACGAGGGGGTTTCTCGTCGAAGGGGAGGAAGGTCTTCTCGGCGTTGGAGCGAGTGCACCGAACGAATTTTGGAAAGTGGGAATCGAGTTCAAAGTGGTGGATGAATTCGGTGGTTGTAGATTACCCATGGGTGGTGGTGGTGGTGGTGGAGGAGGGGCGGCGTCGATTCGGTAATTGGATTGGATTGATGGATCTCTTGAGCGTGGACCTTGGTTCGGTGCGGGACCGGATCCGCCGAGGGGAGAGGAGGTGTTGGAAGGAACCATCATCATCGCTGCTTGGACGGGGGGCATCGGAAGGGGGGAGGCGTGGTTTTGTGGGACGGGTCGCCTCCCGCTTCCGTTCGAGACGCTCGAAGCCGATGATCCGGGTCGATGGAAGTCGTGGCCCGGACTGGGGCCGGAAGGCGTTCGCGTCCGCGGGCTCATAGCTAACGGTTGTGAAGCGCCTCCGAGATGAGGCGAGGCGGGGAAGGTGGAGGGTTGCGCGTTGTCGACTGCGAATCCGAGCAAGACCAGATCGGGTTGACCTCGACCTGCAGCGAACGGCGCATGTCGAGAGGTGTGAGTGAGCTGCTCGTGGGACAGTCAACGAGTCAAAGCGCGCAGCTTCACCGTTCATGAACCTCCTCCAACATCGCACGACGGTGACGAGAAAGGCGGCCTGTTGGGACGAGGGCATGTTGGTCTTGTATCGGTAGGCTTTACCGGCGATGGTGAGGACGAATTCGAGCGGCTGGGGGAGGGGAGGGGAGCGTAGCTTCTGTGGTCAGTTGAGGCCCGGAGCGCATGTGGGGGGAGCGAAGACGAAGACGAAGACTGACCTGCGGATTCGGGTATCCGTCGACCATACGCTGAGCACCCAAGCTGCACGATCAGCCTCACCGTTGAATTCGAAGTATACCCTTTCGACTGGCTCATGGCTCACCTTTGCGACCTCGACCTGAGTGAGCTGCTCGAGCGGCCAGGTCTTGCCGATCGAGAAGGTGCCGTTCGAGTTCTGTTTCGCCTTGTGCAACCTGAGTCGGCCATCCCTCGCGGCTGGTGGAGCGGTGAAAACAAAAGACGAGGGGTCAGCGAGGTGGGTTGCTCTGCATGCCGAGGCTCGGTTGTTGTATGGGGACGGACCGGAGAGGATGAGGAAGCGCGCTTTGATCGGGGGTGGTTGACCCGGCTGGGCGTTGATGGGTGGGACGACCTCCCACGTCGGACAATACGCGACATAACGATCATTCGCTGCGGCCCAAGGAGGTCTCATCAGTCTCGCTGAACGGCCCAGTCCGACAGCGTCGTCTCTCTCCCGGGCCAAGCTCACGTGGCGCGCTCGATCCGGGCGGAGGCGTGAACAGTGAGCCGATGATCGCTCGTGAATGGTCGTGCGTGGCCATGCTTTTGCCCCGAGGGGGAAGGGGGGATCTTACCGGCCGAGTCTGTGCGGTTGGTCGTGCAGAGTGGAAAAGAAGGGGGCGGGCTAGTATCAGAGCTTGGAGCGAGAGTTGAACCGGTGAGCGTGTCACAGGTCACGCGCGCTAATAAGGCACTGCGAGTCAATGGAGCATTAGTCCAGAGGGGCAGCTCATTACAAATGATCCCCGGGCCGCGCTCGACATTACAAGTCCAATCGGCCAAGACCGCGACCGTGACTGTCTATGCCATTCACCACCCACCCACCCACCCTCCACACCTTGTCGCACCATGTCCTCCACCCGCTCCAACCCGACCTACGCCAGCACGCCTTCGCATCTCCTCGACGCGCTCAAACAACTCTCCACATGCGAAGCAAGTCGATCCGTTCCTCTGCTCTGCTCCCGCTCGTCCAACTCGCCGCGCACGACCCCTAACCCACACACACCTTGCCCCCCCCCCCCCGCCCCCCTCCCCTCCTGGCTCTTCTCCTGCCACCCGCACGACCTCGCAGATCTCGGACGCGCTCGTCAAGCTGCAGATCCCCTCCGGAGGCCACGTACCCGACCTACAACCGTTCGGGGCTAACCCCACCTCAGCAAAGGACAGACTCGTCGGTGAAGTGTTTACCGTCCAGGTCCGTTTCGCCGGTACAGTTCCCCAGAATCGACCCTAGCTCCAGACCGAGGCATAGCTCTGATCTGGCTCACCCCAATCGAACATAGATGGTCGATGCGAACGACTCACAGGCGCCCAAGCTGGACGGAGGACACTTTGTAGGTACTCTCTCTTCCCCGAGTCGACGCGGTCCGAAAGAGCAGCAGCAGCAGCAGCTCATCTCCCCCTCCCTCCCGTCTCCTCAATCACAGGTCGACCAGGCCCTTCCAGGCAGTATCGTCTTCATTTCCTCGCCTCATCGTAAGCCCTCGGATAGTATCCACCAGCGCCTTTGGACCTCCCTTCCTGACTGACTCGCGCCTGACGACGAGCAGACATCAAGTCCGCTTCCCTCGGTGGCCTCCTCGCCGCCGGTCTGCACGTCAAAGGTGTGCAAGCCGTCTTCATCGATGGGAGGTGTAGGGATCTACCAGAGATCCGAACCCTGGGGATGCCTGTCAGTCTTTTCGAGTGCAACCCTATATACTCTGCCGCAACTCGGATCGACCCCCCACCCCCACCCCCACCCCCACTTGCACTAACCCCTCTCCTCGGCATGTAAAAAATAGGTCTGGGCGAGCTCTCACTCGACTCTAGGTCAATCACCCTTCACCCGACCTTCGACGATCCAACAACCGCTGACGATCACCCACCCCCACTGGCCCGCTCTGACCATCTCCCCGCACGACGTCTTGATCGCCGATCTCGACGGCGTCGTCGTCGTACCCTCCGCCAAAGTAGAGCAAGTGGTCGAGTTGGCGATCAAAGCCAAGCAAGTCGATCAAAACTGTATGAACGATATCCTCGAGGGGAAAGGGATCGCAGAAACTTTCGCCAAGCATCGAGGCAAGACGGGGAAGCATTAGCGTGGACGCGGGAGCTTCGTAAAGCGTAAGAGGTGGTATTGGTTTGACCTTTGCTTTGCGACTGCAATTGCACTTTATCCCCCACCCTCTAAAACTGATACAAGATCGAACCGGGCCTCGATAACTTTTCCCTCTCCCTCTCCTCTTCCTCACTAGGTACGTTGACCCCACCGACTGCGCTGACCAAACCTTCCTTCCTTCCCCTCTCCCTCTCCTCCCTTTCAAGATCCTTCCTCCCCCTCTCGAGCTTGTACTCTTCCACTTCCCTCTCCCCTTCCTTAACACCTCTCCACTCCCTCCCCCTCGCACGACTCTGAACCCTACTCCTCTGCGCCTCAACGAACCGACCCCTCAACCTAATCTGTACTTTCTGCCACTGTTCCTCCGTCAAAGGAACGACCTCGAACGCATTCATCGTCTTAACCCTCTTCTCAAACAACGCACTTCTTCCTCCTCCTCCTCCTCCAGCTGCTACTGCTACTCGTTCATTCCGCGCACTCAACCCCAAAGCCAACGTCATCGGTAATCCCATCAATCGTAAAGCTTTATCCTTCTCACTCAAACCACCCATCCCATCCCCATCCCATCCCCATCCCCGCCGAACCTACTAAACCGATACGCGTATTCTCGATCGGGGAGGGGAAGGAAGAGGGTGAGAAAGAGGGCGAGTTGGCGGAGGTTCGTATTCCCGTGGTTGATTGGAGTGTGGCGATGAGGTTGGGGGAAGGGAGTAGGTATAAGAAGATGAGGATGAGCGCTTGCGCGATTTCTATAAATGACACGAGAGGGGGGGGGGGGGGTTTAGTTTCGACTCTTTGACCCGACCAATGGACGAGAGGAGAGAATTTGATCAAAACGTACCAGTATGATCCTCGACCTGACCGATCGCCCAACCCTCTTCCAAAACGACCTCTTCCCCTTGCCCTTCCCACAACACCTTGGCCAACCAGACCAACCCCTCCGCACAAACCGAGGCAGGCCAACTCAACCCGACCGTCGTCCTACCCAAATCGACCCCGAGCACGAACACCAATTTCGCGAATCGTTTACCCGTGCCGAGCGAAAGACACAATCTCACGATCGCGGTGAACAAGTCGGTTTGGGGTAAGTTCTCGGTGAGGGTTGGATCGAGCGATCGATGGAGGTTAAAGTTGAAGGAAAGGGATTGGAGCAAGAGACGTTCGATCGCGATCAATCGCGGACGATGAGCTTCGAGTGCCTGTGATCAAGTCGAAAGAAAAAAAAGAAAGGGGGGGAGAGATTCGTTTGAGCGAGAGAAGGTAAAGGTGTCGTTAGGACCCGGACGCGCAACTGACTTGGGGGTCCCCTTCGCCTAGGCCGTTCCCCCCTTGAACGATCTGGTTGACTTGCGATCCGGCGATTTGAATCTCGCGTAGCTTTTTGAGCGTGTCGTGTAGCTTGGAAGCGACGAGTAGAGCGGCCAAGCTGACATCCTGATGATGGATGAAGAGAGGTATTGGAAGATATGAGGGAATTTGTACGCCTAACCCTAGTAGTAGTAGTAGTAGGATGCGACGTACCTGGTAGGCGAAATCCTTGAGCGGATGATGAAGATGGAATCTATGCCAACACGATTGAGCAGTCGCGATCGTCCTCCTCGGACTAGAAATCGCCCATGATCATCATCCTCCATCAGCTTTGGGAGATGGTGCCACTCGCGACAGAGAGCTTCTCTCCACTCACAAACCCAACCTCATGCCGACCCTCTCGATGAAGCCGATCGCCACCTGTCGCATCTGCTGGATCCTGACCAAGCTCATCTGCTTGCGTTCCCAACTGCCTTCTCCGACGGGTACGCGCATGTAGGCTTGCAACTGAATGAGTTCGAGCACTTCGGAGGGGGCGTAGTACGGTCGGAATCGTTGCGTTCGAGAGAGCGGGCGCGCAAGGGGGGTGGTGGCCATGGCGGTTGGAGTGGGTACGGGTGCGGGTGCGGGTGCGGGTGGGGCGGGGTGGGAAAGGGTGGCTGCCATCGCTGCACGAGTGCGAGGGTCGTGAAAGCAAGAGACAGTGAGTGGGGGCAGGGAGTGAGGCTGACCCAGGCTGGACCAGGCGGGCGGGTCGGCGACGCTAACGGTCTTGCAATTATCGAATACTAATCGCCACTGGTCGAGTCTAGTGCCGCAATTCGACACGCGGCGCGCTCTCTCACTCGCTCTCCCCTTCTCGCTCTCCCCTGTCATTGCTCATTCTTGCTACACGGCCACCTCAATACGCCCAACCACACCTCCATCCCCAAGCGCCAGGATGGGCTCCCCCTCCTCGACCTCGACCTCGCTCGCAGGAAGCTGCAGTTCGCTGCCGACCCTCCACGAATCGACGACGCTCCCTCCTCGAGAACGGATGGACGTCGTCGCTTATTACGCCGAGCTGTTGGCGAGCGATGATGTGAGCGCACACTTTGGCGATCATCACCGGGCGCGCCCAAGATCTCGCGAAAAGCTGACTCGCTTCCCCCTATCCTGCCCCCCCCCCCCCTCCCCTATCCTGGCCCCCCTATCCTGGCCCCCCAGTCCCTAAGCATGCCCATAGCAGCGATCGAAACCCTAGCCCAACTCATCTCCCGATCCGACTCTTCGACGACCACGACCGAGCTCTTCTCCCTCTTGGACCAAGCCTCGACCCGTTTAGCTCGAGCGAGTTTCAACCCCATCTCCTTGACCTGCGGAACGTCCTTGTTCGTAAGTGCGCAAACCGTTTCACTCGAATTCCAATCGCTCCCATCTCATCTCATCACTAAACCCACCTCCTTCCCCCGGGTCCCAGCTGCGCTTCCTCACCCTCCAACGACCCTCCCCCGATACGTCCTTCCAAGAATTCAAAGCCGAACTCGTCGCCCGCGCCCGCGAATTCGTCCACGAATCGGGGCGGTGTCGTCAGTTGATTTCGGGCGGTATGAATGAGTTTGTTCGAGATGGCGCGGTGAGTTTGATTCCGGAATGAAGATGAAGATGGGGGGTAGCCACATGGGGAGTGGGCTACTGATTGATCATATCGCGGGGGGGGGGGTTACGGGTCGCGCAGAATATTCTCATTCACAGCTACAGTGTAAGCTTTGATCGCGCACCAGCTGTACGACTTTTCAAGAGGGAGCCTGTACCCAATCTCTAAGCGTCTAATATCATTACAGCGAGTCGTCGTCCAAGCCCTGCTCCACGCCGCGCAGCAACAAAAAAAGTGCTTCCAAGTCTACGTCACCGAGTCGAGGCCCGTAGGTCCCGAATCCCCCCCTTCTTCCAACACTCCCATCCTCACACCACTAACACCCCCCACCCTTGCTCACCTTGCCCTAAAAAAGTTCGGCCTCGGATTGAAAACCCAAGCGATCCTCGAGCGAGCCGGAATCCCCTGTATCGTCGTGCTCGATTCGAGCGTGGCGTACATCATGCCCAAGTGCGATTTGGTCATCGTGGGCGCCGAGGCGGTGTAAGTGCCCCCCCCCCCCCCCCCCCCCCCCCTTTTGTTTTGCAGTGGTGTGTGGGAAGAGCGTAAAAAAGTTTCAGCAACTGATGCTTGCTTTTTTTGTTTTGTTTTGGTTGGGGTGGGGTGGGGGTGCGCAGTTGCGAGAGTGGCGGATTGGTCAATTTCGTACGTCGTCGGAGGAGCAGAAGGAAGGGGGAAACGCTCGATGACTCCTATCCCATCTTTATCAACAAAGATACCTTGCAACTGACTTCATCCGAAAAATATTTCTAGATCGGGGGCTACCAAGTCGCCGTCGTCGCCAAAGCCATGGGAAAGCCTCTGTACGGTAAGTCACGTCACACTCAAAGACTCATCTCATGTCCCACGATTCTACCTATCCATCATCGAAACCTTCGCCACGAACGACACTCGGTCCCCTTCGTACAACACACCTACTTCTCCTTCTAATTTCCTTCCCTCCCTTCCGACGTTCCGGCGGAAACGCCAAGGCTTTCGCCCTCGGAACCGAGAAGATGAGGTCGTACGACTGGATTCAATCCAAGGACTAAAGGTCTTTCTGAACCCTCCCTTCGAATTCCCGTGATCGATCGTCATCACCACTTTCGAGACGTAGGAAAAAAGGGAGAAGCTCCTTTCCCATCCATTCGGACTGGAAAAGTCTGAAGGCGTGTCTCGAACGCTGTCATCGGAGAAGGAAAGCATCTTCTGAACGTCCCACGCGCGCGCGCGCGCGGGTCGGAGGGGGGGACCTTCCCGAATGGGAAAGCTGAGGACCGTGCGCACGTTTGTGTCGGATTGCTGTCGTCCTCGGTACGGCGGGGGTAATGAAGAGGGGCGCGATGATAGGGGGGGGGCGGCGCTGATGTAACGGCCCCCGTATTGGTGATGGGATCGTGTGACTGACTCCTGAAAACTCCTTATCGATGATTCCCCTCTCGCGCACCCCCGACTTTCGACCCCTTTTTTCGCTGTTCAAAACCAACCCGATCCCGACTTCGAAACCCCCACAGCCCTCGCCGAATCGTTCAAATTCACTCGGCTATTGTAAGCCTCCTCGTTCATTATAATTTCGTTCTCCTCCCCAACTCGTCTGACCTTACCCCATCTTGGCCCCGCGCCCTCTCCCCCACACAGCCCCTTGTCGCAATACGACCTCCCAACAAGTTTACCGAACCCACCGCTCACGTTCCCCGACCTCACGACCACCTCCCCATCCATACCGCACGCACGTGAATCCACCACCACCACCACAACAACAACAACAGCCTCGGACTCCACAGTCGACCCCTCCCCCTCCTCCCAGAAACGCCGCACCCGCACCTCCGAAGCTACAAGTCGCTCGACCGCGCTCCCTCCGACCCCTTCAAGACCGATGATCGACAGCGCAATGCCCCAAGCCCTAGAAATGACGGACCAGATGGTAAGGAACAACCCTACGTTGGATTATACGACTCCGGATTTGGTACGTTCCCTTCCTTTTTTCAACTTTTGAGATCCCAAGCCGTGTTTTTTTTTGACCTCGATTTGACGCGCTATCGGACCTCGACCTTTTAGATCACGTTGATCATCTCGGATTTGGGCTGCTTGACGCCTTCGGTAAGTTTTGATCATTCATTTCTGTAAGTTCGGAGTCGTATGGGATCGATGATTGACCGAATACCCCCCCCCCCCCCCCCCCCCCCTCTTTTTGATGTTGTAAAAGGGCGTCTCGGACGCTTTATTGTCGATCTTTGGAGGGACGTAATAGGGTTTACATCTATAGATGAACGCCAGTGTTTAGGGGGGATAGAGGGTTGAATCTTTCCTGCAACTCTTTATAATCGTTCTTATGATCGTACTACTTGCGTCGAGTTCGTCCCCACCCCCCCCGAGTCTTGCCTCTTAAAAACACTCACAGCGATCGGTCCGCTTCTCCGCTTTGGTCGTCGACCACTGCATGAACCATGGAAAACCTGTTCAAAAGCTTCTCGCACAGAGACAGAGGTACGAATTGCCCCAAAAAGGCCTCGTTCTCTCCGCCTCCGCCACGAACGACCCATCAAAGTCATCTCATTCGTATGATTCTGACTTGAATTTACGCTCAACGCTCATCAACTCGCTAAAAATAAAAAATAACAGGCGAACGCACCAACCGCACGAAAAGGTCAACGAAGCCCCCAAAAGTCCTGCAGTGAGTAGTAGTGTGCGCTGACGTGCTGACGTCCGGACGTGCCGACGGTGACCGTCGATGGCCACCCCGGGTGCCTTGCGCGGCGCTCACTACACTTCTCTTGACCGCGACTCTCTTTTTTGAACCAAAGCCAGGACTTTGAATCGATTGCTGAAAAAAGGGCAATCCAAAGAAGACGAAAAACTGACTTGGGGGAAAAAGGGGAGACGGGTCCTACGAAAAAAAAATGACATGGCACAAATAGTAGAACCTCGAATCGATTGAAAATAAAATCATCCACACGGCGCAGGGGTGTGTCGAAAGGCAGCCCACAACGGTGAGCTTGGAACGGTTGATCGACGGTTACAAATCGACGGGCGAGCGTTCGAGGCGACGGCCAAGTTGGATGTCTCTTTGCTCATATGCTTTCGGGTCAACATCCCGGGAAGGCTAACGCAATTTGCAAGTTACGGGAGTTTGATCAGCGACGATACAATGATGTGCGTGCCCGGAATGGCAGGCTACGTGGTGTGTAGCCGTGTGGCTGTGTGCTATCAAACGGACTCACATTTCAAAGGTTTGTCAGGAAAGAGGTTCGCGCACGTAGTGCAGCGTCTGACCATGTCGTCCTGGATGTTTTTCTTCCATCTTGGGGCCGTCACTGTCACTGCGGGACGCCGGATTAGACAGTGCGTAAGCTACCTTGAACACCACTAACACCACATGTCGATTTCAGGGAAGCAACCGACCTTCCTGGAGGCAGGTCTCGTATTTGATGTACCAAATTTCATTTTCACAAAGGCACTTTGAGGCGTATTCGTGAATCGAAGCGGGAGGATGACGAGCGGCCTGAGCGAGGCGTGTACAGTTATAATGATGTCCGACGTTCTGCTCGGCGGCCAAAGCCAAGGCGGTCAGTGGAGTCAGTCCAAATGACAAGCGAGTTCGGAAGGACCGCCAGAAGAACGCCAGCACGCACGGAGCTGTCGGCATAGATTTTACAAGTCGAGTCGAAGCTTGCTAGCGCTGAGGGGAACTGGATCGCGAGCCCGACTGCGATGAGTCCAACGAGGTGGAAGCGGACCATGTTTCGTGCGTTGGTTTGGAGGTTCAAGTGGGACTTTGACGAGTGGAGATTCAGTTATGAGAGCACGCAGGAAAGGGGAGGAAACAGACGAGCGTGGCCCGCGGTGGCACGGATTCAGGACAACAGGGGAAGAGGGCCAATTCGAGGCGATTTGGACGTCGCCCGGGCCAGGGTTTTGCCACGTTCAGGGGCTGGCGACTAGCCAAGCTGTTTCAGAGCAGGTACATATCTAGGATCGTCGTGATCGCACCGGTCGACCGTTCGGAGCTTCCAGTATAAGATATCCGTGGCTCCTAGGCAGTGTCGCTGGGTCGGGCGGGTGATGCACAGACCTAGTGAATCAGACGACGCGGGCCAGGTGACTAAAACAGCTCTGCCTTGAGACAGTTCCGGCGGCATATGTGGCAGGTGACACAGAGGAATTCCACTAATCATTATAAAGATCCCAAGCCATCTGATTCGATGCCGAGCTTGGCGTCCGTTGGACCGCTGGGGTAGAGCGGGGAATTTTCCTCGCACGCACAGCCCTGGCGGCGTCGACCCCTTTAGCATCGACCATTTCCAAGACACCGAGGCGCTCGAGTCTCGTCCGAGTCTCACCTGAGCGTGTCTGACCTAGGTCTTCAAAATGCTTGGTCCACCTACCGTCTTGGACGATTAGACCGATTTTGCAATGGATTGAAGAAGAAAACCTCCCGAAACCATTCCCACCCAGCGTAGTTCCACTAGCGCTTGGGCCTCGGGCGGACGGGGACCTTTTACTCATACTAAGGTTCGGCGACGCGCGGACGACCTCACCACCGTAACCGTTGACCCGCTGCAATGTGACGTACTTTGCTGCAACAGCTGCGGGACTGTTCAGTACATAACGGAAATCGAGTGGTTGAATCCGGGAGAGGACCGCGGGAGGCCGATCAAATGTACATAGCCTTCATTTCATGTCACTGAACTACTTTTTGTTCTCTGGGAGCCTGATGATGGGCTCAGACCCGTCATCGAGACTCGCGTCGAGTGTCGCAACATAGCGAAAAACACCCCCTGAAATGGGATGATCCCAGGATCATCTCGAGATCGGGCCCCCGATTTGAGATCGGCGCACCGATTTCAAATGCATTTAAATTCGTGCGCCGATTTGAAATGCGCTTCAAATCCTCGCGGGATCGAACCATCAAGGGTCCGCATTAGATCTGATCTGATCTAAATGTGGGCGTAGTCCACAACCGTGCGAAGAATGCGGGCGAAGCCCGCAGTCGAGCCCTAGTCTGATCTAAACAGTTTCAGATCAGAATTGACGCGCCGCGGGGCGGCGACGAGTCCCTGAACCTCTCAAGCGCGGCGCGGTCGAGTTTAACATCGAAAGGGCATTCATCTCAATTATATACCAGTTGGTAAAAATGAGCTATGTACTAGAAAGCGAGTAGATTGGTCAGGCGCCCAAGTGTCCGAAGCCCGCGAGGCCGATTTCGTCTTCGTCCGAGTCGGCGCTGCTATTGTCGCTGTCCGACTTGATCTTTTTGGCTGCAAAAGGGGGAGGCGCCGCCGGGGGTGAAGAAAGGTCATGTCAGGTTGACTTATGACCTAGTGTTAGGCGCATCGGTGTCTCCACTTACCCTTATTAGTTAGGTCAGCAAAGTCCAATTCGAACTCGGCCTCGTACGCAGACCTCTTCACAGGCGAATGAATGGCCGATGAATTTTGAGGCGTGCCCTGGTATCGTGGTGCCGAGGAGGTCTCAGTATATATATATTTTCCAAAAAAAAACATATGGTTCAAGAGTAAGAGACCATGCTGATGGGGGCCCACCGCTGCACTCACCGATCCGCTGGCAGCAGGCTGAGGTGCACTGGCAAGTCGACCATGGATACGGGCTGCCACCGGGGTCAATTGATAGCGTCCAATCCATTGCTCTTTTCTCTTGTCCTCGTACACATGGATCTGTACGTTGCACATAATCCCACACACATCCTCTGGTTGCAGACTTGTGTGTGCGTATTTTTGTCGATTCGGGTCGTCTGCGAAGGAAACCGGGAAGGGCGTCGGCGCGGCTAGCTCCGTCGGTTTTCCTTGAAAGCGGAGCTGCAACAGCTCCTTCCAAAATTGTAAATATTCCCTTTCCTTTGCCGGATCCTCACTATCCGTCCCCAGCCAAGGAGGGATAGAGGCCTTGATGCTGGCAGGGAAGGGGATGTCGCGGCCAAAGACGTGATTCAAACAGCTGCAGAGGATGCCATTGTGAAACCAGTGTCAGTTGGGCCCCTTCTGCGGGAACTTAGTAGGTGAGGAAAACGCGCACTCACTCTTTTGTGGTCACCACACGGTGGTGGATGTATGCACTATTTGAGTTGCGCCCAAATGGCGATGCCAATTCCGCAAGTTCTAAAGTAGCCGATGGGAAGCAGCAGCAGAATCAGCACCCTGCTCGCACGCCCAACACCGCCTAAGTTCAGCAAGCGGCCCACCTTGAAGATTCTTGGGAAGTTTCCAGTGCTGATGAAGGGCTTGAGACACCCCTCCTTGGAGCCAGTTTCGAAACTTTACGACCTCCGAGTCGGACTCGAACAGCTCCAGTCGACTCTCCCGGTCGAGATCTTCAGGCCTGACGCAATCTCGCTCAAGGCGCCATTGCTGGCTGTTCAGGGGCATATATAGAAGTTTGCGGCATCTTGGTTAGCGCTAGCGTAGATGTCCAGTAACACGTGGCTTCGCTTACTTCTTTGGCACGATTACCCCTGCAGGATCAAGGGTTCGGATTCGGCCTACAAGCCATATGTTGGCGACTTGACCGGCCGCCGTAGCCAGTGCGACTTCGCCGTAGTTCCCCGGTTTCTGTAGACGAACGAAATCGGCAACCGAGCGATGATCGACGATGTTGGCTAAGGTCGTCAGGGAGGCGTTGTAGACCTCGACAATGTTCTGAACGTCTTCGTGGGTGAGGGAAGTTCGCTCGTAATCTAGAGCGTCGTATGATGTTGGCAGTCGGTCGGTCAGAGAGGGGGTCGGAGACATTGCTTGTCGCGGAAGAGGTAGATGAAGGTGGCGTGGTGACAAGTAGGGAGAAAGAGATGAAGAGACACCGAGGTTTTGAGGACAGCCAAAGATGCTCACGGAGTCGACCCTTAACCATCCTTTGGACCATAGTAACTGTGTAGTACGACTGGCTGCTCTCGAGCTCGAGGGCCAACTTGTGTCGTTAACCTGATCTCATCAAACTCATCAAGTGTATTCAGCTGAGAAGGCGCTTCAAATGTTTGAAGGTGAACAAGGTGCGACAAAGTAGACATGTTGGCTCGAAAAGCGTGCAACTGGGCACAATCAGCAGCAGAATTTGACTCGAGTTCGGGGATCTGGATCAAGACAGGCTAAATCCGGGTGGTAGGTCTGGCCAGTGTCAGGTCCGGATGCTGTAGGTCTGGCTACTAGGTCCGCGCTCCTAAGATGACAAGAAGATTGCAGAGTCTGACAAGCCCACAAGTGTAGAGTGTGCAGGGTGGGTCGGGCCGTGTGCGAGTGACGAATGACAAGGCGAAGCTTCGAAAGCGACGTGGCTCGAAGGGCGTGAAACCTGTGCTATTCTTAGTTCTTGCCCTCCCGCCCCGTTATGGCAACCGGCCCCCCCTCGCCCCCCTATGCTTTATGACGAGGTCCAAGGAGTCTCAAGGACCAAGAGCGACCCCGCCGCCGGGTCCGTGACTCCGTGGTCCCTGTCTCCTGAGTCTCCTGATCCCTGAGCTAGGCCGAACAACGCCGCGCGCGTTTTCATAAAGTGCGGGGAAGCTGTGCCTGAGGACTGAGGGGCCGAATTCTGAGACACTTTGAGATTTTGACCAATTCTGGGCTGGAACCGCCCAATTTTCGAAACGAAACCTTCAGCTCTTTCAGAGCTTCAGGGATAGAACTGCAGTACAGTCAGACCTGAGAAAATTTATATCGCCCAATCTTATACCTGTCAAAATTTATGGACTTTTCAATCTCCCGACTTTTTTGGCTGACAGAACCTGTCCAATCTTATACCTTATAATTTATGGGTTTACAGGTCAAATTATAAGATAAGAGAGAGCCGGAAATGAGCGATTGATCAGGAAATGGCCTCTCCCTCGGCGTTCTTGTTGACGAGCCGCCTGCTGGAAGAGTCCGAAATGCCCCGAAACAGCCGAGAAGCGAGCACAGGAGAGCAAAGGCGGCGGTTGACAATTTTACGAACAAGTACGACCCAAGTGATTTCTTCAACATGGACGAAACCGGTCTCTTCCACGCTATGCGTCCGTCTACGGGCCTTGCTCGGAACGGTCGAAATGGTGTCAAGATGAATAAGACTCGCATCATTGCGAGACATGAGGCGTGGAACGACATCCGCCCCGAGACGATTGCCAACTGCTGGCGCCACGCTCAAATCTTGTCTGATCGCAAGAACAAAGGATCGACCGACCATACACCTCTTCCCAACAGTCGCAGGCCTCTCAATGGCGATCGCGGCATCATCAACGCGATGAACGCTCTGAAGACGGCGAACGATGAGCTGGTCGAAAAGGGCATAGTTACGAGCAACGAGAAGATGAGTATCCACTTTCTCGTCGATGTGGAGGAGGAGAACCTTGCTGGTGGGGCTGAAATGACCGATCAGGAGATTGTGGACCTGGTCATTGCCAAAGAGTTGAAGGAGAATTGCGAGGGAGAAGGAGGAGAGGAGGAAGGGGAGATAGAGCTCCGACCGGCGGAGCGAACGACGCTGCAGGAGGCAATCTCAGCGCTTGATGTTTTCCTTAGGTTTGCTATGAATGGATACTCAGGTCCAACGTATTTGATTTCTTTTGAGGACGAGGCTAGGAGGATTCGCAGGACTCTTGTTGCCGAGCAGGATGCCGCGAGGATTCAGACGACAATGACTTCGTATTTCCAGCGTTAGTAGGTCAAGATATTTTTTCTTGGAGCTTTCAAAACTTGTTAGATGTCATCATGCCTCAGTAGAGGCCCCACATTGGCTGCAATTCAGTAATTCGGGCCTTCTGAATTTCCTCCCCCTCAAAAGTCAATGTATCGACTCAAACGATGCACGAGAATTCTTGATTTGATGTAGGAAGCTCAAAAACGGAGTTTCAGGTCATAATGTAGTGATCTGAAGCCGCAATCTCCGTCTTAATTTATGGGAAAATCCGTCCACCGAAAATATAAATTTTCTCAGGTCTGACTGTAGTGAACAGCCCCCATCTCGATGGGACGATGCGCCGGTCGTTCCCTCAGAATCGCGTCTCCTGTGTCGGCTACATGCGGGTCTGGCCAAGACATGCGTCGGTACAGGGCTTCGTTGGTCCCTTTTTTCCCTCGCAGGAAGGTCTCGGCCAGCCAACGCATTCATAGCCCCATACCCTGGGTCCAATTCGGCAGCCACTCGGTCTGCGCAGCTTCTTAGAAATTCTCAGATTGACCGAGCCTTGATGCGAAACCCTCGGAACCGCAGGATCTTCACAGTAAGAGTGGTTTGATACAAAAAAAGAACCAAACATAAATAGGTGCACTTAGCGTAGCCAAATGACACCCGTTTTCTCTCTTGTCGCTCCCTAGACAACGGTGCCCGCAGAGTTGACGCTTGCCTCGATGAGGAGATTTTCGGTCCGGGCACAGCGCCAACTTTCTCTCTCCCCTCCCGACCGACCGACCGAGGCACTTCATCCTCAACTCGAGGCTCGACGCGCGCGCCGGCTCGGTTTGGGTCGGTTCCGAAGCAAACTTTATCGCCGACGGCCCTGAACTGGACGATCCCGTACCGGGCTCTGCAAGACGTCATGTTGTCCAACCCCTTCATCCAGTCATCACCATTGTCGAGTACAAGTAATTCCAACATCCGCTTAAGGGTGTATGGTTAAATTTCATCACCTAGTCCAAAATAAAATCGAGACAATTTTTTGAGTTCGGTGCGAGAGCAGAACGAAGAGAAGGAAACGTAGAAGACTAAAAATCGACGCCGAATGCGCTCTAGCCCGCGTTTCAGGCGCTTGCGCTTGGACCTTTCCCTCTTTTGGACGGGCAGCCACCTCCCTCCACCTGCAACTGAAGCCAAGCTAAAGCCGATTCTAGTACAAAGTCCAAAATGAGCTAGTGAAAGGGGGTTTAGAAGAGGTAAATGTAGCGGATGAGATTGATGGTTAGGTTTGTGGCGGTAACAGCCTTTCTGCTCGGGCCGTGAGTTGGTGCGGCGTCGAACATCGAAGCACCAGTTCACTCGGCCCTCAACGCTCGGACTTTGTGATTGCGTTCACCCTCGCCTTTGCCACATCCGACCGGCACGTATTTTCGGATGTAATTGTCTTCAGAATTTAAAAGTTCAAACAAATGCAGCCAGAGTGCGAGTAGAGCAATCGTAAAATGATGCCTGCATCGTCCATGGACTGCAGCGGCCAGCTCCGAATTATGGGACGTCTCGGAACTTTGAACCTCGGCTGCTTGAACGGGGTTGATGGCGCGCTTCATTTGATGGCACAGTTGATCACCTGGGCACCTGGTCATATAACGAGATGATGCATGATGCATCATCAGCTGCAGAGGTGATTATGGAAGCTTTTCCCCGGACGTCAGTTGCACATCGGTGCGTGCGACAGGAACCAAGCTCGGGTGATTGCTTGCCTGCGCCGGGCGAGAGGGGGTCTGCGCCTGGACCACTTCACAGCAAGCTGCGACCAGTACGGGCAAATGTAACGTTTCATTATTTGCTGTGCAATCTCGACCGGCTACTTCGGGCTGTAAATACTGTAATCAGCTGTGAGCATTTGCTATTTAGGCGGCGGCTACAGAAAGCTACAGAAATTTGAAGGCAAAACTCTTTGCGACCGAGCATGAAGAGGCGCATCAATCGCCAATCGCCGAAAGGGGCAAGGCTGCCTCGGGAGAGAGGGTGAGGTTCTTCGGAAGCCGGTATATGCGACAATTTGAAACGCAATCAGCGCGCGCAATTTCGAAGCCCATGAAAAAACATTTGTAATCGCGCTCACCAGTTCAGATGTGTTTCTGAATTCGGCGCTTCAAGTCGTGGGCAGCGATTTGAGATTTGAAATGCGTTCAGAATCGCCCGGGTCATACGGTTTTGGGGGGATCTTTTTTGCGGAGCCATCGGCCGGGAAGAATCAGCTAGTCAGTGCCTCAAATCCAGAACGTGCTCGCGAGACATGTCGCACCACCCAGACCCTGAGAACAGGCCTCGAGCAAAGGACTCATTACAGAATTGGCGCAGCAGCTTTCGTTACCAATTACTGCAGATTGTAATTGATCATTTATTCGACGGGCGTGCACGGAACCCGCGTCTCAGCTGTCTTCTCTCCTTCCGCTTTGAGCAATTGTCGCAATCCCGGCCCGGCCGATGTTCTCCTAGGGGGTTCCGAACCTCGATGGCCAGCGGACTGGATCTTCGACATTGATTGACTGGCGATAGGAATACGTAATTCGAACAGAGAACCGAATTCGAGATTGTCGATTCCCCCTTCAACTGGTGGCGCCAAGGCTCTCCATCTTTCGGCAAAATCAGCTGACCTCGATAAACCTGGCCGGCTGCGGTAAGTAATCTGTAGCGCGCCGATGGCCTCGACGTCGCAGGAGCCCTTCTCTCTTTTTTTCTCGTCGGCTTCGATTGATTGGGTTTGGAAATACTCCATTCACTAGGCTCGGGGCTCTGAACGATGAGTCCGTGAGCCACCGAAGCCGCGATTTTGACGGGGTGGAATCGTACCTTGGGAGCCTCATTATCGCTCGTGCTCGTGAGGCCAGCTGATGATAATGCGACGACCCGGTCCCCAGATTTTCAAGCACCGGAGCGAAGCTCGATTCAATGATTACTAGGCCCCGCGCGCGTACCTTCCAACTCGGGACATTTTCAATTGTGCGCTGCGGCGCGTGGCCGTGTCGCCCAGGGGCGGTTGTGTCGACTTCATTTCGACGTTAAGGTTCGGCTTGGAAGGAGTCGGGGTACCAAGGTCTGGGGCGAGCCTGTGTGCCTGGAGGTACAAATTTCCCCCTGCTGGCCAAGTGTGTGTGCACCTTGGAAGCAGTCGAGACCCTGCCGTGGCGTCCTCGATCCAGGTGCACTCCGAGTTGCGCTATCCACCTCGGCTCTCCCTCCTCCTCCATCTTGCCCATCGCGCTACCGTCATCGCCCACCCCCGGCCTCTTGTTCGTTTCTTGTTCGTTTTATCTTACTTTCAACCAGGCTTGTTTCGACATTCGATCCTTTGAGTCAACTACACCCATTTGTGACCACAGCGAGCGAATTGGCAGCAGCTCGCCAACGGAGCACCGGAGGCCCACCTTCGCGCAACCCTATTGCCTTCTCCTGACGACCAATCTTCATAAACATCTATCTTTTATCGACATGGAGGTCTCCTCGTCTTCGATGACTCGTCGTCACCCGGCATCGCTCTTGCCACGATTTATGCACGACCCTGCATTGCTCGAGCTTATTCGCACCTCGGTTACTTCCGAGATGGTATGTGAGTCGGCCCTTTCCGCGGGATCCTCGGGCACTGTGTTGGCTTCGGCGCGAGTGCGCGGATCCGCCAGGCGCTGGGCTCGCCGATCACCCGTGTGGCGTGCAATCATCATGTCTGAGGCCGCGACTGACTTTCTTTCTTTTTTCATTTCGCTCCTTACAGCCTACATTGCCGACAAGGCTTGCGAGGTTATCGGATGCGCCCCTGTCCCTGTCTCGCGCGGCCTCCCCTCCCCTCCGACGACGCCGATCCGGTCAAACTTTTCCAATCCCGCTTCGACTTCGTCCTCGACTACACCCGCAGGCGTCGAAATTCCTTCCCTCACCGCCTTAATCGCGACCCTTGTACAAAAGTCGAACGTCCAGGTCCCGACGCTGTTGTGCACGCTCGTGTACCTCGATCGACTACGCTCGCGCCTGCCCAAGGTCGCGCACGGCATGGAATCGACTCGGCATCGCGTCTTCCTGGCCACGCTCATCGTCGCAGCAAAGTACCTCAATGGTAAGTCCGACGTGCCTAGTCTTCCCGAGCGTCGGGTAGCATGCGCTGTCAGGGCGTGCGTACCCCCCTTGGCTCCGGGATGTCTCGTCGCCCATTCAGCCGGTTCAGCGGTGTCTCAGATGGAGTGGGACGCTGACGCGTCCTGCCTTTGCAAAAAACCTTGCAATCACCGCCTCTTCTGAAACACATAGATTCCTCGCCGAAGAACAAGCACTGGCAGAGGTGAGTGTTTCTTGTTTTTTGGCATAAAGAAAAGTCTTGTACATCTCGCTGATCATGCCGGTCCAATGTTGTCGCCCTGCTGCAGATACGCCGCGATCTTCCCCATCGCCGAGGTCAACCTGATGGAGCGTCAGCTATTATTCCTGCTCGACTTTGACCTTCGCACCGATGAACAAGAGGTTAGTTTGTTCACACCATTCTGTCTCAGTTTATTGTGTGCCCCTCCGGGATGGGCGATCGGCCAGACGGCTGCCCCCCACGTTCATTTCATTCTGAAACCCGGGACCGGCCGATCGCTGGCGACGGCGGCGCGCGCGCCCGCAGGGCGGCCTCCGGATCGGCGCGGCAAGGCTCGGGATCGGCACCTGGCACTGACCACGATGTCTCGCTTTGTGGCTTCATCTAAACAGCTCTGCAATCACTTTGCCCCCTTCTTGAGTCATTTCACTCCCGTTGCATCGGCTTTTGCGGACCCTTCCGCGTCGACCTCGACCCCTGTACGCGCCAAGGCCATCGGACGCAATGCCGCGCCTCACTCCCCGACGGCCTCGCCGATCACCCACAAGCAATCCCCTACTCTTCGTCGGTTGTCTCGTAGCCCGATTCAAAACCAACAGTCACAGTACTATGAATGTCGAAGCTCCAATTTGTCGTTCAAGGTATCACCTTCCGACTCGGAGTCGTCGGCGTCGACATGTTCGCCCGAGACGCCGATCGACGAGCTGCCTTCTTTTCCTCTGCACTCCATTTCGATGGAACCAGCACGGCGGTCGTCATTCGCCAAGATGTTTGAAGCTGGCAAGGAAGTGCTTGGGTTCGCACAATCGGCGGCAATTTCGACAACATACACGAAGCCGACATACTACTCGTCCATCCCTTCAATGCGATACACCAACACCGATGGGATCGAGGTGATGCAGTATTGATCCTGCCACCTCTGTTTCATTCTCGGGGGTGTCATGTGCAAACTTTTTGCCACGCCATTGCAAAGTCTTTTTTTTTCATATCATCTCAATCATCTTCCTTCACGAGCCTTCGTGTCCCCCTGTATCATCCCCTTGTGCCTTTTTAGAGATCGTGGCAGTGCGCCCAGTATCCGATCGAGTGCCTCATGTAGCTACTTTCACGTCCTAGCTTTATACCCTTAGCTTGTAGCAATAACAGTTCGAAGTCGTACAGCCATAACCCTAGAGAAAAGTTCGTCCTTGAAAAATTCGTGCTAGACCTCATTCTGTCTAGCGCCCTCACGTCGCTCGACTTGCGCCAGAGGCTCGGGTTCGCTTACCCTTCCGCAGGTAAGTCACCTGACCTGAACCCCATCCCCCCCAACGATGCCCTCAACGACGCCCCTCCCGCAAAAGAAGTACCGATCCTCTGGTGGCGAAACCGTTCGTCGGGCCAAGAAGCAGCGCTTCAACCCCGTGCCACGACCTTCGTCGAATGCGACTCATCACAACGGTGCAAGAGGAAGTAAGGGGAAGGGACGGGCGACGACGGTCGCTGCGAAGTCGTCGCCCGTGAATGCGCGGACGACGCAGTCGGACGAGGAGGATGAGGATGCGTTAGACGGCGAAGAAGATGTCAAAATAGATGTTGCGGAAGCAACAGTGGCTCCTCTGAAGAAACGCAAGGTGACAGGGGGGACGGGCAAGAAGGGCAAGAAGTTTGTCGAGTCGCAGGTGAGTGCAAGACACACGTTCTAGGCGACCGGACGACCGCTCTGTAACCATGATCTGATTCGTAGTACCATATCCATCAAAGAGTGATCTTCTTTCGCTGGTACATTCCATAACGGGGGCTCATGAGATCAAGAAGAAGAGCAAGGTGCAGAAAGTGGTCAGTCCACGCAGCTCGGACCGAATACGAGCCAGACCCTGATGCAAAGCCTCACCGAAAACAGAAGAAGCCAAAGGCCCCATCTGTCGAAGCTCAAAAAGCTCAAGAACGAGCCAACAAGAAGCAAGCGCAACTGGTACGCTCATGACCTCGTCGGTCTGTCGGGGCGTCTCGGCGACTGACTTCTCCTTGCTTGAGTTGGTCTCCACAGGAAGCCGCAAAAGCCATCGTTGCCGCTCGTACCAAAGCCAAGAAGGATCAGGCCAAAGCAGCAGAAGAGATGGCCAACTCGGAGCTCCAGGATGGGAGGAAACGGGTGTCGTTCGCTTAGATCCTCCCGTAGATCAAGGAAGGTTCATCTTTTTGTCCACCAGTAGCACGACGTCGCAAACAATGTTGTAATCTATTTCGATATTTCACCCGTTAGATGATATCACTGTCTATGGCTCTAATGCGTGTGTGTGTTTGAGAGGATCCTAGATGTCCCGGTTTTCGACATGTCTATAACCCTTTCGTCAGATCCGGTGCCTCACTCCCTGGCGTCGCCGCTTCGTCATGCAACTCCTCTTTGATCAACTTGAACCCAACCGTCTCCTCCATGCCTTTGACCAAGACCATCTCATCCCCCACTTCGGGCCTCTTGGCGACCGCCCCCGGCTGTGCACCGATGATCTCCGCGGCCCTTCTCGGCAATCCATCATCCGCCCTCTCGATCTCCCTCAAGAACTCCAAGACAGGCTTCGAGATCCACCTTCTGGGTCGGAAGAAGCCTTCGAACCAACCGAGATGACCACCGTGTTTCGTGCTCGCAAAGATGAGATTGGGGTTCGATTGCGCGAGTTGGTCCGGAACGGTGGCGCTCGCCACGATCGGATCGTCTTTGGCGGAGAACGTGAGAGTGGGTACAGCGATCCCAGAAGCGTTTTGGTTCGCCGATGCCCATCGGTAATAGTGAACTCCCGATCGCTGCGTACCGATCGCAGAAGGGTCAGCGACTCGCTCACCTTGGCAACGCTCCTAAACCTTCAGAGCATACTCACGAATCCGAATACAGGGCCGGTGAAGAGTGAATCGAACTCGTACCTGTACGAGGAACACATGCTGCTCTCAGTGACGTGCGCTTGGAAGACTGCCTACCGCGAGGGGGCTGAGATGCCAATGACCTACAATGTCTGGTAAGGGTTGCCATAGATCGCCTCCCAGTCGACCTCTTCAAGAGGCTCGAACAGGGCCTGATGCGGTTTGAGGATCCTCCTCAAGTTCGCAGCCATCGCCCTCGAATAGATCAACCTCAACCATGAACTCGACAGCACGACGTGGCCATCGACGAAATCCCATGGAGCGCCGAGGACAAGACCGGCTTTCAACGCGGTCCGCTCGCCTTCGAGACCGAGGTATTTGGCCAGCTGGTTCGCGCCCAGCGAGAAACCGATTCCGTACAGTGGGGCTTGGGGTGCGAGACGTCCCAAGAAAGCAAGAGCGCACCGCAAATCGTCGGTCGTGCCCCCGCTGTAAAGTTTTGCGCTCGTGACGGGTGTTCCAGCGCAACCTCGAGAGTTGACGACTAGACCTCGCCATCCCAGTCCACCTTGGTCCTTGGGTTTGGTGACTCGCGTCAAGACGTCCCGGACGTAGGATTCGTGCGAGCCTCCGGTGAGACCGTGGCAGACGACAAGGATTGGCTGGTTCTCGATGATGGGCGAGTCGGCACTGATGGGCGGAGTGATGTCGAGGCACAACGTTCCTCCATCGGGCACACGGATTGTATGCCTCGAGTAGATGAGGTGATCGCTGTGGATTCCGATTCGAACCGAAGACAAAGACATCGCGACGGAAGCGGGCAAGCAGAGGAGCCGAGGAAAAATGCCGAAGGAGAAGGAAAAATGATCAGCGTTCGGCAAAGTGAAACATTTGCACATGCGGCAGTGTGGTACTGACTAGTCAAACTTGGCGATCGTGCACCAGATTGTCGCCAGATGACCACTGCGAAGATGCGCATCAGCCCCAAAGATCAGCTTGCTGCGACGCGCCAGCAGCTCGAACTACGGCTACGTCGATGTGCGATCAGCGGCGGGCTGCGAGCTCACCTGCTGAGCCAAGCCGTAGGCGTGTACCAGCCTCCGTCGCCGCTGAGACTCTTGCACCGCTTGATCACCTCGTCCAAACCGGTTTTGATCTTGTCTCCCGTCTTTGGATCGATCCTGACGAGCACCCGCGGTGACGGATGATGGACGATCTCGACCCGACCCGACAGGCCGACGAGCGCCAGGGCGCGGAGGTACAACAGCCTCAACCGCGAGAACATCTTGGCAGAGGCCCCAGTAGCTGCGAATCCACGCCACCAAGCTCTCGAAAATGCAACGTGGGTATCGTGCGGTCAACGCGTGCCGGTAGAACAGTGTGAAGAATCGACGTGGCGCCTAGGCGCTGCGAACGAATGCACCGCACTCCCGCGCCCACACGCGCCTACACGCGCACGCTGACGTCGCCGAAACCCGATCGGGGACAGGCGCGTTCGACGCGTGCCCACACTTGGTGAGAAGCTGAGACTCGATCGTCGACCCCTGACCGTCTTCGGCGTTTGCACAAGAGGGTTTGGTTTCTCTTTCAAGCGCTGAAAGCAGGGAGGTTGTGAGGTTTTTTGTCCTTCCACTCGGTAACACCGACAGCTACTGGAAGAGTTTCCTGCGGTAAGAGGTCTATTAAAGGGTTACGATCATTGATCTTCGACAAGCTTCGCAGTTCTAGCTCGCAACCGATCGGGAGGCCTGGATGAAATCCCAGCGTTGCTCCTCCAAAGTCCATGAAGCGCCCTTGAGCGCTTCCGCGGGCAGTCGGCGAGAGGCCGTTGAATTTTCTGCTCGTCGGCCTCGTCGCCATCAAACCTTGGCTTGTTTCCTGGATCTTGGAACCAAAGATGTCCCTCTTTCAAACCTTATAGCTCTTCAGCGTTCACATTCATAGACTCCCGGCGAGATCGTCGGGACATGAGATTACCAGTTCCCACGATGGAGTCAGATCCTGACCGAGACAAGCAGGTGCACAGCGCTGATTCCCGCTGACTCCAATTCGGTCGCACATTCGGCGACTCCGCCGTAAGTGCTCGTTGCAGTAACTATGCCCCTTTACTTCGGTCAACCCTTGTATGACTACTCTCTACTGATCACGCACACCTACCTTGAAAAATTAGATGCTTAGCGGGGGTTCACCTAAGCCCTGTATGTATGGTAATTGCAGCGGAAGAGGCTGCGCTCGCCGCGCTCTTCTCGGCCGACGGTGACAAGATCGACGAGGAGGTCATCGGCATCCCGACGATCCCGTCACGTGCGGTCGTGCCGATTTGACTAACACCTCAAGCATGCCTCCAGGTAGAAGTGACATATATAATATTCATAATAGGCGCCGTGATTACGTGGACGGTAATAAGGTCAGGATCCCCTACATGGCTTCAATGTCCAACCCGACTGCCTCGTCAAGGGCCCCGCCGAGAGGGGCCGTTTCGCCGATTGCGAAACAAACTTCATGAGGTTGACTTTCCAAAGACTACCGGCTGCTGTGATGAAGCACTAGAGCTAAGACTCAAGATGCCGTCCCTCTGATCATTTCCGAGCTATTTTCGACTGCACCGAAATCTTCGTCTCCTACGCACACGAGCGGCGGTTCGATTGGACAGTCAGTTGCAAAGGTGACAACGAAATGATTCAAGTTGCACTGAGGGGCTTTTTCGCCTGGTTTTTCCAGGCGCGCGGCTGGAAATACCAGGCGCCTGGAAATACCAGCGGCTTGGGTAATACCCTCGTGAGGTGGTAATACCCGACCCACTGGTATTTCCAGCCGCGCGGGTATTACCACTTCACGAGGGCTATTACCCAAGCCGCTGGTTTTTCTGTCGGTTGGGTATTAACCTTCTCAGATGGTATTTCCACCCGAAAAGTCTCAATAGGGGCTCTTGTGCGAGCACGACCGGGCGCAATTAGCATTAGGTTTTTTGTAATGGGTGTCACCTTCGTAGTACTAATGCTCATATTCGAATTTACTAATGCTCATTTTCGATGCTCATATTCGAATTTACTAATGCTCATATTCGAATTGTAGTTTCTCAATGCAGGGTTTCTACTGGTATTATGATCTAGATACACTACAAAGCAGCAAACTGAGTGTCCACGTCCGTCACAGGCTCGTCCCATTCGTCTGGATTGTCAGATTGATCAAGATCTAAACCGCCCGAAGCTCCGGCTGCGGCTCCTCTTGCCCGTTTCTTATACCCTTTAGTCGGCTCTAATTTTTCCTCTTCCTCCTTCTCTTCCTCTACCCGAGACTGCTCTTCCTCGCTTTCTTCTCTGCGGCGGACCCACCTGGTGATGGTCTTCTGGTTGATGCGAGATGATTGTTTAGCGTTCGCCTCCTTCGTCGATGTTGTTAGACCGCGGGCTGCGGGACTTGAAATCGCCCCTGCATTCGGTGTCTGCATGCCGAGCGTCTGCACGAGAGCTGGCTTGCTGGGACTGTTGCGATGTTGATGCTTGCGGCGCTCGCTTCGGGGGCATGGACAAGAGCACCCGATTCCTATTCCCCGGCACTTCTTCCTCACTGAGATCGTCTGGGTCCTGGTCAGATTCGGAGTAGACAGGCTCGCTTGCCTGAAGCACATCAAAATATTATCAGAGCCCCGGGCCTTTCAGTCTTGTCAATCGGTAGTAGTGACTAACCTTGAGAGCAGATCCTACGCCTAGCTCGTTGCGCAATCTTGTGATGCCCGCCCTGGAAAGCCGTCCCATGATTCCCGCCAACCGACAGGCCTCACGGTCGTACTGCAGTCTATACGCGGCTCGGACATTCGCCAACACATCAATAACAAGTTCTTCATAGAGCCAGTCGCCCGATACGAATCTGAACGAGAGTGACGAGTGAGTGCCCGAGCAAGCGCACGCTCCGTACAAGACTGGCAGATTCCGCGCAACTCACATATTTGACGATATCTCGTTGTTTTGCAGGTCCAAGACGTCCCCACACAGTAGTGTTGCTTTGCGTTTTGGCTTGAATGAGCCTGAACGCGTCCTTGAGGTTGAATTCCTTAGGCGTGTGGTACTCTGGAGTCCACGTCTGGTTGACCTCGGCATGCCGACTGATGGGGTCAGGTGTGGTGATTCCTGCCTTTACTAGTGCATCCCGTAGAACCGACTGCTCGAAGGACATCACACAGATGGTGAGCACTGAGGAGTCAGATCGACGAGATGGCGTCGCGCCCCGATCGTTGAGCCGCCGGTACTCACGCGAACTTGATTCGCCCGCGGAGACAAGCATACTCGCGCAAGCTCATAGAACCCTTGTCTGTTCGTACGAAAAGACCATCACCATCAACGTTGTTCTGGTTAAAAAAAATAGGATGAAAATAAGAAGACAGGTAGCCGCAGTGGGCCGATGGTGAAGGACGGCGGCGGGGTTGAAAAAGAACACGTCAGCAAATTCCCTCAACTGTGGCGGTGCAGACGCAGACCGCGAAGATTTCAGCTCTCTGTACACACGTGGACGTCGTTCATGCGGTGGTTCGTTCTCCTGGTCCATCCTTGTTGTACGTCTTGCCGTGGTCGACGATGTTCGTGTCATGGTAGGAAGACGTAGGCGGGGAGGGTTGAGTTTCGACGTGGGCACAAGTGGATCGAAGGCGAAAGGTAGGAAGCGCCCCCGAACGACCGGGCAGCGCTCGGCAGGCGCCCCGCGCGCGCGCCGGCAGCGCCGCCCCCTGCCCGCGCCCGCCCCCCGGGCAGCGCGGATAGTGCCCGCGCGACCCTGATCCTATCCCGGATAGCACGTACTCGCCCGGACTACGACGCTGGCCGAATTGCGCCACTCCTTGACCGGTCTCGGAGGTGAAGGGGACGGCAGCGGGGATGCTGTTCGCGGGGTAAGCGTTGTCGAGCAGATCAGCATATGTGATGGGCGGACTACTGGTCAGGACCATGAGCCACCGAGCCGAGAAGCTTGGAAAAAGAGCGCTGTGAGCCCGGCAAGGGGACCGCGGTGAGACGTCGTAGGGAAGCCTTGATCTGCCTCGATCGTCACGTGGTGCCTCCGAGACCTCGTCATCGGCCGTCATTGGCTGTCGTCGATGTCATCGGCGGCGGGGCCGGCGGTAAGAGATTTTAAGTCACGTGAGGTTGCTCTCGATCGTACATCTGAGCTTTGAGAATCGATCGCACTGGCTCACTGGACTCTTTGGCGTGGGTGAGCAGAGCACTGCATCAATTCAAATCTTTGCAAAACATCGAGTTCGCCGAGACATGCCCGAGGGCCCGAGCATCAACTTGAATTGAGCAACTTGCGGGCGAGCTGACTCGGAGATTCGGTGCTGCCGAGCACGGCCGTGCAGCCTCCAAACCGAGGTGCTCACTGTGACTCTACGCTCGCGCCCGCGACGGCCTCCCTCTCTCCGCTGAGCGCTCTCTCCCTCAGCCCGCTCCATTCTATTATTATAGACGCTGAACTCGTCGGTGGGCGATGCTCGAGGTCAGCTACGCGAATTCATCCGCGCTCTCGACGAAGCATTACAAGCTCGTCAACGATCTGGAGCATGCTCAATCCGACGAGGTCAGTCATCTCCTCCTGTCCCTCCCCTTTCAAACCTCAGCTGTAGGCTATAGATAGAGAACCGTTTAACTGACCCCCTTCGGCACGTGACCTTGATTCTTTGAACGCTCGTACGGTCGGACGTGGGGGTTCATGCGCAGGAGACGCTGAGGATCGTGGTGAGATGTTTAAGGGAGATCAAAGCGAGCTGGAAGAAGGGATCGAACCTCAAACCTGTACGTCCCCCTCCCGTTCTTCCCCTCGTCGTCGTCGTCGTCATCGTCGTCGTCCGATCACGTCACGTGTGGGCGCTTCTCAAACTCCCCCCGGGTTGTCACCTTCAACAGTCGACGATGACGCACGACCTCCTCCTCGTTCTCTATTGCTATGAGACGATTCAAAGCTTGGAACGAGCGCCATTGACGGGGGAGGAGAAGGGGTGTTTGGATTGGGAGGTGTGGTTGATTGGGGCGGTGCAGTTGGCGGGGAGAGGGGTGGGGACGGCGGAGGAGGAGAGAGGGGTTGGTGAGTTCAGTTTGGCGGTAAGGAAACAGAGGCGATATTTGGTTAGGTGCTGATCAGTTCATTCTTGGGGGGGAGATGTAGGGTATCGCGTTTGTGATGCGTTGTTCCCTCCAGGACGCGCAAAGGGAAATGATGGGACCCCACATGATGATGATCAAGATGCTCAGCATCCTCTCAAGCTCTTGCTCGTCAATACCATAAGAGCGGCACGCCTAGCTCGCACCACATCCACTCTTTGAGAGAAGTTACTTCAAAATCTGACGCCGCCTCCTCTCACCCCCCACGTGCAGGACCTCTTCACACCCCTTTCCTCCCCGCGAGCCGAAGCGAGTTGGGTCTTGGGTCTTCGAGCGGCTGCTTCGGACCGTATCGCAGGACCAGAATTGGTACCTGCGATCGCGGGGAGGGTCGTTGAATTATTGGGAGGTGAGGACGGGATCAAGTAAGTAATACAAGACCCCCCCCTTAAGAAGGAATTTGGTTCACTGAGCAAAACCCTTTCGTTGCCTCGCGCAGTTCTTCGATTCGTCGATTGGCCCTCGAAGCGATACAGAACTTGCTCGAGGTTGGACCGAATGCACGACTACTCGAAAGGACGAGGAAGATCATTCACCATTCGTTGATGCAGTTCTCACCTTCGAAGGGGAATATAATGGAAGAGGTCTCGGAGAAAGTCAAAGGTAAACGCCGAGCCGTTCTCGAGACCGATCACGAACCGGAAAGCGTGGGGTCAAAGAAGACGATCGGATCGACGAGGGGCAAAGAACTTGATCCGAAACTCGTGTTGGCATTCGTACGAGCGACGAGGAGACGGACTAAAGGCGGTCTGTACCCCATCTCCGGAGGGGAGCAAGAAGGAGGGGCGATCATGGAGGCTTGTTTGGGAATATTAGGCAAGGTGGTAGATCCCCCGTCAGAGGGAGAAGGAGCGGGTTGGGACGACAAGGCTTTCGAATGTGGGGGGTTGAAGTGCGTTTGGTTGGCTCTAGGGGTCTTGGAGAGGGTTGTGGAGGAACTTAGGGAGGGGGTCGTCGCGGAGGAGATGATGGGGAGGATCACGTGGGAGGTCGTGAAAGTTGCCAAATGGGCCGAAGGGGGTAGGAAAGGCGTTAGGGATGGTGAGTGAGAGTCGGTCCATTGCGAAGCACTTGTGGAAGTCGATGCTGATTTCCAACACCTTGCACTCCCTAAAGCACTCTTCCTGACACTCAGCGAACTTTTATCCCTCCTTCCCCCATCCAACCTCCCCACCCCGTCGGACCTCGACTCCCTCCTAACGCCCGTCGCACGCTCACTTCAAGCCCCTTCCACGAACTCTCGTCTATTCGCCCTCCGAGCGCTCTCCCTCCTCCCAACAAGTCTGTGGTCAACTCTCTCGGACGAATCGAAAGGCTGGGGTCCACAAGCTTGGTCCGCCATTATACGTGGATTGGACGACGCTGATGCGCAGGTGAGGAAATCGACTGTGAGGGTGTTGGGGAAAGTTGAGGGGGATTTGGTAGGGATGTATTGGGTTCGGGTCGTGGAGGGCGTTAGAGGGGCTGCTGCGGGAGAGGATGGAAAGGCGGTTGGGCTAGGTGTCGAGAGGTTGATGGAGGTGGTTGAAGTGACCAAGAAGGGTGGGGAGGAATGGGCAGGGGCGATTATGGAACTTGTTCGACTGGTTTCGGGGTTGGGGGGAGTGAATGGGCCGATGGGGGAGATCGTCCTCCCTACGATCGAGAGGTTCACGTATACTTCGGACAAGAGGACGAGACATGAGATCGCCAAAGCACTGTTGGAGGGGCAAGAGGTTTGGTCTGGCCAGATTACGCTGGCGTTGATCCTCGCTGCCGTTGTTCATGCACTTGCTTCACCATCGTCATCAGAGGAAGGGGACGAAGATCGAGCGATCATGGACGCGTCAAAGAAGATGCTCGCTCTCCTAGACCAAGACCTCCCCCTCGCTTTAGAACTTCAAGAACCTTTCCTCGTCGCCCTTTTGCGCCTCTCTGGGTCCATCGTCGACCGTCAAGTCATGAAGGAGCTTCATTCGTTGGTTCAAGGGTGCGGAGAGCGAAGGGCGACGTTCGCAACGAGACCTCTGTTCGAGACGCTTGAAATGGGCTTGCAAGAAGGATCGGTAGAAAGGGGGGTGGTGAGGAGGATGAGTGGGAGTAAGAGGTATGAGGGATTGACGTTGCCTGCTTGGGAGGGGGTTTTCAGGGGGTTGGTGAGGAAGGCTCGGAGGGAGGAAGGGAGGGGCGAAGAACGATTTTCGACTTCCTCGCCTGCACGGACGAACGCGACCCAGGCTGGTAGTACACCCCTCAAATATGACCCTTACACCACCTCCAGCGCAAACTCACATCCCTCGACCCACACCCTAAACCTTTCCGAATCCTCAACGACCACCTCTCTCGCCGAGCAAATCGGCATTTCTCCTCGCGCCTTGGCCAGGGAACGCCAAGATCTTCTCCGTGATCGTGTTGAACGAGGTGGCAAGGGAGGAATGGGGGAAAGTCTGATGTTTGACGTGTAACGGCAAACGCAGAGAGACGAAGGAAGAGAGGTGTGGGCGAGGGACGATGGGCATCCGTTTGGGACGGGCTGAGAGGAGTTGGTATTAGACGATGGAATCAGTCCGACATTTCCTCATGCGGGAGAAAGATTGATGCCTGCTGGTAGGCTTCGTTTTGACTCTCAGACAAGAGTGTAACGCTTTCGGGTCGTGGAGAGAACGGTCGCTGATTTTTTTGAAGCGGGAAAGGGATGAATTTATGAACAACATTAATTCGAAAGGAGCAAGAAGGGTAGAATTTATGACATAATTGGCTTGCAAGCGCTATTGTTACTTGTAATTTGAAAAGTGGTCCAACGAGGAGGTGGTGGTTGGGCAAGGACTTGTGCTTCGTAGCCTCAACCGGGCGGTCATCGTCATTGTCTCCCCTCTCCTCTCCGCTACCTCCGCTCTCCCCACCACCCGATCTCTTCCCCCCACCCAACCTAACCATGTCAAACCAATTCTCCACCCAATTCTCCACCGCCAACTCGTCCAGCACCTCCTCAACCTCCCTCGCCACGCTCCTTCACCGAGCGGACCAACTCTCCACCTCGTTCAACTCGCACCACCGCCATTCGCTCAACAACGTCGAGGCGATCCAATCCGCGCACGTGCAGTTGCAGAACCTGTTGAGTATGCCTACTGGGGGGATGGTGACGAGGAGTAGACCGGGGGGTGGGTTGAGGGAACGTGGGATAGTCAAGGTACGCTCCGGGTAAAATTGAGGAAGCTCCTGCTGAGCTATTCCGAGACGTTGGGGAGGTCCGGTCCGGAGTGACATAGCTGTTACCAGAGCAAAAAAAAAAAAACTGATCATAAAACTCCCACCCCCTCACTCAGGTTCAAGAAACGGTAGAGGAAGCGCTTTCCTACCTGCGCGAAGACCTCTCCAAAATGGAAACTGACGTGGAGCACCTCTCCGCGCTCCTCTTCGAAGCCGACGTCTGGCTCGCGGATCCTACAACAGCGTTGAAACACGGGTTGAATCCCAAGGAGGCGTTGAATCATGTGGGAGGGTTATTTGGGAGTTATCAGGCGGAATTGAGTGAGTGGGTGCTGCGAGCGAAAAGGGAGGCGTAAAAGGATAACAGAGAATGACCGAGCTGACGACTTTTTCGATGTCACGTGCTCTCCCTATTCGTTCCATGTGATCCTTGGCACAGTCCGATTACGGTAATTCCACCAGTTCAGAATTCTCTTCATCCTTCACAACCACTGATTCATCCTTTTCCCCGTCGGTCACCTCCCCTCCCCGCCTACTGAATCCATCCCCTCCTCCCCTCTACCCGAACTCAAGAGAACTCCTCGCCGATTTCACCTGCGAAGAAATCACCGTCGACGACTTCGCGTCCGAATGGAAAGTCATGAAAGAAGTGGACGCGGGGGCCGAAGCTGAATTGTCGGATTTGGTGGATGTGTTGGGCAAGTGGGCGGCGGGCGCTTCGGGTGGTGGGGGTGGCGGGGACTTGTTTGAGAGTTCTGCGAAGGGGACGGGGACGGGGATCGGAGGGGAGGATGAGGAGATGAGTTAGGATCTGTTCTAGGTCGGGTTGTCTTGGGAGCGTGTTGTATCGTTATTGCATGAATCTTGCATTGATAGGGGCCTTCAGGGTTCAGGTCTGAGTTTTGCCCCGTGGAAAAAGTCTCGTCGCCGAAACTACCCCTTTCCCGAGCCCGAAAGAGCTACGTCTCTAGCTCAAGCCAAACAATGCATTTGCAAATTGCACAACGACACCCCACCGTCGAGCGAACCCACATCTAGCCTTCCCATTCAAACTCTTGGCCCCCAATCAACGCATCTCTCAAACGCCTCGACGAAGCCTAGCAAACCTATCCGATCCTCCTCTCCGAACCCTTCAACGGCCTCACAATCCAAATCCAACACACCTACCACCTCCCCGCTCGCATCCCGAACGGGTAAAACAATCTCGGATTGTGTGACCGCGTCGCAAGCGATATGCCCTGGTCTTTCATGGACGTTAGGAACGAGTTGGACGGTTTGGGAGAGGAAGGCGGAGGCGCAGACGCCTGGGGTGCGACTCGTTAAGGGGACGAAGGAGCAGGCTGGTCGACCGTGGAAGGGACCTAGGAAGAGTTTGGTTGGCGGGGAGTCGGTGGTACGGTGGTGTGGGATTAGGTGGGTGGGGAGGAGGTAAAAACCTGTGAGGTTTGGGGAGCGATCCGGGGTTAGTGATGATCGCGTCAAGTGCTGATTTGGAGGATAGCTGAGGGTGAACTCGATTTGTGAACGTACCACACCAATTGACCCTCTTTCCCGGCTCGGTCCCCCACTTTTGAGGGTGATTCTCAAACAGTCCAAAGAGCAAGGACGAAGCGTTCGCACAACACGTCACGAGCGCGCTCTCCCCCGATCCTGGGGAAGAGGTCGCGAGCAGGGCTTGAAGGGTCGTGGTGGCGTGTTGGTAGAATTCGGAGAGGGTCAGGTTCGCTGTAAGAGAGTTCGCGAAGCGGGTGGGTCGGGCAGGGAGTCCCGGCGATGAGGTGATCCAACGGGGGTTTCGCAACGCGCTCAGTCAGCGAAGCGGTCCCGTGCCAGTGAGAGAATCTGGGTGGCACTCACGTGGTAAAGCAAGCGAATCAGCATGCGTCATGATGTCTTAACTTGGTCGAGCATCCGGCGATCACAGGTCACAGTGGTGAAACACAAAGCCAGTGTCCTGGTGTTAGGTAGTCGGCGTTGAGCGCACTCGAAGGTTTGCTTCGGCGATTCCGTGCGCACGGTCCTTGGATTCAGAGGTGGGGCCCGGGCGAACCGGCCTCTTGGGGTGAAAATCCTCTCCGACCCGCTTGATCTGAATCTGAGACACGGATCGGGATTTGCCGGACCTTCAACACTTGAGTTCTTCTGGAGACTGTTTGTAGTAAATTGTGGGCAGAGGGTAGCGAGTTTTCTGACAGCGAAACTGCTCGACTTTCTGACACGCGGTAGTAGTATAGTACGTGTCCAGGACTCACTCCAAGTGGCCGCACTGGCAGCACAGCTCGCTTCACGGGAACTTCAGTTCACCTACCATAAACCTAGGTGCTGAAATTGAGTCTTCATCCGAGTTTCAAATCCAAGCGTTCAGATGGTGGAACGCGCACCTCGACCTCAGAGTCCGAAAGACCGGTGATCCGCCGGGGCGGGCCGGGCTTGATTATGATCATGAAATGGCCCCAGCGGTCGGCGTGCGGCCCAGCCCGCGATCCGCCCAGCCTTCCGAACTCCGAAGCTAGCCAATTGGCCTCGCGCCCCTCCTGTCGGCCTTGGCTCTGATGTAATCCAACCATTTCAAAGAAAAGCCGACTCAAGTTTCGCTCGTAGACTGCCGTAACACCGCTGTCGCGCATCCAATCAGCTCCTACCGCGCTTTGGCCCTCGCCCCAGAGGCTCCACCGCCCATCGGTTCTCGTTCTACCCGTTGTCTTAACGACTTGACTTGGTTGCTTCCCTTCCGGCCACATCTACCTCAAATTCGCGCTGTCTCTCGCTACGACGACGTCAGCCTGCAGCGACAACGCTCTGTCAATTTCGACTGGGACCATCACGACCTCGGTGTAGCTCTGTCATCGAGGATTGAGCTGAGCAACGGCAGCTGATCGTAGCGCGCCTTCTCCCGCTCTCCCGCTCTCCCGCTCTTTCTCGAGGCGCGACGGTTGTTCTTTCCGCCCCGCTCTCGTACGATCAGGGCCGACGAGCGTATACGTGCGTTCTCGTGACCGCCGCTGGCCGAGCGATGGACTGGCAACAGCAATGTCCATGGCCGCCGCAGTCGCACCATCCACAACAGCAACAGCAGAACCTGCAGCAGCAACCACCACAAGCACAGCAGTCGAACGAACCAATGTACAGCTACATCCCGGATTCGGACGAGCCTCAACGACCACATCAGCAGCAGCAGCAGCAGCAGCAGCCGTACCGGCCCAGTCTACCACCTCGATCACATTCGACGAGCTACTTGAAGTCGGGCTCCGGCGAAGCGCTGTCGCACTCGCACTCGCACTCGCACTCGCACTCACTGTCGCATGCGCATTCGCCGAACGCGCACGCTAGCACTAATAGCAGCAGTTGCAACACAACATCTTCCTCATCCTACACCCCATCCACATCAACGAGCTATATCCGGGAATCGAGGTCGGGTGAATTCGATGCCCCGCGGACGTGCGACAGCGTTTGGATCCATTCCGAGGTCAGTCGCAAGGTCTCAGTTGGATTCAAGCGGGTCAATAGCGCAGGGGGCGTGCGTGTGGCGGTCGCGTGGCGAGTGGCCGCGGGGCGATGGCCCAGACTCGGTTTCGTCGTCGGCCAGGCGGGCCATGCGCCGCGCGCACGGACAAGAGGCGTTCGAGTCCCCTTTGGGTCGATTAACGAGACGTCGGCGCGTCTGTGCTGAATCTCCCTTTTTTCCTCTTCGCTCCTACACAGCATCGAGACTTGTCGACGAGGTACACCAAGGCACTCGAGGATTTGGCCACCTCTAGGAGCGATGTGATTCGTCTGACTACAGAGCTTGCCTCGGTACATGGTCCGTTCAATTTTCCACTTCATTTTTTTGACTTTGCGAGCGCGAGCGTCCGCGCGCGTATGGTTTACTTCCATGAGGGTCCCGCCGCAGACAAGATCAACCTCCGAGAGGCTGACTCCCAACTCCCTTTACCTTCTTCTTCGGGCCAAACTCCCGCGCCACTCCTACTTGATCTTTCTTACCCACCTATCCTTCATTCTTCGTCGTGAGCAGCTCGGATATCTTCACTCGCATCGCCATCTCCTTCCGCGCCACCTTCGCCGGTCCTGCAACATGTACCCGTGTTCGCACCACCCCGAGCCCCGCCCGCGCCTTCCCCGGCCGCCCCCTCTCCGGCCTCGGTCACAACTCCTATTTCGCCCAACGATCCGTTCGCCGCGATGAAAGCTTCGTTCGCAGGACGACCAAGTCCGGTCTCAACCACCAGCATCAGTAACACCCCACCGTCTAGGCGTGATTCGGAGCTTCCGTCGCCGATCGAATTCTCGTCCTCGCACTCCCCCATCCCCCTATCGGCTTCCCGAGGCTCTGGCGGCGGATCCGGTCGAGCAAGATATTACAACGCGCCGACGTTACCCTCGCAACCTCCGGACCCGAACGTCGTGAATCAATACCTCGCCGAGCTGGGTAGCTGGTCGCGCCCTCGGTACGACTACACTCAACTGATGCACGTCCACAACTATAGCAACGACGCGGCCGTCAAATCGAACTTGCGCACCGAGATGGTCGACCTCGAGGGTATTTGCCCCACTCCTGCACAATGGAAGCTCTGGATCGTGGCTCGATTGACGATCGTGAAGGACCTGTTGGATCCGGGTAAGAGTTGGAAGAACCAACGCGATCAGGACAAGAGGTTGGCCGTGCAGATCGTCGAGAAAAGGTTCCCTGCTTTGGCGTTGTGCGAACCCGATCGATGTTGGAAGGCCGCGATCTTCTTGCAGAGACGTTTGGACGAGGCGATCAAGACGGGGCATGAGACGGAGAGGAGGAAGGGCGCGAATAGTGTGAATAATACCCTGGGGACGACGACTACATCTGCGCCGACATTTCAGGGGATGCAGGCGATCGGACAGTGGGATGGGAAGAATGAGGCGGGTAGGACACATGAGGAGGGGGGTTGGTCGATGATGATGAACATATGAAGAGACGGTGTGGCGAGTTCCCTCAACTTGACTTCCTCGGTCGTCGATAGTGTATCATACTCAAGCATCTGATCTTAGGATTCGTCGGGGGTGCTTTCCAAAAGCAACAATATTTGCACCCCCCAAAACAAACACTTTCTCGTCGTATTACTTTTTCCAAAGCAGTGTAGTAGCTAATACCAGTACTATAGCAAGTATTTATCTCTTTCTTTCCCACCCAAAGTTCGTTATGTACCGAGAGGTTGGGGTCGAGAGCCACTTCGCTCGTGTAAGTGACGAAGATCGGTTCGCCGGCACGGAACTACGTACGCCAGGCCAAACCGCGACCAGCAGCTAGTAGCAATGTGCATCCAGTGAAGCCGATGTTTGTGGTATCATTGCACAGCATCTACGGGAATTACGAACGCCTGCGACAGTCTATAAGCGACAGCTAGCTACTAGTCGAAGTGCAAGAATGGACTTTTGAGCGTTAGGTGTAATTCCACCCTGACCGATGGTTGTCGTCCACCGGCCGTCCTCTGAACGACGCTTGTCCCGCCGGAGCTCGCGCGCTCACAGTGTTATATATCCGTTCGCGGCCCGTGCCTTGAAGAAGCGCTAAAGAGCGATCCGTCCGCTCGTCGTCACAAATTCAGCCCAGTGATTGGGCAATGTTACGTTCGTCTTCATCGGGTATGAGAGTTTGAGAACGTTAATCGCTGTCCCCTGACCGACGCTTTCCTTTCCCCGCCGGAGCTCGCGCGGCGCTCAGGCTGTGCTTTCCGTTCGCGATTTTTAGAAGCGCTAAAGAGCGATCCGTCCGCTCATCGTCATAAAATTGGCTCATTGGGTGGGCGATCTTACATTCGTTTTCATCGGATATTAGAGTTTGAGAACGTTGATCGCTGTCCCCTGACCAACGCTTTTCCCGCCGGAGCTCGCGCGCTCACTGTGTGCTCTCCGTTCGCGATTTCAAGAAGCGCTAAAGAGCGCTCCGTCCGCTCATCGTCATAAAGTTGGCCCATTGGGTGGGCAACTTTTTCGTTCGTTTTCATCGGATGTTAGAGTGTTGATCGCTGCGGAAGATGTTCTATCTGTGTAGATCAAGCAGCCCCTGACCCCTTCCCCTGAACGGCTGTGTGTTCGCGAGCTCGCCGGATCGCCCCGAGCGTCTTGAAGATGTTGGTGGGGAGAGGGTCCTAGATCTCAGTATTAAACGACTCTGATGAAGATACATCCTCTCTTCCTTCCTTTCACATCACTCTACCCATCCAGCCCAAACCTCTCCAAGATCCACATTCCCCTTTCTCCGCCGAACTTCGCTCCCTGCTCTTTCCCACCCCACCGCCTCAAGGATGTTGGCACCCTTGCTCCTTCCCCTGGTACTCCTCCCCACCCTAGTCCGGAGCGAGGTCATGACCCCCGTACCCCTCTTCGATAGTTCGCACGCGACCGAGGGTCGGCCTTTTTCCGCTTCGCTCGATTCAACAAAAGATGGGGCTGCCGCTTCGGCAAGCTCATTGGCTTCGCTCGTTTTGCAAAGTAAGGAAAATGTCGTTTGGGCCGGTCCTAAAGGTACGTCAAACATTTGAAGCTTGGTGCATGAATGTGAAGTTGAATCGGGCATCGTTATCTTACGATACGCTCTGCTCTTTCTTGGACCACTAGACGAACACGGGATGGCGACTTTTGCGACGATGGAGTTGGACAGTCACGACACTGAAAAGGTACGACAAGAGCGCATCTTGACCCCGCGCTCTGAATGGGCGTGACCACGCGCTGAACAAGTTCACTTCTGCCACTCTACAACATAGATTATAAACATGCAGCGCTTCTCCAAGTTCTTGGACAACGTCAAATGCGGTCCCACGAGCACGACTCTCACTTTCACGAGCTCTGACGATTTTACGGCCGCCGTTACAGCCTGGTCATGGGTCAACGACCACGACAAACACGTCATGCACGTCCTTGCCAACTGGAAAGGATGCCTTACCCCCCAAGGCAATCTTCAACCCTACCACTTCGACAAGATGACGAGCGACGCGACGAGCAAGACGATCACCCTCCAGGGAGGTCCTAAGGATTGGAGTTTGGCTGCGCATACGTTCGTGCTAGAGTTTGGTGGAGGCGCATCTGGTGTTCCCGACACAACTTCGGATGGGGATACGAATACTATTGAAGGCTCGACCTCAAATTCAAGCTCGAACGCGACTCTTTCCAAACGATCGCAGACAATCGAAGGAGAGGCACCCTCTCTCAACGGTAGTACCACCGATTTGACCACCAATAAAACCAATGGCGTCAGCTTCAAGGACTCGAAATGGGGTTTCCTTAAAAAGCACTTCCGTCACCTAGGGGACTACAATGGGCATAAGCCTTACGACATCGACATTCATTCCGACATCAGCGGAAAAATCAAACCCCCTGGCATCACGAGGGCGGGGGCCGTCTTCGCGGCCCAAGCAACCTGCACCGACTGCCACCTCTTTGGTCGGATGGACTTTGACTTGATCGCCAAGGTGGAGAACTGGCATCCGGTCGAGATGGGCATCTATGCCACCGCACGAGGCGTACGCGCTCAAGCAAATTGGAATTTAGCCGCCATGGTCAGTGTTGGCTTCACATGCTGCTCCCATCATTGCCGTTCCACAACTGACCGTTTTCGGTTGTTTACGTGTACCATACCCAACCTGCAGGCCGAATTGGCTCAAACGCTCGAGATCATGCAAGCGGGCATCTCGCTCGCTCTCGCCGGGTTCAGCTTCAGCATCCCCCACATCCTCCACATGGGCCTGTACGCCGAAGGCGGCTACGGGATCCGTCTCGAAAATGTGCACGGTGAGGTCGGCATCAAGAGCACAGTGACGGGTCACGTCAACGAGGGTGCGGTAGGCCACATGGACGTGCTGAAACGAAAGGGGAGCAACACCAACTACGGGGTCACGATGACTCCCGGGAAGGTTGATTTTTTTGGTTCGGGCCATGGAACGGTCATTGGCCATGCGATGGGTGGAATTGGGATCGGCGTTTCCTTGTTCAAGGCGGGTGAGTGCGAGGAGCCTTAGTTGATCAAGTCGACCTTCCCAACCGACCGATCTTGTCACCACGCGCTGACGATTGTTCCAAATCTCGTATCTGAACCCCTGTATCTAGAGTACGACGCGGTGCTGCACATGAAAGTTCCCAGTGTCGGTTTCACGCTCAGCGTCGACCAGGCTGGTCAGGGCGAATGCGGCAAACAGATGCACAGACCCACGGCGAGTATCCAACCGTTCATCGACATCTACATCGACTTCCGCCTCGGGGGCAAAGGAGCGGCGGACAACATCAATACTCCTATCGGCGTCGCTGACCCCAAGTCGCCCAAGTCTCCCAAAATTAAAGGGAGGTCGACCAAGCATGGTTCGCACATGCTCAACACCGATCCGGCAGAGTACGATGCGATCAGGGCCAAGAAGGTCAAGGAGCTGGCTAGGTCGGCGATCATGTCCGGGTCGACATGGAGGAGGAATAAGTCGAACTCGACCGCGACTGCATCCCGCACGTTCTCGCCCATGGGGCCTTCAGGGTCGGATTCCGAGAACTTGGACAAGTCGTCCGCTTCGGGCACCGACGCGTCCTCGTCCTCGCCCTCGCTTCGCCATGCCGGCGATAAGCGCTGGTTAGGTGCCGCCGTGAAGAAGGCGCTGGGCAAAGTTTGGGACTGGACGCTCTACTACCACAAGTACCCCGTCGGCCACATCATGTGCTTCCCGATTGGCCATGGTCAAAGTTCGGATAAGCAGGACTCGTTGCAGACATCGCTGATGGATAAGGGGCGAGTTACTAGGGTCGTGCGGCGCGGAAAGGGGAGCTCGTTGGTTGCCCCTGTCGAGGTCGAGCGCCTCTCACTTGGCCCGGCCACTGACGGGCCCAAGGGTCTGAACCCTACCAATGGTACTTTTGCTCCCGCTGTACAAGGCGACCATCTCGGAGTATGACACTAGAGCTTTGTATCTTGATCTGGCTTTGCTTTCATCTCCATTCTGCTTCGACTTTCAAACTTCCAATTCAGCTGGCCGGCCGGCATTTATTAGTCGATGCAATTCTACGCGATACTATTTAGTTGTGTCCTGGCCGTGGTCTCAGTGTGGTCAATCTTCAGCGACGGTTCAGCGACGGTGAGTCCGAGCTTGACTTGAGATGTTCGGTTTTGTTCGGTTTCGGAGAGCTCGACGTCCGAGGGTGTGCGACGGTCGGCAGCTGTCGGAGGCTGTCGGCAGCGAGCAGTGATTTATACTCGAGGCGCGTCGCGCTCGCTCTCGCCTTTGCTCTTCCCCGCACACACTCTCGCTCATCGCCTACCTTTCGCGATGGCGACGACGACTCCCTCTTCAGCCCCGGCAGCCGTCAAAGTGCTCGTCACAGGTCCGCCCACCAAGCTCAGCACCTACTTTAGCAAGCTCGCGACGCTGCAAGCCAAGCACTCGTTCGACCTCGTGCTCGCTCTCGACCTCTTCTCCGGCCTCCCAGACGATGATCTCGATCTGGCGCAGTTGATGGCTGGGGTGATTGAGGTGCCCAAGGATGTGCAACTGTATGCGATCAGTGGTGGGAAAGGAGCGGTGCCGAACAAGGTCAGGGAGGCCGTCAAGGGAGGCGGTCAGGTGACGGAGAGGCTGAGCTTTCTTGGTTAGTCGGTTGAAGCGGTTTGGCATCGTGTCGGGTACGGCTGCGGATTGGGTTCACTGATCGTACTTGGAGCTGGCCAACAGGAAAGACGGGTGTGTTGACGCTGGCTTCGGGGCTGAGGCTCGCGACGTTCGCTGGCTCGTACGAGCCGGAACTGTTCAAGGCGACCGAGCAGGACCCGGATGCAGACGTGCGTTAATTGAGACCGAGCACGGATAAGAGATCGTACCAAATACTGATATGCAAAACAACCATAGCTCGTCGATCCCTTGTCAGCGGCTCACTTCACCTCGACCGATCTCGAATCGTTGCGCTCGTTGCTCAGCCCGGCGCAACGACCCAACTCGTCCCTGCCTCCCAAACCGATCCCAGCCCCCGACATCCTCCTCACCACATCCCTCCCCGCGTCCCTCCCTCTCCTCTCGGCCTTGGCTTTACCCGCGACGGCGAAGGGTCAGCCTTTTTCGTCAGAGTTGGACGAGGTCGTGAGGATGTCCCGGCCGAGGTACCACTTCATTGGTGGGACGGGCGTCTTTTGGGAGCGAGAACCTTTCCAGTGGAATGATGGGAGTAGGCAGGTGTGCAGGAGTATCTGCTTAGGAGAGATGGGTGCCAAGGGGAAGGAGAGGGTCAGTCAGCTTGGGGGCTGGGCTGGCTTGGAATCTTTCATTTGCATCCTGGAACCGACGAGAACTGACACGGCTAGCCGTGCCCTACAGGCCTTCTACGCATTCTCGATCGTGCCTGGAGGACCTCCACCGAACCCTCTTCCCACGAGTATGACCCCCTCACCGTATTCCCTCGACTCGTCCCAGTCGAAACGAGGCACCAAACGACCGGCCGGATCGCTCGATCAGAACAACGGCACCAACGAGTACGGCGTGCCGAATTACATTTTCGGTGCTGGAGGCAAGAATGGGAACAACAAGAGGGGGAGGAATGGTGCCGACGGTGGGGAGCGAAGACCGCCACCGTGAGTAGTGCCAAGCTCCAAGCAAGGGTGTTCCGGATGGAGCGACTCGGGAGCTCATCTACCTGCCACGCATACATCTCGCGACTCACAGGGAGCATTACACGTGCAACATTTGCGAACAAAAGGGGCATTGGATTCAGGACTGCCCTGAAAAGGTCGAACGGGACGCTCAACGGGCTGCCGCGAGGGCCGGCGTGGGAGGAGGCTCGAAGAAGCCGATCCAGCGTGAGTGCGGTTGTTTTTTTCAGCTCGCTTTGCGGTGATTCGACAAGCTGATGGTGGTTCAAATTTACAGCGGACGAGTGCTGGTTCTGTCTGTCCAACCCGAAAGTGACGAAGCACCTTATCGCTTCGATCGGGAGCGAGACGTACTTGACCCTTCCCAAGGGGCAACTGTGTCCTACGGGACCGAATGGCGAACCGAATGAGAAGAGTCCTGTTCCTGGCGGGGGACATGTGTTGATCATACCCGTGCGTAAGACTACTTTTGACTTCCGACTTTGCAATGAGCTCACCTCTTCAACTGGTCCACCCTTCAGATCGCGCATTACCCGACCTTACTCTCGGTCCCTGCAGACCAAGCCGTCCCCATCGTCGCCGAGATCGAACGTTACAAGTCGGCGCTCAAGACTTGTTATGCCGCGTTTGGAGCGAGTCCCGTCGCTTTCGAGGTCGGACGCTTAAGTGGCAAGGGAGGGCACGCGCATATTCAGGTGAGTAGGAGGCGATCAAGGTCTTATGGGCTTTGACTTGCGGCTGAGTAGCTGTCACCTCTCCTCCCTTGGCTTTAGATTTGCCCGATCCCGAATGCCCTCCTCGACAAAGTCGAACAAGTCTTTATCGACCAAGGCCAAAAACAAAACGTCATTTTCAAAGAAGCCTCATCCTCATCCCTCTCCTCCGAAGGTTTGAAGAAACTCGGCATCTCGGACAACTACTTCCGCGTCGATTTACCGAACGGTAAAACGCTCGTGCATTCGATCGAACAAGGCGCGAGGTTCGGTTTACAGTTTGGGAGGGAGGCCTTGGCGGTTTTGATGGAGTTGCCCGAAAGGGCGGATTGGAAGGCTTGTTCCAAGAATGAACAACTGGAGAAGAAGGAATGTATTGCTTTCAAAAAGGCGTTCAAGAACTTTGATCCGATGGAATGAGAACAGAATTTGGGTCGTCAAGTCCTAATTTTACGCACGCTCAAAGACTCGATGGCTGTTGATGAAGCTACAGTCGACCGTCGGAACGGAGGAGGGTTTCTTTAGGGTGAAAGAGCCCTTTGAATAGCAGTTCCAAGGCGAAACTGTCCGATGGGGACGAAAGTGCATCAACTGGCACCAGCCAGAGTACATGTATTCGCTGCATCAAAGACGGTACATTTACTCGTTGCATCCCTCGTTCTTGTGCTGAGATACTGGCAGACTTCGCGATCGGTAGCAAGCAGAAAGCGAGATTGTCTTTCCTTTGCCTGTCATCGCCGTTTCCAATTTAGGCTTTGGCCGCCCGGTCTCGAATTTTGGCAAGAGAGCGGTTGTCTACGCAAGAAGTGGTTCATCGTTGCGAACTTTCTTGTTCAAACTGTGAGAGCATACGGCGAAGGCCCGATCGATGATGGTCGGGTCGTAGTGGGCGAAACATCGAGGAGCCATCCGAGTCGGAGACGACGGACCCGCCTGGCTCGCGATGGGTGATTCGGATGTCAGCGGTCGGGGTGGTCTCGCAGATGTAACGACTCTCGGTACCTTAGCTCGGCCCTGAAAACGCATTGGAGGATCTCGCCATAGGTCGTTGGAGAAAGAGTGGGACCGGCCATAACCTGCCGACGAGCTTGAGCGTCCCGACTCCCGAGCGAGAATCACGTCGAGGCTTGAAGTTCGAGGACTCAGGCCTCAGGGGCCAGCTCGCAGCCTAACTCGAGGCACAGCGCACGGTTGGGCGCGAGGTCAAAACGGGCGCGATTGCCATTTGGCGCGTGCGAGTGGGCGCGTTCGAGTGGGCGACCACGCGACGCGTCCAAGCCAAGGGCGGCCAGCGATGACTTGTGGCCGAGCTCAGCGCTCCTTCTCCCTTCACTCACCCCGTCACTCTCACCCCTTCACCACACCCCATCCCGAAATCATGTCTGACCTCACTGTTGGTGTCATCAGGTGAGTCACATCGGTACTCGGGGTGATCTGATCGGGCCGTAGGCAGCGCGCTGACACAGCGCAACTCGACGCGACTCCTTCGACCATGGCCTTGTCATTACCATGTCCGCGACCGAGAACAGAGAACTGTACGAGGGACCTGAAGGTGCCAACACCATGCCGTACGCGCCCGTCGTGCAGGTGCTCTCGATCAAGAAGATCGTCAGCCCCAATGGCCCGGATCGTCATCGGTGAGAGCGCGACTTGGGCCAACGCAGTCACTCGAGGGGGGGGGGGGTGGGGGTGCAGGGCGATTTGCCAGCCATGGAGATGTCATACGTCCGATACTGACTCGTCCGATAACTACTCATAGCCTCATCCTGTCGGACGGTCAATGCTTTGCGCAGTCCATGCTGGCGACGCAGCTGAACCACCTCGTCGACGGCGACGAGAACGCACCGATCCGTAAGCATTCGGTCCTTCGTCTCGTCCAGGTAGCGTGCAACGCCGTGCAAGGTCGTCGCATCATCATCTGCCTCGACGTCGAAGCCGTTGCGCACCCGTCGACCAAGATCGGGACCCCAGAAGACGTGACCAAGTTCATCGAGAACAACCCCCATGCGGGTGGCGCGCCAGTCCAAGCCGCTGCTGCTGCTGCCTCGACGACGGCGAACGCGAGTGTCGGTGCTGGGAGGGGGGGATCGAATGCTAGTAGCACAAGTGCGGCCAAGAACGTACCTGCTGCCAAGCCCGCTGCCGGGGGTCGTCGAGGCGGGGCCGAACCCGTCATCTACCCCATCGAGAGTCTCAGCCCGTACCAGAACAAGTGAGTCCCAGAGGACCTCGGGGTCTCATGCGCAGACATTTGATCTCTAAACATCATTTCTGATAGGTGGACTATCAAGGCTCGAGTTACGGTCAAATCGGATGTTCGCCATTGGAGCAACCAGCGAGGCGACGGAAAGCTCTTCAGCGTCAACTTGCTCGACGAGACGGTCAGTGCAGAGGACATGCGCAGATGGTTTAGATTTGGTGAACACTAGTCTGATGATGCCATTGCATTTGGTGCTCATTGCAGGGAGAGATCAAGGCCACTGGGTTCAACGAAGCCGTGGATAATCTGTACGACGTTTTCGAAGTCGGCAAGGTTTACTACGTCTCCAAGGCGCGAGTCAACATTGCCAAAAAGCAGTTCTCGAATTTGTCAAACGAGTACGAGATCGCGTTCGAACGTGACACGATCGTCGAGTTGTGCGAGGACCAGGATGCCGCTCCTCAGGTCAAGTACAACTTTGTCGAACTCGCTGGCCTCGGCGATTGCCCCAAGGACTCCACCGTCGACGTGCTCGGTATCGTCAAGGACAATGGCGACCTGTCCGAGATCACCGCCAAGGCGACGAACAAGCAGATCAAGAAGCGAGAATTGACCATTGTCGATCGATCGGGCTACTCGGTGCGCGTCACGCTGTGGGGCCGATCGGCCGAGACATGGAAGGATACCGACAACGGCGTATTTGCGTTCAAGGGTGCCAAAGTTGGAGACTTCGGTGGCCGAACATTGAGCATGGGTGGGCAGTCGACGATCACCGAGGATCCCGACGTCGAGGCGGCGCACGCCCTGCGAGGCTGGTTCGACACCGAAGGACATTCGAACGAGTTTACGTCGTACAACTCGTCGATGGCGACGTCCGGTGCGGCGACGTTCAAGAAGGACGAGTTCAAGACGCTCGACGAGGTCATCAACTCGGGCATTGGAATGCAGTCGGAGAAACCCGAGTACTTTGCGACGCGCGCGACCATCACCTTCATCAAGAGCGACAACCTCTCATACCCGGCTTGCCCGACCGAGAAGTGCAACAAAAAGATGACGATGGAGGACGAGTCGCAGTGGAGGTGCGAGAAGTGCAACAGAACGTACGAGAAGCCCGAGTACCGGTGAGTCGTGCGCTCCCCGTCCAACCAAGCAGTTGACTGATGAGAACTTGTGAACCTGCAGCTACATCGTCTCGATTGCGGTCAACGACTTCACGAACCAGATCTGGCTCTCTGGCTTCAACGAGATGGGCCTGCAGCTCTTTGGCCGAACGGCGAACGAGATGCAGCAACTCAGGGAAGAGAACGAGGACGAATTCCCAATCGTGATCAACAAGGCGCTCGGGACCATGTACAACTTCTCCGTCAAGGCCAAGGCCGACTCGTTCAATGATCAGCTCAAGGTCAGGTACCAGTTGCAAAAAGCGGCACCGGTCAACTGGGTTGAGGACGCCAAGATTCTCGCCGAGCAGATCCAGGCCATGTCCGTGTAGATCATGATCCACTTCGCTTCGTCTTTTTCTTTCGGTTTGGCATTCAGGGGATCTTGTGCTGGACGCCTTCCGTCTCTCGTCGCTGATGCTTTTTCGGAACTTGTAATAAACAACGCGTGCAACTTCATCCGTTTATAATTGAAGCAGTCTAACACCAATTCGATCAGACCATCTCGACCTCATGTATCGATGATTCCGGGGCAGAGCCAAGGGTCGCTTTCCGATCTTCGGACCGAGTCTGCGGCATCGTCGGCGCCGGCATCTTCTCCGAACGCTTTTCGTCCGACTTGGCATTCGAAACCATGACGCTCGTCGATACGTCGATACTAACACCCACCAAAGGTTTCTGACCATACGCGGTCGTGACACTCGTCGTTCTCGTCGTCATTGTCGTCGTAGGTGGCAGAGGTAAGTAAGCCGCGAAACGACGCAACCTTTTCGGCAGAGCATTCGATCCATCGCCGAGTGATCGGAAGAGGATGAGGATGGCGACGAGGAAGGATAGGACGGAATTGATCCAGGCGCCGATCAGAGCTATATCTTGCACTTGACCTGAGTTGAGGATGATGGAGACGGGAGTGGCGGCGAGACTGTAAGATAAGAAGGTGTTGGAGAGGAGCATGAGGGAGATCAAGGTGGAAACAAGGAGGCGGTTCTTGGTGGCCCATTCGACGAGGGAGGCTTGGACGCTGTGGAGGGACCCGGTAGAGGCGTGTCAGCTTGCTGCGAGTAGTCAAAAGAACAGGACAAATCAAATTGCGCCCACATGAGGTGACTCCTCAGATCAACATCGGCTGTCGCGCCGTAGTCACGGGGAGAAACCGTGGGTGACGCTTGATTGTCGTCTTCCGGCTTTCTCGGTGAGAACGGGGCGAGAGGGAGGCCGACTCTCTGACGGAGGTCCCGCGCTTGATTCCGCAGATGGTTGATTTCGACGACGGCGGCTGTGATATAGAGCTACGTAGGAAAAGAGTCAAACCCATGGTAAGCTACTGCGAAGGAGGAGTGAAGTAGCAGCTGAGAGGAAGAGGAACAACGAACCATCGATGTGATGCACAGCACGGATCCTATATAGCTGTTGGTGACTTTTCTCCAGAGCGAGAGGCTTCGTATACTGGCAACGAGTGGACCGAGAGATTTAAGACTTCCTTCGAGGTTGGAGAAGACCATAGGTTGACCGGGTACCCAAGCTGACGAGAGCTTGCCGAGCGAAGTGCTGGTCACGTTTGCATTTATGAGAACGACATCCAGAGAACGCTTGAGGATCGCGAGCAAAGTGAAGGAGGGAACAAGGGTGATCAGAGCGAACATAAAAGGGAGTGACTGGTATAAAATTGAAGTGATGTGGGGATCGTCGTGATGCGAGCCGAATTTGCGAATGTAGGAACTTCCAAATGTGGCCCACACTTCCGTCACCTGACCGGCAGAGAGGGCGAGGGGTAGAGCATCCTGAAAACTAAGGTACCATGAAGGATATGAGGATCCGGAAACGATTCTGCTTGTTATGGCTAGCTCGACGAAGCTCACTGCCGAGAAGGGGAATTCGATGAGGAGGAGAGAAGTGACGTTAGCCCCGTCCACTTGCACTCGTTCGGAAAATAATAGAATTCTTGACAATATTTTGTAGACTCACAGCAATGGTAGACGAAAGCCCAAAAACTGTTGTGGACCGAAATGTTGGGCATCGTGATTCTCGAGTCGATTCGGTGAAACAGCCAAAAGCGCCCTTGGCGCAGGCGAAGCACAATGCTGAGCAGAGTGAGCACGACCGCAACGGAAAACAGCCCAACGAGTGTCCATAATTGCGCCATGAAGGCCGGGCCTTTCTTCGGGTAGATCGCTTCGCGAATGGCTTCAACGGCGATTTTGTAAGGATCCCTGTCCTCAAGAATCGCTTGGAGGATGGGCGCGCCGTCTGCTCCGGCCGAGGCCCGAGCGCAATGTGTCAACGCCTCCGTCCGGTGAGCCAGCAGCTGCCGTGCCCCTCCCCTGCTCCTAAGGATACTCACATCTTTGTATCCACTTTTCCGAGTCCGCTGGCGCCATTGTCTGGTTGAGCAGCTTTGCAATCGCTTGTAGCGAATCCATTGCTGCGACGTGGAAGAGTCGAGCAGGTAAAGTACTGGAAAGAGGTAAAAAGGGAAAAAGGGGGCTACTTTGAGGGTAGGAGGTGGCGGCTGGGCGGCTCTGGGCAATCGATACCAGCCGCTCGAACAGGGGAGGGAGGAGGACCACGTGAAGCGGCTGAGCGTTGGAAGGTGTGATCTGTCTGATGAGGTGGAAGGAGAGAGAAGAAGAACAAGAAGGGAGGAGGAAGCTCAAAGTTGGGGCATACATTAAGAGTGGGAGATCAAGCAAAAGACTTTGCGTCACAAGACGGCGGGGCAAGGCCCGAGCCAAGCCCGCGGAGACCGCTGCGCCTTATAGCGACTTTTTCAGTTAAGCGTGAGCATGGGCCTCGTAGAGGCATGTCAACATCACATCGGAATTTGGTCACTGATCCCCACGAATATCTTTTCGACGGGCTCCGGCCAGAACTCGCGGTGATTCGCATTTCCACGACTGACCTTACAGAAACAGGGTTTCTCGAAGCACATTACAAGCTGGTCGTTTGTCACCACGTCGGCGTTTGTGGGCAGATCCAGCTTCGGCGCATTGCGTCTCACCATCATCTCGGCCGCAAGATCCTAGAGAGGCGAAAACACTCAGCTCAATTTCATTGATTTTCCCCAGACAACTTGGGCTCGTCCCAGACAATGTCGACGTGATTCCAGCAGCCACAGCTCCTGAGCGCCTATTTGGAGGAGGCACACGGACCTCCCGGCTGGCCGGGTCGGAACCGAACCCGGCTCAGACACCTTGGGTACTACTACTAGGAGGCTCTCGTGCCTTGAGGTGAGTACTAGTTTCGAGTAATACGAGTACCATCCGATGGGCTCGCTCATTGCACAATAAACGTTCTAGTGTTGAAACATGAATCAACTGACCCGCCGCCGGTTGAAAAGAGTTACCATGGCGTGCCCAGTGCGGAAGTGACGAGCGTCCAGGCTTAACGGCCGACTTGCTCGACATACGGCTGGTGTACGAAAACGGGGAGTAGATAGTACTCGATTGTGCTCACGCTTTCGCTGCCAAGGCTCGTGGGATCAAGCAGGCTGGTACGCACCCCATCTTTTCTGTCGGTTAGGCGCTCACCCTGTGCCGCTTTCAGGTGGCGCTTCAGATCCTCATCGCCAAAAGGGCTCGCTTCGGGATTATTTGGGGCACACCTTGCTTTGTTGTCGGCGAAATGGGTAAGCAATCGACGTCTCCCGGCTTGGAATAACCAGTGGCCTTCCGATGCAAGCCAAGGTCTGCGCATTGACGACGGGTGGTGCTGGTTCCTCGATCATCCTCGAGGGGCGATCGCACTTGCTCGCTGCTTCGTCCCGACGATCGAATTTGCCTCGTCGATGCAGAGGCAGTGTTCAATCGAGCCCAAAGCTAGGTCCATCACATCTCCTTCGCCCGAGTGTACCTTGAATATTCATCAACGTGAAATATGTGGTAACGTGGCACTCCAGCGCTCTCCGATCGTCAACGACTCCGTGTCGCGTGGCATAAGTAACGACCCGCCGAGCTCTTTACTCTACCTAGTAAAAAAAAAGGTCGATCCGCGACCCATGTTCCTAAAATCGCAGTTTTTGTCTGTGTTACGGCCCGGAAGGCCGCAAGTGATGGATGTACCTGTACACTATTGGGTCTGCCGCACCTGCCTGTGGTATCGGCACCTCGACCAGAAGTCATGTACGACCCTTTCTGCATTTTCTGGACCATAAAAGTCGACCTACAGCCCGACTACGATTTTTGTCGATTTTTGACATGGTGGGGAACTATTGAGCTGTTTGTGTAGGATTTAATGTATAGCAAGCGCGTGGGTTTGCATGACGCTTCTTCTACAGAGCTCAGGCGTGGTCTCGCTGTCGTTGACGCGCGGACGCGGGCGCGGCTACGCTGCGCGATGCCCCGACGATCACGTGACGTGTTTTTTGCATCCCGACACCGGTTTTAGGGACTCAACAACAACATGACGTTCAGGCGGGCGCTGTGAATACTCCCGCGCTACTCTCTCCAATTTTCGCCTTTTCCCTCCCACTCTCATCGAATTTTCGTGACAACCGCGCCAAGTCTTTGGCGCGAGCCTGTCGTACGATAGCGTACCGTCGTACTGCTCGAGGTTGCTCGAGGGCCCGCTGCTCGACTCTCCTCTTCGTCCCGCTCCCATCAACAGAATCAGCTCCCCGCGCGTCATGGCAACAACCCAACCAATCTTGGTATTGCGACCCGTATAAGCGTCCGCCGTACAGCTTTGTAGAACGGACAGCGTGGTCAGCGCGATGGCCCGATGGCCGAACCGACGCTGAGCTACTGCTGAGCTCGCCCCACCACCACCTCTTCCCGCGCAGAGCAAGTGCACAGGCCTTGAATCGCGCTCAAACCACTCAAGCCCCACGTTCCCATCCGCGACTACCTCGGCCCCAGATGACCGTGTGTACCCACTGCAAGGCTCGACACTGGGAGTGCGAAAGGACAAAGTCGACCGGACAGTTCAGCACGTGCTGCTCGCAGGGCAAGGTACAGACAGCTACCTCCCTCTTTCCGGCCTAATCCCGACTTTCAACAGCTACTTGAAGGCTCGGATAGCGGTCAGTTGCTCCATCCAACGACATTCGTCTGTAGTAGACCCACATGCTGAACTGTGCGACCCATCTACACAGAAGCTAAGGCATTCCGGCGTTCCGCGAGAATGCCCGGTCGTACAACAACGCGCTGTCGTTCACTTCGCTCGCTGCCCACTTTGACCAGATACGACTCGGCACTTTAGGACCCCCGTGTTCGCGTGTTCGGTCACCTCTATCATCGACTCGGTGCCCTGATCCCCGCCGTGAATCAACGCCCAGCCTTTGCTCAGACATGGCTCATCGACCCGGTCGAGGCCACCGACACTCGACTTGGACCCGACGGCGCAGACAGTCGCATACAAAGATCTACTTTGACCAAGCTCGACTCCATGTTGGGCACCGGACATCGCTTTGTGAGGGAGTTCGCATCGGCCAAAGCCCGCGCAGGTTGGGGTACGGCCAAAGAATGGGTCCTGCGCCTCTGTCTAACACCTGGCCGGGACCGACGCACCCACGACCTTCCTACGTGGAGCACGGAAATGGCGATGCCTATCTGCGATTCCGACACCAACATGTGAGGTCGTGGACCGCAAGACCTTATTCTTCAGGCGCACGGTGATCAATGTCCCGACGATCGGCCCAAGTACCAAGTTGTTAGCTTGCTCCATCCGTCTGCGATGCCTCTCCGTTCCCCACTCCTATTCCCTGCAGGAGAAGATAACTGCCTCCCCAACATTCCTCTTTGCAGTTCCAACCAAGCTGGGTCACCCTTCGCCGACAAAGAGGATGAAGACGAGGAGGAAGGGGACGAAGAGAATGGTGATGGTGAACCTAAGCGCCTTCGGCTCTTTCTCGGATGTTCCATTTTGTTAAGGCGCACGCACAGACTGACATGTAACGTTTTAACACCTAGGACGAAGCTCAAATAAAGGGGGTCGAAGTGGCGAGTCTCGCGTTCACAATTATTTGCGTACTACTTGCACAAACGCGACGAGTACTTCTCAATCCCGCATTGCACCCAACGTGCCTTCCTGGCGTTCGTGATGACGGATACTCCCACGTCGAGACCGATCGACTCAACTTACCTCCAGTTGCATCAAGAAAACCTCCGCCTCACCACGGGCCAAGGTATCATCACCTTGACCCCGGATCAAATTGGATGTTCGGTGATTTTAAGCTCAACGTTCAAGAATAGATCGCGCGAGAACACGCAGCATTACCAAGATGCGATGGCGTGCGCCGTCAAATATGGAAAGCCTTCGCTATTCATCACGGTGACGTGCAACCCCGAATGGCCGGAAATCAAGGCTGCACTGGGACCGAACGACCAAGCATGCAACCGACCGGATCTCATTGCACGAGTGTTTGAAGCCAAGTTGAACCGACTCTGCGACGACGTTTTTGGCAACAAGCAACGGGCAGGCTGTTTGGGCGATGAATGGCAAACTGTTTCTTTGCTGTACTTTATAGTGTGTTTTCTTAGCCTCTGTTGAAATCATGTAGACTGTTCGATTCTCCTGCTATTTGAATCTCACCCTCCCGTTAATTTAACGGGTTCCCACTGGTGTTGACTTATTATTTCGCCGAGGTCTGGCTTTGGGAGACCGGGAACATATTCCGGACCAGTATTTTTTTGTTTGTTTTATCTTATCATTTTATGAAATGCTTCTTGGAGCCAAGCTTCCTCCTTCGTTCGTATTTCCCGGCGCCTCGGACTCAACTACACTGGACTCCGTGTCCCGCGCTGTCTGTCGCCATACGCGAATGGCCGACGTGGGGACCAGGCAGCGGCTGGCGGCGGTCGATGATCTCTTCCTCGGCCCATATCCTTGCATCGTATGATCGTCAATCGCGGACTTTCTCGTGCCGGCTTGTCACATCTACTGTCGTATTCGATACCCTCCAGTATATCTCCATATCGTCCCCTCTCCGCTGCAGTCGACACTTGTTCCACAGCTCGGACCCCCACTTCAGGCTCACCGCTGATCAAGACTATGGGCTCAATCGCCGCGGCCAGCGAGGCCAAATCACCTGTTTCGAACCGCACAAGTCAACGGTATGATCTCCGCAGCCTATCATCGTCGTGGTCGATCCAACGGGATGCCGCAACACCCACCTCTTCCGTTCCAGCGTTCGCTCGTTTCACCCCCGCAATCGAAGTCTCCCCCAACGACGCGGGGAAGTACCGACTCGTAACCCTCTCCAACGGACTCAAAGCCCTCCTCGTCTCCGATCCAACGACGGACAAGGCCGCGTGTGCATTGAGCGTCAACATCGGCCACTTGTCCGATCCGGACGACCTACCCGGTCTAGCGCATTATTGCGAACATCTCCTCTTCCTCGGTACGGAGCAATTCCCCGACGAAGCCGAATACAAACGCTACCTTTCGACGAACAATGGTTACTCGAATGCTTACACCTCTATGGAGGAGACGTTGTACCATTTCGATTGCTCGACCGAGGCCCTGGAAGGTGCACTGAAGAGGCATGCTAGGTTTTTCCAGAACCCTCTCTTCGATGCAAGTTGTACGGAGAGGGAGGTCAATGCCGTCGATGCAGAGTTTAGGAGGAACTTGCAACTCGATACCAGAAGGTTGTTCCAACTTGGGAAGGCGACGAGCTCGAGTGAGGGGAAGGGGACGGTGTATTGGAAGTTTGGGACGGGGAGTAAAGAGACGTTGTGGGATGAGCCGAAGCGACGTGGGGTTGATACGAGGGAACGGCTTTTGGAGTGGTATTCCGAGCATTACTCGGCGAATCTGATGAGTTTGGCTGTGTGTGGGAACCGTCAGTCTGCTGTATCTGTCGGTCAAAGGTGATCTCACTTGTTGCTTATCGCGTCTGAGGCTTCTTCGATCGAATGACAGAATCGCTCGACGACCTCGAGATGATGGTCTCGCGGGAGTATTCCGGCATTCCGAACCTCAATGCCCAACACAACATCTTTGACACCCCCGTTCTAAAAGAAGAGCAACTCAAGGTCCGTTGCTTGTCTGAGCGCTAGAAGTCGACGACCGATGCCGACCGGACTCATTTGTGCACACAGACTCTGATCAGCTACCGGACCATCAAGGATACGCCGCAACTTCGGATCGAGTTTCCTTCACCCGATTCCAGGGCGCACTGGTCCAGCAAGGTACGTGGTGAGGTCTTCAGTCTCAAGGTTGAAATTTTGACTGATCGAAAGAGTGAACGACTCCTTGCGGTACAGCCTTCGAGTTTCCTTTCCCACTACGTCGGCCACGAAGGACCGGGATCAATTCTCGCCGAGTTGAAACGACGCGGATGGGCAACTTCGCTCTCTGCTGGAGGTGGCAATGGTGCAGCCGGTTTCGACTTTTTCCGCATCAATGTCGGCCTGACCGCAGTTGGATTAACGAACTACAAGGCCGTCATCAGCTTGGTCTTTGAATACCTCGACATCTTGGCCTCAACGACTCCGCAACGATGGGCTTTCGACGAGATGATGAAACTGGGCCAAATCGGTTGGCGATGGAAAGAGAATGGTCAACCGACCGCGCTCGTCAAGAGCTTGGCTTCGAGAATGGCGAAAACGCTTTACCCTCCGGAGAAGATCTTGAGTGGACCTTGGTACGCGACCAAGTTTGATGGGGAGTTGTTCAAGACGTATGCGCGGAGGTTGAGGATGGAGAAGTGTAGGATCTTCCTTGGGAGTCGGGAGGTGGTGGGAGGGAGGGAATGGGATCAGAAAGAACGGTATTATGGGACTGAGTACAGAATCGATCGATTGGATGATCTTAGGTTCGAGGTGAGTATTGGTCAGAATGCTGAGAACGACGAGTATCACTCTAAAGACTGGGGTGTCTTCGCCTGTCCCATACAGATGAAACCGATCTCGGAGGGCAAGTTGGCACTTCCGAAACCGAACCCTTTCATTCCGAAAAACGTCGAACTGGTGACCAAGACGCCTGCAGCTGAGGTGCGTCGCTGGCTTCCTCGTGCAGATCCACAGATAGATTCGCACTGACCTCCTCAATGGGTGATCCTGCAGCCTGCCAAGCGACCGACTCTGGTTCGGCAAAGCTCGACGAGTCGCGTCTTCCACAAGAAGGACGACCGTTGGTGCATTCCACGCGCGAACGCTTATTTCTTGCTCAAGACGTGCGCCAACATCTACCGAGTACCCTCGATCGAATGCTCCAATCTGCTGACTTCGATTCTACGCTCCCTACTATGATCAGGCCGGTCGCCGACGAATCCCCGAGCTCAGCGATGAAGACCCAACTGGTGACTCAACTCGTCGAAGAAACGCTCGCCGAATACTCGTACGACGCGTCCCTCGCCGGACTCTCCTACAACGTCGGGTCAGCACCCCAAGGTCTCGAAATCTACGTCTGGGGATACTCGGACAAGCTACCTTTGTTACTTCAAGTCGTTTTGAAGAAGCTGAAAGGGCTGGATTTGGAAGGAGAGGGAATGAAGGGCCTTTTTCATTTGGTGATGGAGAGGTTGAAGAAGGCGTATAAGAACGCGAGGTTGGAGAACCCGTCTACTTTGGCGGATGCGCAGTTGAGATGGTTGACGAGGGAGACGTATTGGACGTTTGAGCAGAGGTTGGAGGCGCTGAAAGGTGCGTCTTGACTGGGGGATAAGTTCTGCTGTGCGAGTGGGCTGACGGGAGGCTGACGAGATTCCCTGACAGCTCTCACACCGGAGCAAGTCCAACCCCACATCGAGGCCATGTTAGCCCAAGTCCGAATCGAAGCTTTGATCCACGGAAACCTCACAGCGGACCAGGCCATCGCCCTGACCAACACCGTCGAAACGACGCTCCTACGCTCCCCACCCTCCTCCCCTCCATCCGAAGACGAACACCATCGAGCCCTCGTCCTTCCCAAGCCTTGCAACCTCCTCTATCGCTCCAAGGTCTTATCTTTGGAGAATGTGAATTCCGCAGCGTCGGTGTATTATCAAATTGGGCATGCGAGGGATGAGAAGACTTGGGTGACGTTGGCGATGTTCGCGCAGATTGCGAAAGTACCGATCTTTTCGACGGTCAGTTCGAACCACGTTATGCGCATCACCGAAAAAAGGAAAGCTGATCTTGCCGATGTGGACGCCCCCAGCTCCGAACCAAAGAACAGTTGGGTTACATCGTTTCCTCCTCCACCTGGTCGCTCTACTCCCTCACCGGTTTTCGCATCATAGTTCAATCCGAGCGTTCACCCGAATACCTCGACTCACGAATCGAAGCTTTTTGGTCCACGTTCGAAGACGTGTTGATCCAAATGACGGAAGAGGCGTTCGGGAAGCAGAAGCAAAGCTTGATGGATAAAAAAAGGGAGAAGGTCAAGAACCTGGGTGGGGAGAGTGCGAGGTATTGGGATGAAATTCAGGAAGGCACCCTGGATTTCGAAAGACGTGAGTCCGCTTCCGAATCTGACTTTTGATCGAGAGGGTTTCTCCTTGCAGGATGAGGGATTGACCTCTCCGAGTCCGGTTCGAACGGCTTCGCAGGTGAACGACAGGCTCTACTCGTTTCAACGTTGACCCGCGCGGATCTCGTCGATTTCTTCAATGCCTACATACGCCCCAGTGCTCCAAAACTGTCGAAGCTCTCGATACTGATGAGGTCGCAGAGACTTCAATACGATGCGCTGAAAGCGCTTGAGGAGGTCTTACCCGGTGGGGAGGAGAAGGTCAAGGCGTTGCTCGAGTCGAAGCCGACGTTGGGACAACTCGAAGCAGGGGTTCAGGCGCTTTATCCCGAGGGTCAGGGGATTCCTCAGAGGGTCAAAGAGGAATTGGAGAAGGTGGGTCGACTTCCTGAATTGGACGGAGAAGGGGTGAAGGAATTATTCGAGCAAGAGATCGTTGAGTGGAGGAAGGGGTTGGAGAAGGCTGAGAGGCTGGGGCCGAGGGAGGATCACCGTTCTGATTTGGAGGTGACGAGTAAGCTCTAGAAATGTGCGCTCTTTTATAAGCTGTGACTACGCGATATAAGTATGATGTAGGTATATACTGTTGCACATTTCAGGTTGAGCGTTCAATTTGATACGGAAACGAGCTTGGACGCCGGACGACCCGAAGGAGCCGAATGGTGACTCGGCGGAGTGAGGAGGGCCTCGATTGTTAAGGAAAGGTCGTTTTGGTGGGTTTGGAGGAGGGCAGTGGCGACTTCTGGAGTGAGATCGAATTCTTTGGTCTACGAAATCAAAAGCATGGGGGTTTAGGCTGGTGAGGATCCGCACCTGCGTCCGAGAAACGTACCAGAACGGCAACGAGTTCTTCATCGACTTGCACCTCGCTCTTCTCCCTGGCGCCGCCATCCACTTTCTTCTCCTCTGTTGTTCCCTCTGTTGTAGTTGTCGTAGCCTCCGACTTTTTCTCCCCTTCCCCACCCTCCCCAGCAGCTGCAGTCTTATCAAAGCTCGCCGGCTCTGGATCAAGGATCACGTTGCGCACGCCGTCTTCGAACGCGGCTTGGTCATACCTGCAGTAGCAGGACATAAAGGGTAGCATGAGCTTTCGGAATAGATCCCCCGCATGTGTGTTGCCGTGCCCGTACCCTATCCTCTGTATCCCTCCACCGCTGGACAGCATGGACGACTGATTATCGACCCAATATTCTACCACGTTAAAACATTCCATCAGCATCATCCACCGCTCCCATAACACTACTCCAATCCCCCTACTCACGCGTAACACTAGGTCTGCCACCCGGTCCTGACCTGCTCCCTACAACAGGGTTGGGAATCGCCTGAGCCGCTTGGGCATGTTGAGCTGCTGCTGCTGCTGCTGCTGCTGCTGCTGCGGTGGCGGCGCGTTCGGCGGCGAGTTTCTTTTGTTTGGCTGCGGTCTGTGGGGAGGTGTGTAAAGAGTGAGTGGGTCGGTCGTGGGCCTTTGCGGGCAGGGGCAGGAGCTACGGGGAAGCGCAGGAAGGGGGAAGACTGACGGCTTTGGCTTTGGCTTTGGCTTTCAGCATGTTGCGTCTAACTGATGCGCGAGGCGGCGATGTGTGAACTTGTGCTGTTGAAGTCTTGACAAAGGTTGGGGGGTCCGTTTCGGAGCGCTGCAGGGGATGGGTGTGTGGGAACAGCAAGAATGCGAAACGACAACGGCTGACGCTCCTTACGCGCCTTACATGGTCCGAGCGGCTCGAGCTCTGCTTGTCGCCCTCGATTTGACGATCAAGACTGTGGAGATCGCTCTTACTAGCTTACATCTCGAAGGTCAAGTGAAACATCCCAGGTTTCCCCACGACGTGCTCTTGAAACGACTCCCAAGAGCCAAGCTCACGTTCACTAACGAATCCTTTCATGATTGCATTGCACCCTACTTCTTCGTCCCTTCGGCCCCACTCGCCGTCGTTCCCCCGCCTCCCCATTTCTCAACAACTTGGTCAACCTCTCCATCAGCGCCGTATTCCTCGTCGTCGCCGGCGCTGCCGCCCTCGACTTTAATCGAAACGCGGTCGGGTCCGTCGCCTTCCTCTCGTTCTCCAAGAAGTTCCTCCGATCCTCGAACGCCCTGTGCTGCGCCCCGGACCGCGATTGCGAGCCCGTGAACGTGCGTGGTTGAGGAAGGTCCGAAAGGCGTTGAGGGGTGTAGGGTGCACCACCTGAAGGGTAGGCCGAAGGCGGAGCCTGACCCGAGTATTCGGGCGAGCCGATCAACGGTCGATTCAGGGCAGTTCCTTGAGGTACCTCGACGCTGAATTTGACCGAACCGCTCCCCAAAGCTTGCGGTTCGATAGTCGAACTGGACGAATCGAATTCGACGTGACCGGGTCGGAGCCGCGCGGGTAACATCTTGTTGGCGTAGACGTTCGTATTGACCAAGGCGCGCACTTTGAATTGCGCTCGACCGGGGACGTTGGACCGGTCGCCCTGCGCGTCGGGGTAGAAGTTCGTGATCGAGGCTCCGCTGGTGTACCGCAGGTTCAGAGCGGAGAGTTGACCCAGTACGGTCGAGAGCGTGACATCGTTGCTGTTTCGCGAGCTTTGGTAACCGTCCGGGCTCTTCGCAGGGCCGAGTAAACGACCGGGCACCGTCGGTGCGAGCTGGGCTTCGAGTCGTGTAGGCTTCGAGTAGCGCAGACCCAACAACGGGTGGATGTTGGATTCGAGCGAGGCCTTGGATCGTTTCACCACCTCGGGTTGCAGTGCGATGAAGCGCTCGAGCAAGAGCTCGAGGTGCACTCGGTTCGATTGCGCGTGGGCGTACAGATCCACTGGCGGTTCCGACTCGACGATGGCCTGCACCTCATCCGGTGTCATGTCGTCGTTGAGCTTGCCCGACGTTCGCACGAGGTCGAGTTTGATAAAGTCCATGAACTGCTGGGTGCGACCGCCGAGCGAGTCGAGCAGCTTCTCGAACGCTCGATCCGAGAGGGCGAAGAAATTGGGCGCTTTGGGCGTATCTTTACGAGCTGCGAGTTGGTCGACCGGAGTGATCGCACCCTGTGTACCAAACGAGGCGGGGACGAAGCGACTCTGCAACGGCAAGGCCCCGATCGAGTTCGCACTCGAATCCGCCTCGCCGGTCCACGACGCGGACGAAGACGACGATGACGATGGGTTGTGGTATTCTACGACGGGGATCCCGGTCGCGTCGATCTTCCTGACGTAGGCGGTCTCCCTGACCGCCGGACGCCATTCGGTCCTCCGGTTCGAGTCGTCGAGGCGTTGCACGCTGACCCACGCATCGCGCTTGTTCGACGCTGAACCGATCGCCGCACGAGGGAGAGGACGCTTGAACCCGAACTGGGCACGGGACTTTTGCGCCGAATGGGCGACGTAGACTTGCTCGATCGAAGGTTGGTACGACGCGAGCTTGGAACGGCGGAGCAGGGCCGAGTAGGACGACGACGCCGCGCTCGACGAGGCGGCCGCCATCGCTGCCGTTTACAAACTTGATCTGGTGCGAATAGCGGAGGAGCGTATGACCCTACGTTTGACCCAAGTGCTGTGGGTGGAGAGCTGGCGCCGAGAGCGAAGTGGGCGACAGGAGCAGAGCCCAAGTTGAGTCCTGCCCGTCTTCAGCAGGGTTGCGACGGGCGCGTTTGCGAGATGCGCCGCCCAGCCTCGCCCAGCAGGCCAGCGCCAGCCCTGGGCCAAAGTCAGCCAGCCCCGAGCGGCAAAGCCGGCCAATCAAACCTGGCGTTGACTCGGACAAAGTCCTACAACCGGCAGAGTCCATGAACAAGGCATGTCGAATGGAAGCCCAAAGTGAGTGAAAATCTTCAGACTTGAACTCCAGTCCACATCACAATGCAGAAAAACGCCACTTCAGTCTCTGTTGCAGATTCGCAACGATCGGCAGCGCTCTCGGCCCCGATTCAGGGGTCGAAGAAGCTCTCCACGCGCCAACGAGGCTCGTCACACTGGCTACCGGGCATTTGAGCTGGCTCAGGTAGATGATCATTGTTTCGTGGCCCTAGTTTAATCCAGAAAAACACTTTCGTCATCGCTGCCTCTGCATCAGTAGTGCGACTGGCGGCGTCGGTCATTGAAAAATTCATCCTGCTCCTACACCTCGAGTCACTTACCACAGCGGGGCCCAATCTTGGACTATGTTTCTTTCACTCCTTCCAATATGCTACACCACCCCATTATCTCAGTGCACCTCTTCCTGCGAAGCTCACTGTCGCTGGGTACGATCACGTGATTCGAGATCACTTCGAAGGTCGGACTAATTGTGGCGCGCGTTGTCGAACCAGCAAAATCTTTGTTTTATCCCACTCAGCGGCTGCGCGGCGACGAATGGAGTGACCAAAGGCAATTATTCACTGACGCGCTCGTTTCTTGGGAGAAGAGAAAATTTCATGTTGTTCAAGTATAAGGTATATGATTTCAAATCACATGGGTTCAATTCCCATTACTTATGAAACCTCAAGGTCAACGACTCCTCTCGCATTTGCGCGTCATGTCGAGGTCACGTTTTTTTGGACCATCGACTCATGCGACCTTGCAGAGACCTACGATCCAGGGTGACCTGTCTACATCAAGATGCCACCTTGACTATAGAATTACCTGTACATCTGCACCATCGAAGAAGTGCGTATAACCCTTTTTGGTCGCGTCATGGTGAGCGCCGTCCCGCCTGCTGCGCCAATATGCTCGGCGAACGGCTCTGTTTTTCAAACCACATTCTCAAAAACACGCGCGGCTCTCAGCTCGACTCGGCTCGAATTTCGGGTTTCTTTGGGATACATTTCTCGATTCGTCGCTTTCCATCCTTCTGCTCACTCCTTTGCTTACAACAACGGACGTTTCTTCTTCCACTCCTACGAGATCCAACTTTTCTACTCGCTTGCAGCAACCCACCTTCGTCGAAACCTCGTCGACCCCCACTCGCTCCTCTCCGCCTCCCCTCCACCTCCCCCGGACTCACACGACCCGATCCGCTCAACGCCGCTCGACTCTCGATCGCGCCGCGCCGCGTCCTTCCTTGCTCCGCGCGCCGCCCCTGGTCGTCGTCATTCGCTGAGGCCCCCTTTCTCGCGCGACCCTTTTTTGAAACCTGTCCCCTTCGGCTTGTCGTGCACGCCCCTTCGCCTGACTCCGCCCCTCTCGGTTTCGCTTCCTCGCTCTATTACTTCCGACCCGAGCCGACCACCGACACTGCAGTCGCAGCAGCACCTTCGTTTCGTCACGATGCAGCACGCCCAGATCCCCGAGGCGCACGTCATGAAGCGGTTGGTCAAACGCCAACGCGCCGACGCGACCACGACACGAGCCCGAGCCGCCGCGACCACCACTCGCCGTCGAGCTACGACCGCCGCCGCAGACACCACTCGCAGCAGGGCCGCCGCTGCTGCCACCACTGGGCCCGCTACGACATCGGGTGAGTTCTGTTGCTTGACTACTTGGTTGCGCACCTGGATGAGATTGGGCTTTCCTTGACTGCGAAACATGGCTCCGCGTTCGATGAGGCGACGACGGCCTTCGGTCGGGCCGGGGGGGGGGGGGTGCCTTCCTCGTGAATCGCAACGGCCCCGCCGCGCCTGAACTCAGCTCGGAGCTCGCAAGCCGCATCTCCTTCAGCGCGAATGTCACACACATTTCGCACACACCCCTGTCTCCGATTGACTCGATCGTGAAACATGTGATTGTGTGATTGTTGATCTTGATACTGACTCTGTAACCCTTTTCTTGTTTTTTTTAATTTGCCTTTCCTTGCAGCTCGAGGTGCGTTACATTTGCTTGGGTTGACATTCCATTGCTTGATATCCTGCTCCCTTTCTCGAACCGCCTTCGCCGCGTGCCTCGACTCGACGCGGCGCGCGCGTGTTGACTGTTTGCGCGTGAGCGCGCCGAGCCGGGCGGGAGCGACGCGTGCGGGGTCGGGGCCGACCGCTAGCGCATTCCGCAATCATACAGAGCTCCTAAAGCTGACACCGCATTTGCCTGCCTGTGCACTCCATCAACACTTTGCAGTTGCCACAACGGGTGCCAATGCTGCTTCATCGGTGAGCAGCGAGATATGACGACTGGCCCCATGCCCTCCGGCGATGACCACTATTTTGACTCGCTCTGGCCAAATTCGCAGCGCTCCGCCGCAGCTGTGGTCACGACCCGATCCGTCGCCGCATCCAACGCAACCAAGGCAGCCGGTACCTCATTGGGGTCGACCTCGACCGCATCGAGTGACGCTGCTGCAACCACGTCGGCAGTCGCGAGCACCGGCACCATGTCGCACGTCGGCCTCATTGTGGGCGTCGCCGTCGCCGGTATCGCCGCGCTCGCCGTCGTCTTTGGTCTCATCTTTTTCTACCGCCGCCGAAGGAACAACCGCAACAACGCCGGCGCTTCGGCCTTCTCGAATGACAACAACCACGGTTTCAAGAAGCACGTCAATGATGACAACGAGCTCTTTGGCAACTCGGCCGAATCGGCAGAGAAGAACGGCTTTGCCGCTGGTTTCGGTGCGCCGAAGAACAACTCCAAACTCCACGACGACGGTCGAGGATCGTGGGATGCCCCGTCCTACTCGTCGCACGGCAACAGCAATCCCAACAGTAACGGCTACAACGCGCATCTGCAGCAACACCAGCAATCGACGACCATGGGCCACCAGGCGCCCTCGACAATGAACCTGCTTGACGACTACAAGCGAGTCGAACAACGCGAAATGCAGCAACACCTCGAGATGCAGCAAAAGCAACCGGAACACGCCTTTGCCGTCTCCCCCCAGGTCGCCGCCGCCGCTGCCGCTGCCAAGCCCTCCGCGAACCCCTTCGGTGGCGAGCAACAGGGTCAAGGCGCGGTTCACATCGTCAAGCGTACTTTCGAGCCCACGTTGAGCGACGAGCTCGTCCTTTTGGTGAGTGGCATCTCTTCTTCAATCGCTGGGTAATCTGAAGTTAAGCCTCAGTCGACTGATCCTGGTGCATTCGCTGTCTCTTCCGCAGCCCGGTGACAGTGTTCAGCTCTTGGTCCGATACGATGATGGATGGGCATTGGGCATCAACTTGGATGCCAAGGGCCCGCCCGGCAAAGGTGTCTTCCCCTTCGACTGCCTCGGCGAGGTCACTTCCGCCCCCTCGCAAAGCGGTCCCCAACAGCTCCACACGATCGTCGAAGGCTCCCCCGAGACATCGTTCGCCGACAATAGCAACCACAACAACAACAACAGCAACAACGACAACCAACACGAATCGCAGACAGATCTTTCGTACGGTGCCGCTGCTCCCTCGAACGCCTCGTCCAAACTTGCTGCGTCTGCGCCCCAGTTGCCCAACCTCGCGCGGTCCGATTCCCCCTTGACATTCCCTTCCTCGCAAGGCCCGTCGACAAATCAGGTCCCTTTGATCCAGATCTCGGATGCGCAAAACGGGACGATGTCGTCCTTCCTCGACACAACACCAACCGAGAGGCGCATGTCGACCAGCTCGTTGCCGACAAGCCTCCAACCCGGTGGGCAATCCCCCGAAGCCGACCGAGAGGACGGCAGCAACCGAAGCGGCGACAAGGGGCGAAGAACGAGCTCATTGGTCGCCAGCCGCGACGCCGACTTGTTCCTCGCGCTCGGCGAGGTCTTGGACCGAACGCATTGATCTCGTTCCAAACTCGATTTTTTGATGGCTTCTCCTCGATCGTGCTGTCGAGGGTCGCCCGAGTATATAGAGAGAAGCCCCTGATTCTTTCGTTTGTTGACGATTTCTACCGCTTTCGCTATTCTCGACGCGTCCTTGTTTCGCTTGGTGTTTTCCGTCCTCGTTAGGATCGAGCTCTTTCTTGTTTCTGTTCTTTATGCTTGCTCGGCGAAACGACCTGCCTCTGTATACCCTCTCTTACTTTCGCTCTTCCTATGACGTTCGCTTCCCTCACTAGTGTCCCTCTCTCTCCTCCCTCTTGATTTCATTGAATCTCGGCGCTGTTCTCATCGGGTCCTCAGAGAGCACTATGTTTCAAGCACCCTATCTTTCTACGTTGTCGATTCTTATGTGAAATTACAGGATGTCGAACAGCGAATCTTGGGGGGTTTGTGTGCAATCTGTGGACGTCTTGGGGAGGCTTGAAATTGAGGAAAGCGACGCAAGCGCCTCTCGGACGTCTCCTCTGAGGCGCGTTCGACTCCTGCAAGTCATTTTACTTCTTCTTCCCTTCGTATCCTCGCCCTTTTCTATTCTCACCCTTCGTGTTCTTGCCCTTTAGTCAATACCCATTTCCATTGCTTCGATTCGCATTATTTTATAGCCATAACGCGCGTCCCGGAGGAGACCTGCGACTTGACGTCTAAAAAAAAACACGCGATGCAGGCAATGGAACTGGGTATCGACGACGGGCAAGGAGACTGGGACAGGAGCAGTATCGGCGAGTTGATGGCGTGCTTGATATGAGCGATGAGAATAGAGCTTGCGGGATCGATTCGGAGTCCTACCCTACCCCACACCACTGGCCTCAGCTGGCCAGTTACCTGAGTGTGCTTCAAGAACGCCTTGATACAATTAGACTGTTATTGGAATCTGTTTATTAGATCAATGACAATAATAAAACCAAGTGCAACAACACCATCGTCAGAAGTTCTTTCCTGAATTACTAATGAAACGCGGAACAGCCTCCTGCCAGTGGGGCATATGCAGTGGTGGTGTTCGAGTTGGTCAGTCAAGGGAGACGAGGTGAGGTGAGGAGGTAGGGTAATGAGGTCGGCGAGTGGTGCTACTACTTTTTGAGGTGACGGGTGTTGGGGAGGTGAACTTCATGGGAGGCGAACCCGACGTCCTGGGGTGGGCCTGTATTATGTATCGCGGGGCTTGCGCGGCCCTCGCGTCGCGGGCCCCCGCCCTCGGCGACGCCACCTGCGGCCAGGAAACAGATCGACAGGAGGCGCGAGGGAGCACCGAGGCGGCTAACGGGCCAAACAGGCCGAAAGAGGAGTCAGTTTTTAGCTCTCCCCCAACAGGGCCCAACTCCCACCCTTTGCCGCGGCTAGCAACATGTTCAGGTGAGCCTTCTTATTGAGAGGGATGAAGATGCGGTGTCTGATGAACCGATTTTCAGCTACATAAATAGCACCGATCGGGCGCGCTCAGAATCCTCAGTGCTGCGCCGACCGAAGTATGTAACGGGCTCATGCTCTCGGCCATACAGGACGGATGAGCAATAGGTACCCGTGCCACTTGAGAGCCAAGGTCGAGTGAGTCGGATCGGACGCAGACTGTTTTCACCGTTTTCATGTCCGCCTGGCCTGCGCTGACGGGTCTTCTCCTACTTGGGTGTGCAGCCACGCTTTGAAGCTCATTGCCGACGAGGGTCTCGTTCACGGGGATGAAGGCGCGCGGAATGTTCTGCTTCGACCAGACGGTCGGATCTGCGTCATCGATTGGGGTGAGGCGCAATGGAGATGATCAAGTCGCCAAAAATCTACCCTTTGTTCATGTTGATGTTACAAAGTTGTATGATCACGCTGAATGTCGATTACCATCGTGCTCGAACAAAATCGTCCCAGACAACTCACTTCTAAAGTCACTCGTCGCCAGCACTAAGGTGGCTTCGAAGTGAAGCAGCTTAGAGTACATGAGCGATTTCTCGTACGCCTGCAGCAGGGTTTACGAGGGATTAAACCAACCTCACTCTAAGCATCGATCGGGCACGGGCACCCACTGCTCATCCGTCTCGTATGGCTGAGAGCATCAACCCGTACTTCGTTCGGCTCGGCGCTACGGGCTCGGCGGGCACCCGATCGGTACTTTTTCACTGATCTTCCGTATACGGGACACGGCATCTTCAAACGCCCACGGACAAAAGCGGGCTTGCTTTTAACATGTAGTTAGCCGATCTGATGAGGGTGGGAGTTGGGAGGAAAGCTGAGAGACTGACTCCGTGTACTTTACCTTACTTTTTCGGCTTGTTCGGTCCGTGCTCCTACTACGCACTGCCTCAATCTCTTTTGGGTACCTCAGTGTGTCCCCGGGACCAACTTCGTACGTCCTGATCGGTGACCTCCACACGTGCATCGACAACACCGACGAGGGTGTCCGGCTTCGTGCTTCGTTTCTCGTTTCTCGTTTTCGTCGCCCTAGCGTCCCTTATGGAGAAGCAAAATGGCTTCGAGATCGAACGCGACCCCGTGTGAGGATCTGCATATCTGCAAGGCGTTCGGGAGACGAGGGACAAGAAAGGCCACGGTTGCAATCTGAAAGGTCGTAAACAAGAAAGAAAAAAAAAAAAGGTAAAGAAAACAAAACCTCAGCTTCCACCCCTCAAAAAAAAATGGCCAAGGTACTGAAAAAAGGTAAAGGTATGAAAAGAGGGAGGAGGGAGGGCGATGAAGTAGATCGTCGACCGGTCCGCACGCGATCTCCCCCGATATGAGAATAGAGGTTGTTTGGGAGGCGTCACGACGAAAGAGTTGGCGTCAAAAAAGAGAGTACGAAGAATCATCACACCCACGTCATCCCCTATGCGCCGTTCGTCTGACTCTGCTGCGCCTTGCTCGCGGACGACTCCTTGAGCGCCAACAACTGCTTGGACCTGAACGCCTCGTAATGGATCTGCGCCGTCGTCTCAATCAGGTCCTGCAGATGCGTACGGGTCAAAAAGTTGCGCAGGTAGTTGAATTCGCAGTGTTGCTCGTTCTCGACGTTGATCACGCCCCATCGGTTCTTGCGCCCTCGTACGGGTTTGCCGTCGATGATGACGTTGCGTTCCGAACCGACGACGGCGAAGGGGATCATGTTCTGTGCAGTTACTCCAACATCAATAATGGATCGACATCTCTCGAGTCATCATCACATTTGTTGGCAACGCACCCGAATCGCCTCGTTGAGCTTCCTCTCCTCGTGGTCATCATCATCATTGTCGAAGGGGTAGGCACGGATGTTGTGGTGGGCCAACTCGGCGCGAATCTGGTCAGGTATGGAAGGAGTTTGGAGGTGAGTAATCATCTTTGGCTGAAAGATCATTCGCCCTGCCCGGTCCAAAACTGACCCTCTGCTTGAACAGTTCCCTTTCCTCGAGCGTCAACGAGTCACTCTTGGCAATGACGGGGACGACGTTGACAACCTCGGACAACTTTTTCATCACGGTGATGTCGATCGCCTTGAGCGCATGGCCCGTCGGTGCGATGAAGTAGAGGCAACAGTGGATGCGGGTGTCGACGATGTACTTGTCGCGCATCGCGGTCAGCTCCTTGCGCAGGTACGCCGAGTGCTGGTCCTTGATGTACTTGATGATCGGGTCCCAGCTGTGCGGCCATGTCCAACGGAAAGGCGTCAGAATTCGCTTGTGACCTAGCGTCGTGCGCATACACGCACCATCCCTCGTTGTTGATCAAATCCCCATAGCCAGGCGTATCGACGATGTTCAAACGCAACTTGACATTGTTCTCCTGAACGACTGTACAAGTCACCGGTTCGCATAACATCAGCCTCTCTGCTACATCACTCGCGCACTCTCCACCAGGCTCAGCTCACTATGGGACACGGCCTGGATCTCGGTCGTCTGTCGCACGGGTTCGTCCGGCTCGAAGCGCCCCTTGGTGTCGATCAGGTGGGATGCAAAGATGGTGTTGATCAGGGTCGACTTGCCGAGTCCGGTTTGGCCTGCAGATACACAGGGAGGTAGGTGATGTGATGGGCAGGCGGATCGAAGTCGGGCGAGAGGAGAGGTGAGGAATGAGTCGGGGTAAGCAGTGTTACATCGAGCATCCTGTATTATCCCCAATCCTATCGAGTCCATGTGGCATGCCGCACGTGCCCCAGAGCACGGGAGCGTAAGGGAGAATAAGGGAGGAGGTCCGAGCGGGGGGCGAGCGACGGAGGTGTGATGCGCCTACTGCAACCCCTCTGAGCCTCTACACCCCTTCCCGTAGGATCCCTATGCCTGCTCATGTGCACGTTCAACTCAAAGAGGTGAAGTGCCTGGTCCACGCACCAACGGCAATGACGTTGAATTGAAAGCCGCGCTGTGAGACACACGTCACAAGTCGTCAGCTCCCATGCGCGCCTCCCCCAATCCAATCCAGTTCTAACGAGGTCGGTCCCGACTGACCTTGAGCAACTTGTGTTCAATCTGGCGAGTGATGGAATCGAACCCGACACTGACGGTGATTCCCGCAGCGCAAGGCACGGGCAGGATTCGACCAAGCGAGCCGATGATGGGGGGGGGGGGGGGACGGCGTGAGCGGCGTGTCAGTCAAGCTACGAGGCAGGCAGGTCACACCAGACTGCAGCGAAGGGGGCGGCACAGTTGTGCACTGACTAGGAGTTGAGTCGGGTAATGTCGGCCGAGACTTGGGGGGCAACATCGACGAGTGCCATTTTGGGGTATGCGGGATGGGAGGGATGATGGGATGATGGTGCAGTGGGAGAAAGGCAGGCGGAAGCGCGGTCATGATGAGCACCGCAACGCCGGTGGGTATTGCCGAGACGGTAATAATCGGCGCTGTGACTTACCAATAGACTCGGAAAAGCTAGTTTCAGTTCAAGACGGGTTCAACTGCACTGAGAGGCAAGCCCAATTATCCGAGCTCAGCACGATCTACTGCATTCCCGGGCCAAAGACCCATCCAACCTCCGACTTTACGGACGCCCAAACTCCTGCGCAGGTTGGCAGCGAAGCCTGGCTTGCCCACCCCTTCCCCCAATCGACGAGGAGGACACGACCCAATCCTCCCTTCGAATGACCTGTTCTCTTGGCCAACTCACGAGGCAGAGCCCATCACCCTCGGTCTCCACTCTGCGATTGCTCGATGAGGTTCAACTCAGTCTTGTGTGCATCAAAATATTCGTCGGCGTCGACCGTAGCTCTTTTTAGAACCCTGAAGCCCAGGCACGAGATACGTAAGTATGAGAGCCGAAGATGATGGTAAAGATAGTTCAAGAAAAGAAAGGAAGGCTATGGAAGCGCGCGAGAGACTGCCGATGCCCATCCACTTGTGAAGGTTTCATCGACTGGTCGAATCGAGCATTGGTCCTCATAAACCACCTTCGAATGGCCCAGCTCGATATGGAACAGGCGATGGCGGCCGTCGTTTTGGGATCTCTGCGCTCGTGCAGCTGATGCTGACGACATTCATTCCCCACCTGGAGCAGTCGCCTTGACTGTTCTCAATCGACGTGGACGATACCGATTAGGCGATGGCAGCCTTGCCTCACCCCAATCGATCAAAGCAAGCGAGCCGTCCGGGCGGCGAAGGATGTTTGCTGCTCGCTCATCTCCATGGTAGAGCCCTGCGGAGGCGACCTGTGCGAACGCAGCGCTGAGCACGAGCAGGACGAAGCCAAGATGTGCGCAGATCAGATGCAGAAACGGTCGGTCGAAAACGCAACACTGTCTCACTCACTCGGTCTCGGCTTTCAGTTCTGCATCAGCCTCCCATTCGATCTTTCTCAGTTGTTCGCCAGCGTGGTCGAACACAAAGATGTAAGCAGTTCCCGCCGGCCCGCTCCTGTAGAGCCCGTGGAACTTGGGGAAGAAGGCCTGCGTGGCCAGAGGGAGCGAGGGCACGATATGGGTGTAGACAAAGTACTCGCGAGCAATCGAGGGGGCGTATTTGTCCAAGACGACCTTGGCCACGAGCCGAGCTTCTGGAGCATTCGTTGCTCCGCTTCGAGGACTGGTGGCGTGAGCAGCAGCAGCGCCGATTGGAGTCCATCGAGCGGACCACACCGTACTAGTGCGACCGTGCCCAATTCGTTGGAGCAGGTCAAGTCGAAGTTCGAGCGGCACAGGTGCGGTCCTGTTCCAGGGTACCGGTACGGCTTGACCTGGCCAATCATCATCATCGCCGGACAAGAATAGCTTGATCTGCAAACAGTTCAACATCGTACTTAGGGAGCATCTTCAAAGAACAGTCTCCCGTAGATGTTGAGATGGCTTACGTCGCTGCAGTCGAGCTCAACCGGGGAAGCGAGCATGCGTGATTCGGCGAAGCCTTCCGCGTCGCAGATGATCTGTTACAAGCCTTGCCAGCCTAGTCAGGACCCAGCGAACGCGGCGCCCGCCCTTCCTGGCGAACTCACCGATCCCTTTGGGATGTGTCGCAGCGAGACCGAGGTGACACTCCCATTTAAGAATGGCAGCGACGCGTTGCCCGGGTCCATCTCCGAGTGTTCGGAAGCTGGCCGGTCGACGGGATCGGCTTCGTCTTGGAGCGGCCCGCATCCGTCCAGAGTTCGAGGGTGAGGGTAGTCTCGCCCTCGAGCGTGATCGCGGATCCTCTGCGTGATGGCTTCGGAAGGGCCGGGGACGGCGAAACTTGGGTGGCAAGAGAGCAGGAGCGCGACGAGTACAGCGAGGAACGGTCGGCTGACCGCAACCGGGTCATCTGGCCGGAGAACGAACGAGTCCAAGGCGCCGTACAAGAGGAACGTTTGCCCATCGATGACCACTGGCCGCGGCAGAGCTCGTTCAAGATCAGCTAAGCGCTCGTCGGAGGCCTCTTGTGAACAAACTCTGGCCGGTCCGAAGAGGCCAGGAAGCGGGGCTGACCAAGCTCAGCAAGAACGAAGTAGGGGGTCGCGTAAAACAGGCCGAAGCGTCCGACAGCAGCGGACAGGATATGTAGTGACATCTACCAGAACATGACGAACGTTGGCGAGGGCGGTTAGTGAGTGAAACGTACACCAGTTGCCCCTGCTCTCGCGCCCGTTCTCGCCTACTTGTGCCATCATCGCCGAAACTCCTTCCAGCGTCTGGTCTTGGCCCTCAGCATCGACAATGCGCATGTCGATGGGCTCCCAGTCGTCGGGACCAACAGGCGATCTTGCTCCCTCACCAGTGTTCGCGATTCGCTCGCGCCCATAGAGTGGCCTCAGCGCTTCAACCCTTGTTGATTCGACGATCAGGTTGACAGAACTCTCCAAGACGGGCCACTCGCCCTCTCGATTGTACTTGCCGACGCCAACGTTCCAAGCTTCCTCTGCTGGTTGACCGATGCAATCCGTCAGGGATGAATTCACGACCAGCGTGGAATTGCCGAGGAACTCCTGCAGGATTGGCTTGACCACGAGTTTCAGAATACCGCTCAAGTCCCCCCCGTAACCTCGACGCGATTGTTGAGGGTCGAGTATGTGGTTGCGATATTCGCGGACACTGCTCGTGGATGCACTCGGTAAAGTGGTCGCTCGCGCAATACCCTCTCTGACCAGGCCGCTTTCAAGCGTGGACAGTGCTCGATCGATGATGGTTGGATCGCAAACTGCAAACGCCAAGGGATGCTCGGGGAGTTTCTCGCCAGGAGAGCGCCGCATGACGTAAACTGGCGGTGGTGGCAGTTCGGCCGGTAACGATGTCGAGCTCGCGGGGCGGCTCATCCTCCAGCAGGGCGGGAAGACGCTGTGCAGCAAGTCATTGAAGGTTGAGAAGTGAAAATCGCTTAGTTCGTCCATGGTGAAAGGTGACGAGTGCTGCAAGGGTGTTGAAGCCATGGCCCCAACTGTGGGGCAAGGATGACAGGATGTGCCCGGCGCATGCACGAAGAGCAAACCCCTCCACGTGACGCTTGATGACCCGCCGTCGCCGTAATAGCCCGCCCTAGCCCGCCCTAGCCCGCCCTAGCCCGCCGTGGTTCGAAAAGCCGTCGGCCCGCTTCGGCCCGTCGCGCGTCGTGCGCCTCGCTAGATGAGCGCTGGCTGCCAAGCCTCCGCACCTGACCTCAGGGGCTCCTAACGACGATTACTCTGCTCCGTCTGCCACGGTGCTACCCTCATCGAACTCTCCACCCGGCTGTGAATTGCAAGGCCTAACAGACCCAGAACCAGTTTTATCCCACCTGCTCCTTGACGATGCGCTCTGCGGCAGCGTGACTCCGGGGGCGCACAGCACTGCACCGCCGTAGGTCATCAGTGCGCGATTGAGGCAGATCAGGGGTAGGCGCCCCTAGCCCGGGTAAACTACTACCGCAGCTAATCGGGCTTTGAGACCTAGGACCTATAGGGAAAAAAATTGGATAACATCATCTTTCATGACCAAGCTGGGCCTTTGTCTTTGCCGAGGGCGTGCGAATTCCCACATGCCAAGTCTGTTGCTCGTCCGCTCTGCCGCGATAGCTCCTCCGGGTTGCTTTCCTCCCCAACCCACGTCTCGCACAGAGTCTCAAGCTCCCGCCCCAACTATCATCCAGCTCATTGGCTTATTCAGCTTTGGCGACCTACACAACTACACAGGTGGCGCAAGGGACTACGTGATTGTCCCCACCACGACTACCACCACCACCCCTCTGAAGGAGGAGGCACCTGATGAGCCCGACCGGCCTGAGCAGCCTCTCGTCTGCGCGTGCGCGGTATACGATGCGACCATCGTGACACGCGCAGAAGCTGCCTTGTATCAAGGTTTTCTACAAAAAGGGATCCCTCATGACACCCCTCTTCCTCTGAATGCAAGAGCTTCCCTCCGCACTGCTTTCAAAGGTCTCTCACCCGACCCCGTCATGCTTGGTCAAGAGGCTGAGGTTCAAGCGCACCTCGACGCTCTCGTCGGTAACGTCACCGCTCCGATCCTACAACGAATCCTTAGCAGTCATCTCAGCGTTCAATGCCGCGACCCCCCGTTGTACATCGACCAAAGAGGCGACAAGGACTTCCAAGTCGGCTCCGGTGGCTATAACGCGGCGCAGCGATACTACTTTAACGTCGACAACACGGTGTGTGCGGAGGTCAAGATCGCCGATAACTTCGTCGACCTCAACCATAACGCCCAAGACAGTGAACGGCGTCGTGTTCCCAGCTTTTGACGCAAGGGAAGCGATCGATATGCGTGTTATCGCAAGGCACTGGCCCACCCGCGGAAGGCTCGAGGGATGTTCCGCCGTGTGCGCGACAGTGAGTCATTAGGCTGACTGCAGTCTGACACACATGGCGGAACATCCCTCGAGCCTTCCGCGGGTGGGCCAGTGCCTTGCGATAACACGCATATCGATCGCTTCCCTTGCGTCAAAAGCTGGGAACACGACGCCGTTCACTGTCTTGGTGGTATGGTTGAGGTTGACGAAGTTATCGGCGGTCTTGACCTCCGCACAAAGCGTGTTGTCGACGTTAAAGTAGTATCGCTGCGCCGCGTTATAGCCACCGGAGCCGACTTGGAAGTCCTTGTCGCCTCTTTGGTCGATGTACAACGGGGGGTCGCGGCATTGAACGCTGAGATGATGGACAAGAACTTGTTGCAGGGACGGAGCGGCGAGAGCGTCTAGGTGCGTCTGAACCTCGGCCTCTCGACCAAGCATGACGGGGTCCGGCGAGAGACCTTTGAATGCAGTACGTAGGGAGGATCTTGCATCAACAGGGAGAGGGGTATCACGAGTGATCCCTTTCTGTAGAAAACCTTGATCCAAGGCAGCTTCTGCGCGTGTCACGATGGTCGCATCGTATACCGCGCACGCGCAGACGAGAGGCTGCTCAGGCCGGTCGGGCTCATCAGGTGCTTGCTCCTTCAGAGGGGCGGTGGTGGTAGTCGTGGTGGGGACAATCACGTAGTCCTTGCGCCACCGGTGTAGTTGCGCAAAAGGCGAACGGTTCCACCCAACGCCGAGCGGCCGAGTAGTCCGGGTTGGCAGAATTTAGCAGTCGGTCAGTGCTGCTGCCGGACTGCTACGAGCAAGATCACGAGATAGAGTCTCTTCACAATCATTGTGTTATCAGAACTACAATTTACAATTTTATCGCCCACGGTCCGAGGCGCACGTGAGCCTCGCCGGCCTGCTCGGAATTCGAACTCCTAGGCTCGGATCGAACGATTGATTGTCTGTCGATTCTGCATTGCGATAAGGCTACTAGGACATGATAGGAAGAACAACATGGATGATGGCACTGAATCACGAGTCTCAGATTTGAACAATCGACCGATAGCCCTAACACTTCACATAGAGGAGCCAGATCCTTCTCTGACCTCTCAGTTCCCAAGGAGCGACATCCCCTTCCTCCGAATGAGGGCCACTTGGTTCGCCAGCCCAACCGCCAACGCTCCATCGCCGAAAATGGTCACTATAGGTCGTGCTCGAGAAAAGGGGAGGTTTCTTAACGTTTCCGACTCGAAGCGGACCGAGGGCGTTGCGTGGTCCACATTCCGACGAAGCTGAGCCGCAGTCGAGCTTTGCGTCGCGGGGGTGTGATTACCCCGTCGAAGAGGGGTGTTGCATGCGTTATATTCGCCCATCGAAACTGATACCGATTCGGATCGAGCGAGTAGACTGTCCAATTCGCTGTTGCCTTCTTGTGCGCCGATCTGCAAGCCGACGCTCCACACGGCCCAGCTCAGAGGACCCACTCCTAATGTCGAAGCCGAGGACTCGTCCTGCCGCTGCCGTCGTAAGCCAATGACGGATCGGTCGACGAGATCCCACCCTCCTCGCTGATCGTTCGCACATCGACTGGCTTCGATCGCATGCAGACGACACGTCGCTGGGGTCGAGCTGTCGACGCTGAGGCCCGAGGCCGCATTGAATAGGGGGACATCCGCTGGCGACGATGACGGGATCGACGAGTCGTCCAGAGCAGAGAAAATGTCTTGCGCTCCTGGAGAGGAAGTGTCGGCCGTCGTATCACCCGTCGAAGCCGTAAGGGCCAAAGCCAATCCATCCGAGGAGCTCGAGTCCATCGACGAGCCGTTGCCTGACTTGGGTTTGGTGTCCTCGGCGTCCGCGAGGTCAACTGCGAAAGGCAAACTAGGTCTAGGGCCCTGCACCGAGGCCCTCCTCGACTCTGCTCGTCCACTTCCCATAGCAAGAGCAGCTTCTCGGGCCTCGAGGCTCGCCTGACTGGGTCGTCGAAGTGACTTCTTAGGCGTGCGCTTAGCCGAGACGGTCCCGCCGTACAGCGATCCTTGCGACGAGTTCCGTGTGATCGCCGACGATACGGCCGCTCGACTGGCGATGCCGAACACACCCGAACAGGACGAACAACCCGAAGGTGGCGGTGAAAAAGTGCGGTCGACGAAGACGGTCGAGGTCGTCGAGGCGACGACGTAGAAGCCGTCGGAGATGGCGTGACCGCATTGCGCACACTTGTCACCATTCGCCTTGGCGCCAGGAGCGAGCCGGATCTGACGTACTGGTCCGTTGAGTTCGAGGGTGAGGAGAGCCACGGGCGTGGACGCAGCATCGGTGCTCGGTATCTCTGACTCCTCGGGTAGAAGATGAACCGCGAGAGATCCGCCGAGAAAGCCTAAGCAGACCACGTTCCTGACCATCTTCAGCGCCCCGAGGCCCACCTCGAATCGACCAAACGCGACGGCTGTAACAGTGTCCCCTTCTTGAGGGAGTCGAACGTTCCAGATCGTTTCCCACGGTGCGGTAGCATCTTTCGATCTGGACGTCGACCGCAAGAGCTGAAATTGACCGCTCGAGGGAAAAAATTGAGCCAAGACTGGCCACGCCGTCGCTGAGCTGGCTCGAGGTGGTGCGACGACGAGTTGTCGAATGCGGGGCAGACGACCCAGCGCACTGGGTAGATCTGATGTCTCGGGCACTGGTTGTGGACCTAGAATGACGGTCGAAAGACGCGTGACACAATCCCAAGCGATCACAGCTCCGCTCTGGTGGATCGAGATGAAAGCGTAGCGAATATCAGACCCCTGACTCGTGCGTGGGGGAGCACTCTGGCCCAGATCATTCGGCGATGATGCGGGAGCGGCGAACAAACCAGTCGCTGGACCAAATACCGCGTTCGAGTCCCCATCAGCCGAGGAAAAGTCGATCAACAGTCTCCTCTCAAGTTCCCAGACGAGGATCCGGCCCGTCATGGTCGCGGCGGCGCAGAACCTCGTGGTGGAGTCAAGAGCGAGGGCGACGAGTGACGGGGGTTCCGCAGCGAGAGGGATCTCGAGGAAGCTTGTGGTCGTCGTCGGTGATTGCTTCACCGACCGCCATAGGTAGACTCGTTCCTCTAGAGCAGACCAGGTGACGATCGCGTCCGCACTAGAAGCAACGAGCTCGATGTCGGATGCATCGAGCCCGGTGTGTAGGGTGGTCACAGAGACATTGGCTTCTGGTACTGCCTTTTTCAACAAGCGCCCCGCCTCTTTCCGTTCTTGCCTCTGCTGTTTCGAGATCAAGCGTTGGATCTGGAGCAGTTCGGCGTCCTTGAGCAAGTAGAGCAGCAAGAGGTAGAGCACCATCAGCGTTACCGCGATCGGCGCAATGACGATGCCAGCGGTGATCCACCATGGGGTCGACACAATCGCCGCGCCAGCGATGGACGCGCTCTCAGGTGCGACCATCCCATCGTCGAAGAAGCGCACGATCGAAGCCGGCTCAACGTAGACGTGGATTGCCGAGCTTGCGTTGGCGGGGTTGATCAGGCGCCAAAAGGCCGCCCCAGCTTCAGGCACCACTTCTCCGAGCCGCGACGTTTCGCCTCGTTGACCGAGTTGGAGCGAGCGCGCAATCTCCCTCGAAAGAGATGGGGCCAAAAGCGGGCGATGGGAAGCCAATGCCGTCTCGGAACAGAACGCCGGGAGGAAGTGGTCGGGTCCATAGCTGGAGATAATCAGGATGGGGGATTAGTCTCGGCTCCATTCCTTACATCAGCGAACGACTCACAAGAGGTAGAGATTGAAGTCAATGAGAAACAGCAACAAGAAGGTCGTCATCGCGGCAGGTCGATCCAAGACGGTCCTCTTTGCCCGTGCAAACGCCTTCGCAAACATACCGTGAGGCGCGTGTGCGGCATCTTTGGACGCAAAGGCATGCACCTCGTGGTCGCCCGCCTCGGAAGGGGTCGGCGGCTGTTGCCGAGCAGACGACAGTGTGCCGCGCAGCAAGTCTGCGAGCTCGAGCCGCTGCAGATCGATGCTCAAGATGGTCGCGAAGAAAGTGAGCTCGAGGAAAAAGTCGACGATGAGGACGACGATGATGACGAGGATGATCTCTCTCATAACCTGTCAATCCGCAACGTCGTGAGCAGAGCGTTCAGACGGTCCGGTAACAAGGTGTAACTGACCTGAATGTTGATAAAGTATCGCATCAACGCGCAGATACTCAACTCGTATGCCAGTACCATCGATGCAGCTGGACCCTCTTCGGCCAAGGCCGCGGCGATCCTCTCCGGCACCGACAGTCGGATGTTGGTTTTAGCGACGGCATGCGTCCACAGCAGCATGTTGTCGACGCCACAGACGAGAACGAGGAACGCGCACAAATTCCACGGAACAAGAGCAAACGACCAGTTGAACAACCAGCACACGGAAAGCGACATGATCCCCGATGCCGTCAACTCGACCGTGCCAGTCAGGATCAGACCGCTCGGGGAGTTGACCTGGGGAAGCCGGCGGATGGCGCGGGTGACGTAGATGAAGACGGCGAGGTAGGACAAGGCGTAAATGATATCCTCCAAAAGACGGGGATTTTCTGGGACGCTCAAGCGAGGCAAATGCTATGGGTTACGTCACTACCGTGTCAGTGTCGAGCTGCGGCCCAATCTGCAAGTCACCGAGTTGAGGCTCACCTTGAGCGTCACCCGCTTGCCCGGCCCTTTACCTTCGACAACGATACCGACTTGCTCTCTGTTCGTCTTCCACCCTTTGCCACCTACAACGTCGCCCACGGCGCGCTTCCACGTCGCTCGAGCCCGGGACCTTGCTTTTTCCTCCGCGACCGACCCGACACCTTGCAAGGTCAGAGGGGATTCGGCCGAGGAATGGTTCGATGCGTCTTCGAGATAGAAGGTGATGGCAAGGTGGTGCGCATGTTTGGCCAAGCCCTGTGCAGCGGCCACTTGTCCCCTGTCAGCTAACTCGGATCTCGCCCGCCGACCTTCAGAACAGCATTCACCTTGCGATTCCTTCCGATGCCCACGAGGGTGTTGGGATTGGTGAGTGGAACCATCCTAGCTTGTTGATTAGATTCGAGGTTCTTGAGCATGTCGACATTTGGGCTCGGTCCCGAGATGGTGTTGTGCACATCCGGATCGGCCAACAATGCCTGTTCCGAGTCCCACCACTCGACGGGGCTGGCGACGGCGCAACGCCCTCGGTGGTCTCGAATGCAGCTCAAACCGGGGACCTGGCCGTCTAGTAGCCTTCGTTCCAACTCGTTTTGCAGCTGCATGGCCCTGTGCAGTGTCGCTTTGGTCAATGCGCCGACGCCGGCGCCGGCACTGCTCGACCTCCGGAGCCCGACCCCCGGACCTCCCTGAGCGGAGCCAGCCCCAGCTTCGCGATCGACGGACGAGACGAGCAGCTGTTCCATACGCACGATCTTGGCCTCGACGTTCCTCCATTGGTAGTAGCGCACGAAGCGGTCCCAGCACACCTCGTCCTCGCTCGCGATGATGCCCTGGCGTCGCAGGCCTTCCAATTCCCAGACGAATTCTCCGCGACCTCGGCGTGCGATCGGGGAGCTCGCAAGCGGGACCGGACCGGTCGGCGAGAAGTAGAGGAGCAGGGCCGGACAGAGCAGCGAGCAGATGAGGAGGCCGGAGACGAGCAAGGCCGGGATCTGGTAGGACGAGATGAACCACCCGAACGAGGCGAACAAGCGACGGCAGAGGGACGAGGCCCACGAGGTGATGATGAGCAGCAGCGATAGCGCCGGCAAGGCGTCTTCGTCTTGGCTGCGGTGCGAGTGCAGGCGCAGCCGGTCCGAGGCCGCCGTTGACTTGGGGAGTGGCTGGGTGAACCGAGGCGGGTTTGCAGATGAGATTGAGTTCGACGTAGATGAAGATGAGGCCGTCGCACCGCCGGGACCAAGCAGAGGGGTGGCACCGACGCCGACACCGCCAGCTGCTTCGGCTTTGGGGCCGAGTCGAGCACGAGCCCGCAGCGACGATGACGCCGACGACGCCGACGCCGACGTCGAACCGTCCATTACGGAGGCGTGCAGACGATGGCGAGGTGGCGATGGAGTAGAGTAGGAGGGCTGTCTCAACCACTTTGGGTCGTGGCTGGGGTCGTCATCCCGGGCAGCAGCGGCTCCGAGGCTCGAAGACTACGAGGCGTGCTCCCAAGCCAAGTTCAGCCTATCGCCGATCGCCTTCTATCGCCTTCTGCATGTTGCCTTCTCGAGTTGCTGCGTGGTGCACAACCCTGCGGTCTCCAGGCCGCCTTTCGAAATAACTCGCTCTGAAATGGATGCTGAGACTCGGACCAAAGGAAACACCTCATGGGATTTGCTAGCTTTCCGAAAACTCCTTTGCGATTATAAGATTCATTTCATTACTCGCTCGAGATACGGAAATCGATCAGCGCCTAACTCCGCCGGGTCCGAAGTCGCACCGGCCACCCTGGCCGACCGTGCCTGGCTCGGGCTCCACATCCCGAGTCTGGCCATGCGCTGTACGCGCCGTCGCTTCACGTTGCCACTCCTGCACCGCACACCACCCCACTGACATGGCCGCGACAACAACAACAGGTGGGGCATTACATGTCCATCGATGCCTTGCTCCACTGATGGTGTACTCGTCTCTCTCAGACCCCGAGCACGTCCGCTGCATGCGACTCGCACTGGACGAGGCCAGCAAGTGCGAGCCGACATCCACCGCCTTCTGTGTCGGTACGTGGTCTGAGCTTCATCGCTGTACAAAGCAGATACTTATCTCACTTTCAATGCTTCTCCAACTCCAGGATGCGTGATCACCGCGCCCTCGTCGGACGGATCGTACTCAACGATCGCGATGGGCTACTCACGCGAACTCGAGGGCAACACTCACGCCGAACAGATCGCATTGACCAAACTGGCATCTACATCAACCTACTCTTCGGGGTTACCTCCCTCTACCAGACTCTATACGACGATGGAGCCTTGCTCCTTGCGCCTCTCGGGCAACCTGCCTTGCGTCGACCGGATATTGCAGACCTCGATACGGCAAATCTACGTCGCCGTCCTCGAGCCCGACGACTTTGTGCAAGACGTACAGGGGGTTCAGAAGCTACTGAATGCAGGGAGACAAGTGGTTGTCGTCGAGGATCCGGGCTTGAAGGAAGAATGTCTCCGAGTAGCTAGACGAGGCCACCTTTCCAACGGCGCGGCGGCTCCGGATGCACTCGTGTCGGCTGCAAAATGACGTCGCGCCGGGTTTAGCTTTCGCCGCCGCCCATTCGGGACGTCGGGATGGCCCTCAAATTAAGGCCTCAATACTACTACGGGCAGCTCGTCCGTCCGCAGTTGCGCCGAATTCGTCGTCCTTCAAAGGGACTCATAGATCGGCTGTATTATTACACCATCTTGTGCGAGCACGCTGCGTATATGACAAAATGATCCCATGGCCATTGAATCCGTCGAAATCTCTGAGAAGATGACCGGTGCATACATTACATTTTGCCTTACGCCTCTCCGAGGTTGGTTTCAGACCAGAGATTCTCCTCCTTCAAAGAGTGATCAGTGTGCCGTGACGGGCGCGCAGATCATCGTTCTTTTCTTCGAAGTGATCGACGACGATAGCCGCGGCGCCGAGCGGATCCGAGACGACTCAAAAATGCGTGGCTCGCACCCTGTGCCGTTGACGTAGAGACAGGCACCGGGCTTGAAGTTTGGACACCTGGTCTCCCCAGATACCTTGCAAGAATCGGCATCTGCTTTCACCAGCGAACACACCTAGCACCTAGGTAGAACAACAAGAACAGCGTGAAAGTTTTGAGCTAAGAAAGATGCGCGAGGCGCGGGGGACCGGCATCTGAATTTCAAGGAGTTTCACACAAAAGTGGCAACCCTTCGAGTGGCCTAGAGTTGACCGGCTGTAGACGGGCCCTCCGTGAACATGCCATCTGGCCAGCGAGCGGGGATCGAGTTAGTTAGCATAATCAGGTACTGTGGGATTTTCCCGTGTGCACACCGAGGCGGGTACCACACGAACGCAGCCGAGCTCGCAACTTTTGCTGAGGGCAGATCGAACCACCAGCGGCTGATCGCCTTGATCGTTCTGTGCCTTTCCAACTTAATCGATATCGTGCGCTTCGACACATCAGGCAAGTTCCTGAGTGGAGCATGACGACGCGTGCACACCGAAGCCCTACGGTCAAATGTTGCAGTCAATGTGTGGAAGTTGCATAGAAGGGACCGAGGAACTAGTGCGCTGCAGTTGTGCCCTTCCTGATGCGCCGTGGGGAAGCTGGGGTTTGTAGGGACCAAACAATTGTTATATTAATACTAGGTTCGGCGGCGCGCTCCGCGCGCCACCTCCCACCGTAACCGTTGACCCGTTGCAAGACGATCAAATGTAGAGAGTCTTCATTTCAATGATGAACTACTTTTTTGTTCTCTGGGAGCCCGATGATGGGCTCAGACCGTCGTCGAGACCCGCGTCGAGTGTGGAGCAACGCCATCCCGGCGATGTTGAGACTCTGAAGGTACTCGATCGAGAATAGTCATTCGTCTTCGTTTTCGACCGAATCCGCGCTGTAGAACGTTTGAGCGTCACCCGGCAGCAGGTCGAGCACCATGTCGTTGATCTGACCCACCTGCGAATTTTTGGGCGCCAGAATTGCTCGATCTCGGAAGTATTCGATTTTTTCGCCTATTGACATATTGTCCAGTTCGAGCGCGGGGACGGGATAAACGTGTCTGATCAACCCGGATGTGTTCCTCGTGGTCGCCGGCAAGAGAAGCTCACGTGGGAGCGCGATAGAGTCTTCTGTTTCGTTCGCCGACCCGTCTCCAACTCCTAAGAGCCAAACTGCAAAGCCCTGTGCCTTTGCCCGTTCCGTTTCGGTCGTGCGATCTGCAGCGGCCAGAAGACGCATGTTTGTCTGCGCTCGCACCGTGCCATTGTTAGTATAGGGTCTAAAAGTCAGGCAAGGACTACTACTTACAGAGAGATGCAGCACCTCAACTTCCCCCCAGAAGTCAGCATTCATGATGCAAGCGTCGACAATTTGTGCAGGCGATGGCTTGGGAATAACGGGAAGGCATTGCTTCGGATCCCCTGTGATGTTACAGTCCAACCGGTCAGTTAGTCATGCTGCCCTGCGCTTTGGTTTTCAAAGATTGGCACACATCTGCCAACACGACGGTCACTCCACCGAACCGAGCCGTTGAGGATCTGACACGGGATGGTGAGCCGCAATTCACGGAACCAGAGCCTGTTTTTTGCGTGATTCATTTATTACAACTATCAGTATTCTTGCTGTTGTCCATCTGTAGCAACGACAGTGAAGACTCACATTTAGTGTCCCATGGACCCGGATTCTCAACCGTACGAAGTCAATCCTTCCGCTGTATTTTCCCGTGGCCTTTGACTTCCAACATGACTGCACATATGTCCCCACCCTTAAAATGGTGCGTACAGCTCAGCATGCCCGTCAACGTTTACGGGTAGCGGTGTAGCGTAAGACTTTGCTAATTTTCGGCCATTGTAGCTTCCTTCGCAAGCGTTGTTGTAGAACATGTGGTATTTGTGGGCATCAATGTCGTTTTCCCAGGCAGGCCACGGTGGGTTTTAATGTATTAATCCATATATTCCAGCTAGTCTTGTTTAAAGACAGAATCTAACAAATTGCTAGATCCGCTGGACCACCATATTCATGTCACGTAGGCCGTCACCTTGCTGTCACCAGGACCGATGCCCCCCATTCCAGGGCTTACATCAGTCTTTCCCTCGTCCAGCTCAGCGCCCACCCTCAAAGGCAGGTGGGGAATGCCGCCACCACCGCCTCTGTCACTAATGCGAATTCCTTTGCAGTGCCCACCACTTCCTCATTCTCGCCGCCCATAACCGTCCGGCTCCCTTTATAAGCTCGTGATGCCATGTCCGATCCAGCCGCGTCCGAGATCGCTCATCGAGGGCCCAGTAGATGTCAGGTTTTGGGATCATCGGCATCGCATACCACCATAGATGTCCCGTTACTAGCCCTGCAGCGAAATTGGAAAGCTCGTATACTTGTGCTCCCGTCCATTCGTGGTGTCTCATCTCCAGTTCCCTACGCGTCATCTGAAACAAGTCCTGTCCAATTCTTTCCCGCAGTCCACGACCTGCCTCGCACTCCCTGAAAACATGTTTCTCTGTCTCCTCTGCCAATCCACAAATAGTACACAAAGACGATGTACCGAATCGTTCTGAGCATCGCGAGGCGGTGGGAAGGATGTGTGCCCGCAGCTGGAGTTGTGTTTGCGCTGCGTACGTCGAAATTGCGCGAAGGTAAGGATACCGTCCTGCGGAATGAGCGACTTGGAGTAGCAATTGAACGTCGTTACCGATCTTCTGGGGCAGCGATTTGATTTGCCATGCTTCTTGTAGGTCGTAGATTTTCTTGATCACATCACCCTCTATCCAAGCAGTTTGCTCGCCAAGGGATGCCTGGATTGTCCATTGTGGGAGTGCAAAATCCGGGAAAAGCACGAAGAAGTCAGGTTGAGTGTGTGCCGATTTCGCCGCCTCATCTGCTCGAGTGTTTGCACGCGATGCTTCGTCTCCGCCACCCGGATGGGCTTTAACGTGCCGTATTTGTATCGAATCACTCGTTCTCAGCAGGTGTTCGAGCCAAGTGTAGTGTGCAAATGCGGCCCTCGGTTTCTTTGGTGCAACTTGATCTTTCTTCAGATTCTCAGCGAATTTGACGGAGGTAAGGTGATCTGCGACAACCTGAATTGCTGACCCAAAATGTGAGGTCTCTAAGTGTGAGGTCAGTGCCGCTATGATCAGGGCTGTCACCTCTGCCTGCATGATAGTCGCGCCCGCCGGTAGTGCCGCACGAGCCGCCGAGTATGGCCCTACAACCGCTGCCGCCGCAGATGTGAGTCCTGTGGGTAACACGATGAGTGAGCCATCCGTAGCCCAAATATTCTGGTCTTGTTGGCCTCGAAAATTTATCAGGGAAAGGAGTGTGATTTTGATCTGCTGCTCGGCGTCGTTTTGTCGCTGTGCTCGCGTCTTCAACAACCTAACCGGCCCGTCCGCCAGTAAAGTTTCATCAAAGCGATTAGACCATTGTCGCACCAATCTCGTGTTCGGGTGCAGCCATCCAGCAAAGAGGTCGGGTCTATCGCGCTGTGGGCCTCTCCGTAGCACTTGGAGGTCCGTCAGGCCTGCTGGAAGCGCCGCCATGGCTTTTTGTAGTTGCGGTTCGTTTCGTTTGGCCCCTCCGCTTTTGGAGGTATGCATGTTCCGCACTAATACCTGAGTCGGTGCGATTCGACTGGTCGGTTTCGAGTACTCGGAGGTTCCCGCAGTGTTGTAGCGCACCTAGTGCCGTATTCCAGATCTGAGGAACCATCTGCTGCGAGTGCTTGAAAGACAGGGGCTTAGGGTTCAGGAGCGGCGATATACAGCCATGGTGTTGGCATTGTAGATCGGCCAGCGTTATTCTTGCCATCTGTGCGAAAGCTGGAATATGATGGTTCAGGTCTCGTAGTAGTCCATCGACTGCCATAGCCCCGTTCAGTCGCCACAGACTAGTAAGCTCGAATCCAAATTTAGCGACGGGGAGGGTGACCAACTTAGTGCTCGGTGTGAAAACCCATCCATAGTACTCTTTGATCCGCATTGCTATAAGCTGGTCTAGCTTAAGGGCATCGTCCGGTCGGATAGGACATAAAGCCAGTCGTGGCCTCAGCCTGCTAATTAGTTGTTGTTCGATGAATCGTCGTAATGCCGAGAGCGGGAGTCGCCTCGTTGGCGTGTTCGGGAACCCGATTGATCGCACAATACTTTCCAGCTGAGTGTATTGTCGGTCCGGCGCAGCGAACGGTGTTTTGAGAAAAATGTGTGCTGGGTCGACAGTGACCTGTCGTCTCCCATGAGGAGTGGCAACTTGGACTGTCCCTTGTGTATCAGACTGGTTGCCGAGGCCCATTATGATGGCTCGAGTCTTTGTACCCCAGTCGGTTTGGGCTCCGTAGGCTTCCTGGAAATGCTCCATGTAGAGAGTCATCGCTGCCAGCGTCCTTTCACTCTTGGCCAGTAGTATGGTGTCGTCCATCGCAGATACCTGAGTAATCTTGAGGGTCAGTTCATCCGCTTGTGTATGGTTGTTTGAGCGTGCCCTGTTCTGTGTTGTGATGAGTAGTGGGTCCTCGAACGCTTGTTTGTCCAGCCAGTAAGAGCCCATAGCCATGGCCAAGGAGAAACGAAGAGGATTCGGGGGATCCCCTTGTTTCATCTGCCCGTCCACTTCGAAAGGTTCCGCGAGGCCGTACGGTGTCTTGACGATAAAAGCGCCGTGTGCCAATCGGGCTCGGTCAAAAGCTTCTGCGTTTGGGCCAAAGCCGAAAAAATGGTAGGCGTCATACCCAGCTTCTGGTCTGAGCAGGTCGAAGCCCTTCTTTTGGTCTCGTACTAGCCCGTAGATTGGAGTTTTGGCCCGGAACGCCCAGGCTTCTAGGTTCGCTAGGAAACTTGTGAGGTCGCGCTGTTGTACACCGCTCTGGACGGCCACCTGTGTTTCTGGAATCATGTGGTGTTTCATTGCGTAAGCTTGCGCCTGACGTGTAAACCATCCAGCCGCTGTGACCGCCAAGAAATTGCCAAAACAGAACGCTCGGTAATTACTCAGTTGGGAAGACAGTCCGCGATTTTTGAACATCGGAAGCAGATAGTGGTTGCGCAGCTTGTCGAAGTAGTTGTGCACCAGTACATAGTGCAGGAGTGCCAGAACAACAGACATCGCTTGGTCTCCAAGTATCGTTACTGTCCATTTCTCCCATCGGTCCGGACCGGGGGATGGTTCCTTATTGCCTTTGCCGAGGAGCGCCCGGAGGTCGCTGAGCATCAGGGGCCTAGGCCAGACAAATGGGTCGCGTTGCGTAGCCTCCCGAAACTTCCAGGAACTTTCCGTATTCATCCAAGGTTTGTCTGTCGGAGCATTGTCATCCTCTTTTTGGAATAAAGCGCTAAAATACTGCTTACACGTGTTCCGTACCTCTGTGGGGTCAGCGGTAAGATTTCCATCCACAGTTTCTACCGCACGTGGTTGTATCAGTGACGTACGTGGTATCAGGATTTTCTTCACTGAACCTCCGTTGATGACATTCTGTATCCGAAAATTATCAGACCTCTGTGCCAGTTCTTTACGCTCCCGCTTCTCTTGTGCGTGTATTCTTTTGCAGAGTTGGCGGCACCAGACAGTCGCGGTTTCTAACACTTCATCCTCGGGGGGTACCACACTGCTCTGCCTGTTTCTTGTTGGAGACGTTGCAATGTCGCCGTTTCTAGGTCGGTATGGAGCTCCTCGAACCATCTTCTTGTGTCCGGTTTGTTTCTCAATATATGAATGGAGTTAGTCTTGAGTGCGTATATATAGCGATTCATATGGTGACGGTCCTGACTCAATTGTCGTAACTCTGGCGATCCGACAAACTCGCGTTTCCCGACCGCTGGCGATCTTCGTTCGCCGAATATTTGGAGGGAAGTGTTTACTATTAGATTGGAAAATTCATCGTAAGTCGCATTCCAAGCCTCTTGTGAGGCTACTGTTCCATCCTTGGCAACTCGATTCAAAGACTGCGAATTAGCAACGCCCTCTTCCATCTCTTGCCGAAATTTTGGTCGAGTGTCGCTATTCCGCGGCGGAACTTTAACCCTCCGAGGTCCATCGTCGCTCGCCTCCTCAATTGTCGCACAGAGACCCAGGAACCATAGTCTGCAATGAATTGGTCTGTGATCAGTGGCCATAACCTGACGCAACGTATGGATATCCGCATTCCCCGCCCGCACTGACGTTGCGAGACGGTCTATGATGCTGATGGTTTGCGCTTCCCCGTATGCCTTATGTGTCCAATTTTCCGCGAGTGAAACCGACTCCATTTCATTCCACACATCGTGGCCGTTGGTCTGGCGTAAGAAGCGGCAGTATTCTACCGCGGTGGGTCTGAGTCGTGGGAAAACCATTGCTGTGGTCTCGCGAGCGTCGAGCACTGCATTGAAGTCACCCACTATGGCCCAGTTCGGTGGTCCTGTTCGTATGAGGTCCTGGAGGGCCGCCCAAAAAGTGTTGATCACATTACCGTCACCTTCCGCATTGCGTGCGTATCCTCCATGTGGGCAGTAGGCGGATATGATCCGGATTGGCACCATCCTTGCTCCTCCTTGACTTCGAATCAATACGTCCGCAGCTGCTACCCGTCCTGCCAGCGGTCCATTGGTAAAAGTATAGGAAGCCAGTAGCGGCAGATTGTTGCGAATGAGAAGGAGCGTCCCCCATTTCATGACGGAACCCACCCGGATTGATGGGGTGAGGACCGGTTGGAAACCCCCAGTATTGAGAGGAAGCTGCGTGTCAGTTCTGAATTTGAGCTCAGTAAAACTGATGACATGGTGTTCTGAGTGTAGCAGATTATTCTGGACTTGTTGGAGCTTGATGGGATCTGCGATTCCATTTATGTTGAGGCTGGCAATTGATATTGGCGTTGCTGCGTAGGCCAACTTATTGTTCAAAACGATAGCGAGGAAAACGGTGAGGCATTTCGCCGGTGCTGGTATGGTGGTACTAAAAATCGTCATTGCAAGTAGACCATACGTGCTGAGTTTGCTATACACCCCAGGGTGGTGGCGGAGGTGCCAACTTCGGAGTTCGGTCTCGACCTTCACGAATCCTGCGGTGGTGATTGTATCATCAGGCGAGCGGTGTTGGAGAACCTGCCACCAGTCACTTACTATAGACATTCCTTCATGCTCGCTGCGACTCTGTGGCTGGGGGCTTGTCGTGTGCATGTCACCTTCTTGATTGTGTCGTCCGCGCTTGCTCGGCGAGCCTCCGGATTCTTCACGTTCGTCCATCGCGTTATCTGCGGCACCGCTCGCATTGTTGCCATTGGGGATGGTTGGACCGTCATGGGCCAGTTGCTGCAGGTATACGGGACTTGCTTGTCGGAGCGCCAGGGTGACTTGGTGTTGCATTTGCTGGTATGCCGCCTGTGCGTCGCACACCATCCTTCGTGCCTCTTGAACTTCTTGCGCGAGTTCTTGGTATTCCTGACTGTCCTTGGGATGATTACTGAATAGGAGCTCCATCCTGAGATTGCTGAGTTGGGTACTGGCGGTCATCACAGCGAATTGCGCTTGACCTGACGCTTGTACGCCCGATAGAGATGAAAAGAGCGCTTGATTGCTCATTGTAAGGCGCCGCTCCGCTTACGCCTCACGACCCTGCGGCCTCACGCTTGCCCTCGCGCGCGGCGCCGCCGCGTCTCTTGACCTTAGTCCTTTTAGTAGTCTTTCTTCGCCTGCGAATTACACCGTTTGATCCTTTCTGTTTGGACTCGGAATCAGTGAGGCTCGAGAGCGATCTCGTGCCTTTCACTCATGTGGAGCGCATGCATCATTTGCCGAGTTTCTTGCGCGATCTGTTCGTTCCTTCGCTTGTCCTCCGCATACGTTGTGGCGAGGGTCTGGAAGACGTCCTGAATCATGTCGATCCGATTTTCGATGTGTCGAGCACTTTCGGCGATAGCCCCTTGCGACTCCGACGTGGCCTTATTGAATCGGGCAGAGATAGCATCAGCGCGCTCGTTGTTTAGGCAGACCTTGATGACTACACGTTCGTCGCCATCATGCCAACTCGTGCCGAATCTGTCGTGGGCCGGCAGAAAAGGTACCATCTGCACGATGTGTGTTGCCAGGGCGGATGTGGACACTGAAAACCGAAAGACCGCTTTTTGGTGCTGGCCCGGGCCGGTAGCCGGCTCGTAGTCCGTCGTCACAATTGTGCCTTTGGGTCGCGTAATGGGATCCTGGGGGTACTCGGCGGCATCCTTAAGGCAGCTCATCAGGTACGAGGCCACACTCTGGGGGTCCCTGTTCGATTTGGCCCATAAGACGACGATTGCGAAGGGCTCTCGCATCCCTCGCGTTTTCACGATGCGTTTGAAAACCCTGGTGATGGTTTGTTCGACCAGCAGTGGTTCCGTAGTCACTTGTGGCGTCAAACGAGACGTGGGTCACATTGGGATGTTGACCTTTGCACTGAGGGTAGACCGGTCCTTCGTGGCTGTGATCTTTTCCACCATAAAAGCACTCGCCATACGAACCGCGACCAGGACCTTGCATTGATCGCCGCGTGTACCTGAATCGTTGGTGACCGAAATGCACGACTCGGCGGGGACGTTCTTCATGTCTTCGAAGTGTTTGTCCAAATGCGCTTTTATCGCCTTTCGAATTGCTTCTTCCGGGGCTCGCTCGATGGTGTCGTAGCTCTCCTTGCCGGAATGCTTTACGGAATCAAAAGCTAGACGGACCCATCGTACTTCGTCGTTCTCCTTCACGTCGGTGAAATGAGCGAAAAGACGAGGCCAACGGTGATTGTTTTCGTCGACTAGCTCGGATTCGAACGAGGAAGGGTCTGGACGTTTGGAAGTCTGGGCTGTCAGAGGCTGTTGTAGTGAACAGGAGAGGGTCGGCGTTCTTTTGTCCCACTCACAGTACGGCTTGCTGTCGTTATTCAGAAAACTGAAGATCTTGCTGGTGAATTCAATTTCGTCCTTGGGCCCGATGATCTCAAAATAATCCGTGTTTAGGGCCTTGTATCTTGATTGGGCAGGGTCCGACAGCCCGGTGAGGTTAAGGACTTCGTGCGACTGAAAGAAAACTGGCTGCTCATTGACGCTAATGCCGGCTTGGACAAGTAGGTGTTCAATGGTCCCTTCCGCCGTCAGTTTTGCGATGTTATCAGAAGTAGCAGGAAGGTTAGAGATGACGAGTCGATGTGCCAGGGGTTGGGTAGTCCGAATGGCTCTGAAGTCGGTTTCTACGTAGGGTCTGGGGACCATCGTGTCGTATAAGCGGTTGTTGTGTGGGAGGGGGCAAGGGAGAGGTGAAAGGAGTATGGGGTTCAAATTGCACCGGACGGATGGAGTATGAAACGCTTGGGCTTCCCAGGGGGCACTCGATGACGTGCTCAGGGGTGGAGAAAATGGGCCGTTATTTGTTACCAGGCATTGAACGGGTGGGAAATTAAGCGCTCGGGCTTTACAAGAGGTGATCAATGACGTGCTCAGGTTCGGTGTCAGACAGGGGTAGCTTCTCCTAGTTAAGTGAGTCGCGCGCTGATTCAAGGAGCAGGTCTTGGGCTCAGCGCCCGAGGCGGTCCCTTGTGGAGCGAGGGCGTGTGTGGCAGGTCTCAGAACGCCTGCTCCGCGATACAAGTATGTTATGATCGTGCTGGATGACCTACAAACCCAGAAAGAGGACGTTGTCGACTTCCAGTCGAGGTGTGGTGCGGGGCTCTGTGATTTATCTAGGGTGTGGGAATCGTCAGGCAACCAGGTGGTATGGAGCCGCCGGATAGCAGTGAGTTGGTGTTTGTACGGGTCATGAAGCAGGTCAGATGCGCGTTCCGTCCGGCGAAGGTATCGTAGAAAATATGTCTGGGTGGTACTCTCGGCCTCGAAGAGGCATCTAAGGGGTCTCCTATCCTGTCCTTCGGGCAGCGCTGGCAACAGTAGTCCTCGATAGTGAACATAGAATGTCACAAGAAAGGAATGAGGGTATGTTAGGACGTGCGTGTGTATGTATATGTAAGCGGGTAGGGTAGGGTTGGGTAGTTTGAGGTGCGCATAGCGTCCGTGCAGTACTCGTCGTTTTAGGAGGAGCGCTTCGAAGGCTAGCAAGGGTGCATAAAGCAAATGATCAATGGAAGAGAGACGGTTCATAGATTGGCTAGTGGTTATGTAATAAGGTGGAGTCAGATAGCACTCGCCACCTCTGGGCAAGGTTCTGTCTGCACCGCTAATCGATTGGTGGGTTTCCCCGTCCCTTTGCCAAGGTCGGCAAGGGGGTTGAGGTGGTGCTACGGCACTAGGCCATATGCGATAGAACGGTGAACAGGTCCTATAGAGGACGGTCGAATGCTGCTGAGGAGATGTCAGCGTGTTGTTGGGTGGTGAATAGCGCGGGCGCTGGGGCTGGGCTGGGGTGGACGGGATCACCGCGTTGGTTGCAAGGACACGTGTCGCGAGACGCCTAATGTGCATGTCGTTGTCGTGGTCGTAAGGTAAGGTCGGCAAGCCATGACACGCTGGCGGGGCCCCTAACGGCGGAATTGGCGCACTGGCCGACACTACCCGAGGTCTGGAACTGCTTCAAAGCGTAGACGAACGAATCTCAAGCCCGGAGATGAATTGTCGTACAGGAGACGGGACGTGAGAGTTTGCAGATGACATCTCGGCTCAGGCAGGAGCTGGATGATTGAAGGAACTATGCTACAATGTGGTAGACACGCAAAACAGGTCATCGCAGTCTGCTTCAGGAAGCAGAGTCACGTGCTCTTCAATGGAACCTCGGCGAACGTAGACGAAACGGACTGTCGCTGGCCGACCCGTGCTGAAAAAGCGCTAGCTAGCTGGGACGCGCTGGACCGAGAGCTGCCTATGACGTCACACCACATGGTTCCTGTTCTTTGTCTCCCTGGTTTGTCTTTCGTTCTCTGACGTTCTTTGACGTTCTTTAGCCACACAGTTCTTTTTAGATAGTTTAAGGATATTAGGATCAGCATAATCGGTAATAAGGTCAAGAAATCTTCGGAAAAGTCGGAAGGGATGTATTTAAGCACACTGGCCTAGCAGTAAGGTGAGAGTCGTCGAGCAACAGAATCGACCACACCCACTGGGAAACAAAACCCCTTGGGTGGTGTCGCACAGATAAGAGGCGACCCTGACACGCTTGGATAATATGTCAATATATTGCTGTTTCATCCCACTGGTATTCCCGATTATGATTAGTTACTAGTTGTTGATATTAGACGCCTCGCGCGCGCTCCCTTAGCGCTTATCTTCTTTCTCCAACTATCTTTACTATCATCATCGGCTCTCGTACTTACGTACTTCATTCCTCGGCTTCAGCTCGTGAAAGGTTATGAGCCCACCTAGCCTATCAGCGGCGGGCGACCTCGACATCCACGGTGACATGGCACCAACACCTCCACCACCGTCATCAACGTCGTACCATACCAACGACGTCGCCTCCGTTACCTCCGTCACGCTCACTAAAGAGCAATTCGACGAGCTGATCAGGAACCAGCGCCCCGCACGGGACGACGACGCATTCTCCATGCGTCAGCTCCTACCCCCAGCCAACCCTCCGGTCTTCCCTGACGACTCGAAACTCACGGAGGACAACTACATTGACTGGGACCTGACCATGTCGGTCACCTTCGCCCGCGAAGTCTGCGCATACCTGCGCAAGGGCACGCACGACCCCTCGTGGCCTCTCGCCTTACGCGGCCCGCGCGCTAGCGGGATCGCTCACCATCACCACGAAGGCCACCATCGGCCCAATCGTTCAGACGGGCGGCTCGGCGCACGAATGCTGGCTCGCCCTCGCCGCACGCTATGCTCCCAGCGATGCCCAAGCGTACTCGGCGCTGATCAGGGACTATTTTAGCATGCCACCATGCCCGCCCACTTGGGCTGGTTTCAACGCATGGACGAATCGAGCCATGGTTCTCGTCAACCACCTTCGAATGGCCCAGCTAGACCTTGAACAGGCCATCGCGGCCCGGGCCCTTGACGACTTGCCGCACGTCTTCGATGGCTGGCGCACGACGTTCTACGCGATGAACGTTCACGACAACAAGCTGCCGCGCGTCGATGGAGACTGTCGCTCGGACGTTGCGCAACGAGTCGAACCCGGCCCTCGTAGCGAAAGCTGTCGCGCCGACCACAAGCGCTGCTCCCGGCAAAAAGGGGAAATGGGATCGGTCTGGTCCTGCCCCGAGCAACTGCCTGGCTTGCGGTCAAGGCAAACACTGGCTCGACAAGTGTCCGGACTCACGCAAGCGGGCCAAATACATCGAGCTCAGGAACGCCATGAAGGCACTCAAAGGTGCATCACCATCGACTACGACCACGTTAGTGGCCGCCGCGGAAGTGTCCAAGGATCAAGACTTGTCTTACTTTTCTTCTGCCATGTTCGTCAACATCGGACAACCTGACGTCCTTCTGCTGGACTCGGTGTCGGCGTGCCATGTCGTCAACAACGCGTCTTTCTTTGATGGTCCCCTTTCACCTACCCAGCAAGTCCTGCAAGGTCTAGGGGGAACGGTGAGGGCTTCGGGAATCGGCTCGGTCAAGCTCGTCTCCGATAATGGTACTGAGTTCACCCTCAACGACGTGATCTACGCTCCCGAGAGCCCTGCCAACCTCATCTCGGTCTGGGCCTTCGATAGCAAAGGTGTTCGCATCACCTTCGAACACGGACATGTCGAGCTCTGCACGCCGCAAGGGTGCATCGCCACGGCATCAGCCATCGCGTCCCGCATTTACAAACTCAATGCTTCAGTCCGCGCTGGCAGCAAAGGTGCGCTACCCTCGCTCGTCTCCACCAAGTCCACTAGGCTACCTTTACTTACCCTTCACCGCCGCTACGGCCACACCTCTGTCCAGACACTTAAAAAACTGGCGGCCTCCGGCCAGGTGGAGGGTTTGGATTGGCCCTATAGTGACTTCGAGTGTGTAGACTTCTCATGCAACGCCTGCCTTGCCTCCAAAGCCCATTGTTTGCCTTTCCCCTCTTCGTCGTCGCATGCTGCGGAACCACTCGCATTGGTGCACTCGGACGTCTTATCTTTCCCCAAGGAATCCTTAGGCCATAAGTGGTACCTCGTCACGTTCATCGACGACTTCTCGAGGAAGACTTGGGTTTACCCCATCGGGCACAAGAGCGAGGTCCTTCAGACATTCAAGGATTGGCTTCTGGAGATCGAAAACGCCACGGGTCGCAGGGTCAAAACACTTCGCTCGGACAACGGGGGCGAGTATGTCTCTACCGCTTTCAACGGCTATTGCGTGGCCCGCGGAATTCGTCGCGAATTGACCATACCGTACACACCCAAGCAAAACGGTCGGGCGGAGCAAGCCAACCGGTCGATCGTCGAGGGCACCCTGGCACTACTGTCTCACTCGGGACTCCCACGATCGTGCTGGGACGAGGCTGCCATGTGTTACATTCACGCCAAGAACCTCTTGCCTCACACGGCCCTTGGTGGAGCCATCCCAAACGGTCGTTGGTCGGGCCACACACCAGGCGTAGGGGGTCTTCGGGCATTCGGTTGTCGCGCTTGGACCACCGTGCCGGCTCACCGACGGGACAAGCTCGACCCAAAAGGGATTCCTCTGGTCTTCGTCGGGTACAATCGACACGCGAAATCCTACCGTCTTCTTGACCCTTCCTCCATGCGTGTGAGTCTGGGCCGCAATGTGACATTCGTAGAAACCGAGTTCCCCTTCGCGATCGCGCCCACCCAAGTGACGCAGCCGTCCATCCCGGGTTACGCCCCCCAGCCTCCACCCGTCGAAGCTCCAACACCTGTCGAGCCTCCCCCACGGCCACCGGCCCCAACGCCTGTCGAGGCACCCGCGTCGCCCGAATCGACCAGCTCGGCCGACAACGACGATGCCTCATCGACCACGAGCACAACGACGGAGTCAGCCGTGACCCTGCCGCAACCACCTCCGGATCCAGCTCCACTCGCCAAAGTCAAGCCGACTTGGGAGTACGGCGACGTCACCAAGGTTGGTCCCGATCCAGGGAAGTACGGTGAAGTCGACGCTCGAAACATCATTGATGGCCCCCGGACTCACCGCCAACCTGTTCCCACCATGATCACGCGGGAACAGCCGGTCGAAGACCCCGACGGACCCACCGCCTCTTTCAAGAGCCTGCTCCTTGCCTTCGCATCCACCAAGGCCAGCTTCGCGGATCATGACTTGTCGGTTGTTCGCGATCCGGCAAATTGGGGCGACGTCGTTCGATCGGGACAAGAGGATGTTTGGGGCGCTCCGGCACAGGATGAATTCGATTCGCTTCTGAACGATTACGAGGTCTTCCAAATCGTCGAATCCTGTGAGCTCCCCGCGGGTGAGATCCTCCTGCGGTCAGGCTGGGTGTTCCGGACTAAACGCAACCAGCATGGCGACATCACCGATCACGGATGTGCCCAACGCCCTGGCCTTGATTTCGAGAAGACCTACGCCCCTGTCGTCAAATTCACGTCCATTCGAGCCCTCATCGCACTCGCCGCGGCCAACGGCTATCACGTCCATCAGGCCGACGTCAACAAGGCGTACTTACACGGCAAACTTGACAAGCCTCTCTACATGCGCGTCCCTCAGGGCATCAACCTGCCCGGCAAGATCCTCAAGCTGTCCAAATCCATCTACGGCCTTCGCCAGGCTGGCACCATCTGGAACGCCGAGATCGACTCGACTCTGCGGTCCCTCGGATACGTCCCCACCAGGTCTGACATCTGTATCTACCGCCGCGAACACAATGGGCACTCACACTATATTGCCTTGTACGTCGACGACTTGCTTTTGGTTGGTCCCTCTACCGCCGAAATCGAGCGGGTGCTGGACGTGCTGGAACTCGCATACGGCATCAAACGTCTCGGACCTGCCAAATATATTCTAGGCATCCAAGTCAAACGTGGACAAGACGGCTCTATCACGCTCTCACAAGAGCGCTACCTTCGGGACATCCTTGCCAGGTTCCAATTCACCGATGCCAAGCCGGCAAGTATTCCAATGCAGCCAGGTGTCGTCCTTGACTTCGAGGACTTGGCGGCCACTCCTCAGGATCGTACGCGCTACTTGCAGGCCATCGGTTCGTTGATGTACGCCGCAGTTGGAACTCGTCCGGACCTCGCCTTCGTGGTCAGCTACCTCGCTCGCTTCTCCCAGCAGCCTGGCCCGGAGCATTGGACAGCCATCAAGCAGGTCCTCCGTTACATCAAAGGCACGCTGGACTTGGGCCTCACCTATCGCAAGACCAGCCAACCACTCCGTGGCTACTCGGATGCGAACTGGGGAGCCTGTCTAACGACCTCACGATCGACCATGGGCTACGCGTTCATCTTGTCCGGAGCCGCTATTGCTTGGTGCTCCAAACGCGAGCACAGGGTGGCCAAGTCCACTACCGACGCAGAGTACCTCTCTCTTTCGTACACAAGCGGTGATGCCATCCACCTGAGCGAACTCCTGGCTGAACTTGGCGCTCCGGTCTCCGGTCCAGTCGTACTCTACGGGGACAACCAAGGTTCGCTGGCTCTTGCGCAGCACCCGACCAACCATCAGGGGTCTCGTCATGTTCGCATCTCGGAACATTGCGTCCGCGAGAGGGTAGCTGAGAAGGAGATCGAGGTCCGCTACATCGCCACCGGCGACATGATTGCCGATATTTTCACCAAAGCCTTGGGTCCCAAGTCGTTCATGTTCCATCGGGAGAATTTGGGTTTGCGAGGTGCAGTGGTATGACAGCACGGGGGGGTGTCAATATATTGCTGTGTCATCCCACTGGTATTCCCGATTATGATTAGTTACTAGTTGTTGATATTAGATGCCTCGCACGTCTCAAGCCAGCCTCGCGCGCGCTCCCTTAGCGCTTATCTTCTTTCTCCAACTATCTTTACTATCATCATCGGCTCTCGTACTTACGTACTTCGTTCCTCGGCTTCAGCTCGTGAAATAATAGACGCCCGGTACCTAGGTCGATTTTGCCCCTGTCACTATTTGGTAACAAATCTCGGACCCTCGCTCGCTTATCATTTTCATTGTCATTTGTTCTTTCCCAAGAGTAGAACAACTCCTGAAGAGGGTGTTGATGGAACGGTAAAGGAGAAATATCAACGCACCGCGGGGCGGCGGGGCAGGCGCGAGGTTCCTTCTCGAAAAGCCTGACCAAATACATCCCAGCTGTTCTGTAAGAGGCCAGATCGGTGTACAACGAGGATGAGCATGTGCCGAGGGCATCCCCATCTCCACATTGTATTCTCAGTGAAGCCTGTTACCTGCTAAAAATCCAGCTTGCATTTGGTGGGCTGCGCAGCCTCTGGTCCAAAAACTACACCAGGTGCGCACGACATTTCTGTCATTTCTGGCCCGGATACACATTTATCATTAGCACTTCGCGGCTGGAGCCCGTTGATTAGGTTCCGTGATTTTCAGCTCTAGTTGAGCTTTATCACTGCGGGACGCTCTCATGGTTAGGTCTCAGAGATAGTATGCAGCAAATATTGGTATCTACCCAAGCTTGTAGCTCTTTGCGCCTCGGTAGCGGTTGGGATTGTCACATGATCGGTACATTGCTTTCATTTTCATGCGGCGCCACGCACCCGCACGGGCCGCCCGGGCGGTCTTGCGGTATCCAGTTTTGTCCTTCCTGTTGAAGCCAGCCTTCACGTCAGAACTGCAAAAACATATGTTCGAGTTCTGTCCCCGACCGGTCTTCAGATCCTATACCTAGAGGGGTGGCCTAAGGCAAGTTACATTAATCACAACATTTTCTGGGACACCCTACGTTGTCACTTAGTAATCCGTCACTGACGCGTCACGAACGCTCCGTCGCGTTTTCCGTCGGTGGTTCGGTGGGTATTCTAGACCTTCCACCCTCTTAGCTTGGCGGCCATCGGCATCAACGCTCTCCGGCGTGCGCGGGAACCGCGACGAAGGCGAATCCGGGCGCCGATATCCCAGAAGCGAACGAGAAGTGCGCCAAGCCTTTTGCGCCAAACGCCGACCGGCCGGCGCGATCTACACGACGACGTCAAAAATTGCCGCCCACGTCAAAAATAGCACATCGGACATCTTTCTGCGTGCCTGTGTCTACGGGGCAGAGTCGCACAATGAGCGATGCCGACCCGGGATCAACTGGCTGCTTGTTCAAGCATTTGTCATGGGCAGTTTATACAGGTGGCTCACGTCGCTCTCGTCGACGCAGGGCGCCAGTGTGGCGCTGAATGAGGCCGTCAGAAGCAACCGCCACCTCGATCGCGCGCCAACCATGCACAATGCGCCTCCAGCTTTCTGCACCTCGCACCGACGCACGTATCTAGTGCATTTCGGTGACTACACCCGACCTTCCCCCGTTTCACGGGTATTAATACTGCGTATCCGATGCACACAGACCTGCTACCTACACCTTAGCTTGCCCCCTCCCCTCCCTCTCCCCTTCTCCGGCTCCCGACCGCCTTTCCTCCTGCGATCCGGATCCCGAAGCTGCGCTGCCAACGATTCGATCTCGGAAGTCACCTCAATCCCGGCTGTCGCGCGTTACAGGTGCGCTGGCGACTCCGTCCCCTCTTCATGACTCCCCCAATAGCCATCGGTTCGACGCGTCGTCGTCGTTCCAAGTCATGTATCGCCTGTCGTGTAGCCAAGCTGCGCTGCGAGGGCCTCGACGAGGAGCAATTGCACCAGCTCGAGAGCAACCCGGCGTTGTGCGACCTCGTCTGCCACCGCTGCGAGCGGCGGAGCATACCGTGTACCTGGGCGCCGAGTCGACGACCCGGCCGTCCTCGCAGACTGAACGCGCCGCCGCCCATTGACGAGAGCTCAGAGCACCTAGGTGCTGGCAGTGATGTGGCCAGCGGCCACGTCGGCGATTCCTTCCGCGTCATCCGGTCTACTTCCCACCTACCTGCCGCAAGTTCTACTGTGACCAGTACCAGTCACGGTGCCTGGCAGTCGCCTTCAGTAGCGCTTCCGGCCTGGCAACCGTCAAGATCGGCTGCTCCCGCGCGTTTCGTCTCATTGCCGGCCCGGCTACAGACCTACACTTTCGCTCCGAACGACGAGGCATCATCCTCCAGCTACCGACCGTCCTCCTCTGGTACTTCGACTCCTTCATCAGCCACCTCTGCATTGCCGTCGCCGGTGGGGCAATCGGGTCACTCGCTACAGTTCTTGGAGCACCTCGGGCAGCTCTACCTCAGCCAAGTGCACGGCTACATTCCCGTATTGCCGAACCTGCTCCCCGACCTCTCGCTCCGACTCCAAGTCGCGTCGCCGAGCTTGGTCGTCGCACTCGAGGCATATCTGATACCATGGGCTCGCTCATCACCATCACCACCTCCACCTCCCAACACTCGCTACCCGAATTCGGATGATCAGCTCGTCGCCATCTTCCACATCCATCGGGCGTACGCCAACGGGGACCTCGATGCCGCGCGCACCGCTCTACGCACCGCCGCCGGTACCACGCTGTCTCGTGCTCGAGCGGCACATATGACATCATTGGGTCGACCGTTAGAGCTCGATCAAGAAGGGTGGATACTGTGGGAGCTCGAGTTACAGGTGGGGACGGCGTTGTGCGAAGACGAGAGGCTGCTCGACATCGTGCGGCCCGACACCGAGGTGAGTCGCTCTTTTCGGTTCTGTCCTCTTGCGAACGCTGGCGGCGCGTAGTATGTTAATGCAGGATCACTGATTCAATCGTGGGATGTGTCACTCTTTCTGTCCTTTACAGGACCATTCTGCGACTTCACTGCATCGTCAAGCGCTCTTGCACCTCTGGCACTGCTCCTGGCCTGTCTCGGCTTGGACGTCATTCCCGCTGCCGCCTGCGCCGCCGGGCTCCGCGGGCGGGACAGCACAGGGGCCACTCGGCCCCGCTCGACCTTCGCCCGTTTCGACGCGAGCGATAGAGCTGTGTTCGCGCGCGTTCGAACTCTACAACCTCGCCCATGCCATTCTCGTCCCTGCTTCACCCCAAATGCTCGCTTCGGATCGTTTCTCTGCCAGTTCACAAGCCGAAGCGGCGTTGAACGCGTCCATCATCGCGAGCACGTGCGTGATCCTCGTTCTGTCCGGGCCGCTCTCCCCGGAAGCATTGCACAACATCCAACGAGGCAACTCGACCCACTCTCTCGTCTTTACCGCGTCGAACCAAATCATCGCATGTTTGAGACGACTCATCAACGACGCGAACATCACCGTCCCTCCCGCACCGACCTCACCTTTGTACAACCATTCGCCTTTCCTGATCCCTCATCTCTGGATGGCCGCGAGGGGTCTCTTGATCGCCTCTCAGGACGCGAGGGTGTGCGATCGACGTTCTTTTGACGAGGGAATAGGCGTGATCGAGACGGTGTTGAGTTGTTGGGCCGAACGTTGGCCCGAAGCGAGGAGGGTCCTCGAAGAGGTCGGCAACATCCAAAACGCCGCGATGCCGGTGTGAAGAGATCGAATCCAACAAGAAGGACATTCAAGAAGAGATTGTCAACAAGTCACATACCAATCGGTGCAGGAAGGGGAATAGGTACCACCGTCCCCTTTCTTTTGGCTCCTTGCATTATTTTTTTGATAGTCTCATTCCGCAACATACCTATAGACAAGACGATATACAAGTCCACTGTGATGTAAGAATGAGTCTACTGCTTCTCGTCTCTCCTCAAACATCTTGCTCGCTTGTGGGATGAGCAAGTTTCGAGAAGGACATTCGAATTTGATTACGAAGCTACGACATGAATGAAGGACAAATAAAAGGGCGAAAGGGATAAACGAGATATTCCACAGCCGTCTACTGCAACAAATGATCCCTGTAATGCTTCTGGCTGTTGGCGCGAATCCCCCTCACGAACTCCTGCTTGGCCCTCTGGCGCAACTCGGCAAACTCGCGCGTCCCCTTGCCGGCCCACTTGGCCTCACCCTTGTTCCTCGCTTTGATGACATCACCATTGCCGCCTGCTCCTGCACCCTTGGCAGGGATGAGCGCAGCGTCGGCCAAGCGAGGAGCGAACTTGCCTCCTTGCCCACGCGCCGAACCGTCCTGATCGTTGACAAGTCGTAACAAAGCTTGCGACGAAGGCGAGGGTTTGTACGCTTTGCTCGGTTGCGAATGAGGCGCCGGGTCGAACGGAGTCGTGCCGTTGAGGTAGGGCAGAGGGTTCTGCTTGTGGATGTAGCGATGCGCTCGATGGCCGATCCTCACGCCCGAGGGGAGGACCAACTCGTAAGTCGAATCGCCATACGTGATCTCTGAATCGGGGAGGTCGTCGTCGTCGGAATCGTCCGAATCGTCGTCGCTGGCGGACTCGTAAACGACTTCCATCTCGGCGTCCTCGTCCCCGTTCGTCTGACCTTCCTCCTCGATATCCTCCCACCCTTCCGCCTTTTGTTGCTCCAACTTGGCCCTTCGCTTGGCTTCCTTCCTGTCGAGCTTCTTCTGGAAATCGGGGTACGAGGACCTAAAGTCGTAGAAATCGGCCAATTCCAATTTCTCGTCCTCGGTCGAGTACCTCAACTTGCAATGCCCCTTGGACTGCATGTGAGCCCTCACAGCCTCCACACCTTTACTAGCCCTCTTGGCCAACTCTTCCAAAGACAAACCCGTCGATTCGTCGAGGTTGATGTTGCCTCCATAGCCTTTGCCGCAATTGATGCACACGTTCCAAGTACCGACTTCTTCACCGAGACGACGCAAGAGCCCTTCGAGGTCGACGACATACTCCTGTTCGGGGATCACGAACGAATGTTGGTGACGCATGTGCGCAACGTTCTCGGTCGTAGAGGGCGAGGTGTGGGGGCAGAAGAGACACGTCGTAGGGGCGATCGGAGGCGCGGTTTGAATGCGTCTGGCGACGAGGAGATCGAGTTTGGGATCGCCCGATGATTCAAAGGGGACTTCCTTTCCATCCGCAGTGGGTTCGACCACGGCAGTCGATGTGGATGGAACGGGAGCTTGGTCCATAGCGATATCGGTCTGAGCTGGGGCCTGACTCGATTCGTCGACGATGGTGGGCGTGGAGAGCGACTTGGCGTTGACCTGACTCGCGAGACGAAAGACGTTCTCCTTGTGCTTTTTGGATCCGAGATGTACTTCTTGGGTAGCCAGGGTGGCGAAAGTTTTCCTGCAAGACCCGGACGTTACATCAGTCTACGGTGGCGTCGAATGCGCCAATTCGCACGCCGTTCCGGAGACTCACTTGCAAGCCTTGCAGTGGAGCCTCTGTTCCTCCTGCTCGTCCTCCGAAGCAGCAGCTTCCGCAAGCTTGGTGCTGCCGATCTTGTCATCAAAGACCTGCTGCGTGACGGGGGGCAAGCCGGCGACGCGTCGTTTCGAGTTGTAACGGTGCAAATCGGATTGATAATGCTCGCGTTGCGAAGCCGCGTCGACGAACGCGAGCGAGCACGACAGGCACGTGTACGGGTGGGTCGAGGACGTGTCTTGCATTGTGGGTCGAGTGAGTGATCGAGGTCGTGGTCGTGGTCGAGGTCGAGGTGAGATGAGGGTGTGGGCGCGGGCGTGTGTGCCGAGGCCGGTGTGAAGTGGAGGGTGGCAAAAGGGGTTGCGTTGCCGCTGGGTGGACCGCGTGCGCTGGGCGCTGCGAAGGTCCGGTGGTCGGTTCGGTGCGGTTCGGTGTTTGTTCGCTGCGAGTGCGTGCGCGCGCCGGCCCAAATTTGCGCGCGGTAGTATACGGCGTCAATAAATGAGTCAAGCTCGTCTGCGAGAGGAGGCACGTGCATCCGTTTCCACGCGGTGAACTGGAATTTATGACTTTCAAACTTAAAAACGCGAGGATGGCCAGACTCGAGAGAGAGAGAGCGTTCGTCGTTTCCTCCTGAAGCTCTCGTCCATTCCGAGCGCTGCAGCTGAACTCGCACCAACAACGCCACTTGAGTGCACCCAGGCAAGAATGGAAACACCTTCGATCAAGCTCGTAGACGCGACCGTTGCTGCCCCATCGGGCTGGCACCCCCAATCATGGCGCTCCAAGCAAGTGGCCCAGGACGTCGTCTATGACGTCGCACCGACCCCTATCAGCGAGACGGACGCACCCGTGCCCGATCCTGTGCTTTACAAACCCAAGAAATCCCTGTCGGCTGTGGTGGACAACTTGTCCGTTCTTCCTCCCCTGGTGTCGGCTGTAGAGGTGAGCTCCCAGTGACGACTCGCGCGCGCGAAGTACGTCCGTAGTCCGGTTCTCGGTGCGAAGTCCCATTTCCGACCGTCGAAATCAAAGCCGGACCGACGGACCGAACGAGGAGGCGTAGCAGCAGCAGCTGATCACACCCTCGACATGCTCAACAGATCGAACGACTCAAAGCCCAATTGGCAAAAGTAGCCAAGGGGGACGCGTTCCTGCTTCAGGGTGGTGATTGTGCTGGTCAGTCATCCCGTTCGGAAACCGGCTCCACATGCACACCAGAGCGAGCGAGGATGGATGGGCTCATTCACCTCTCATGACGCTTACAGAGCTCTTCGATTACTGCACCTCGGAAAAGATCGAGCATCGCCTCTCGCTGCTTCTGTCCATGTCGCTCATCCTGATTTGTGAGTCACCCACGCGGCCAAGAGCTCGTTCGGACGTTTTGACTCATCACCTTTTTCCGACAGGGGGCATGAGGAAACCTGTCGTGCGAATCGCCAGGATGGGTGGACAGGTCGGTCTCAAACGCAATGTCTTTGTCAAGGTTCATCATTGACAGTGGGTTTCTTTTTGCTGTAGTACGCCAAACCGAGGTCAAAGCAGACCGAAGTTGTTGACGGCAAGGAAATTCCCTCCTTTCGGTCAGTCCGCTCTGCTCTTCTGCGTGTCCTACTTCAGCGCCTCACTCATTCTTAACGCTTTATATTGCGGTACTCAGCGGGCATAATGTCAATGGTATCTCACCCGACGATCGTCTCCCCGATCCCGAGCGTCTCCTCTCCGCCTACTTCCACTCCGCCGCCACCGTGAACCACGTCAGAGCACTCCTCGCCTCAGGCTTCGCCTCCCTACTCAACGCGAATGGTGAAGACGTACCTTGGTCATTACCCCTCTCGCACGTGCGCTCGCCGGATTTGTTGAAGAGTTACGAACGCATCGTCGCCGAGTTGAGCTCCGCGCTCGAATTCCTCGGTGTTGTCGGTGGTGATCGAGTGGGCAAAAACGGACTAAATGGCGCGCTCGAGAGTGTGGATATCTTCATGAGTCACGAGGTAGGTCTTGATACGCATTTCATGTGTTCAGTCCCTGTACTGATAGACCAAGCTTTCGGACAGGCCCTGATGCTCGAATACGAATCAGCGTTGACGCGCGAGCTCTACGTCCCCTCATTCGCGAGGACAAAGCCCGGAGAAAAAGCGTACTACTGCACTAGCGCGTGGGTTCGAGATGTCTCTTTGTCGGAGTTGATGTTTGTACTGATACTCGCTCGCCCGGTAACCGATCCTAGGCATTTTATCGTGGGTCGCTTCTCCCGACGGCATCTCCAGCGCCGGCGAATTAACCTACCCTGAGCTTACCGTCACGACTCTCATGCTTGTACCTGCCTCCAGTGGATCGGTGATCGCACACGGCAAATTGATGGCGCACATGTAGAGTAGGCCTATTCCCTCTTCTGTTTCTTCATGTCGTCGTCGGCCCCTAAACGTGAACTGACGATATCTGTACCATGTTCGCAGATTCTTCCGAGGTTCGTCCTCCGACCGGACCAGACGTGTGGGACCATTTCACTCTCACTGACTCGGATGGCGAGAGGGTTGAACAGGTCTTCGCAACCCGGTCGGTATCAAAGTGGGACCTACTTCCGAACCGGCTGAACTCGTGCGCTTGCTCGGTATCGTCGACCCCGATAAGGAGCCGGGTCGAGTGACGCTTATCACTCGTTATGGAGCCAATTTGGTCGATCAGAAGTTGCCTGCCCATATTGAGGCCGTCAGTGCTTCGGGTCATCCTGGTATGTAGAATTCCTACGGATGAACAGGCGGTGCTGAGCCCACTGGCTGAGTTGAAACGGCTCTGAACTTCCACAGTGGTTTGGTGCTGCGACCCCATGCACGGCAACACCCGTTCTGCCGCTGGTGGCATCAAAACCCGAGCGATGCACGACATCGTCTCGGAGATCTCGTCGGCTCTAAGGATCCACCAATCCATGGGCTCGAACCTCGGTGGTATCCACCTCGAGTTGACGGGTGATATCCAACAGGATGGCCAGTCCGTCACCGAATGCACGGGTGGGAGTATGGAATTGGGTGAGCATCAATTGGCGTTGAGGTTCGAGAGTTTCTGTGATCGTGAGTCGTCGTGTGTAAGACGTTCGAGGGGCGTGGTCTGCGCGAATCGAAAGCTGATCTTTCCTTCTTGTTCGGCTTCAGCTCGACTCAACTTTGAGCAATCTTTGGGTACGTATTTTCCATTCGCATTGCGGTTCTTCACCCAACACTAATCAGCCTTTTCCGTCTTCCCTCATCTTAGACGTCGCCTTCATGCTATCGCAAGCGGGCAACCCGTCGCGCGGTAGGGTCGACCTCCAGATCTTGAAAGGGCTGACCGAGTCGAGGCCGTCGAGTGTATCGCCGCGGCGATGAAAGGGAGGTGGAAAGTTGTGTCGAAAGGAGAGAACACATTTGAGGAAAATTGATATCATATGATCGTACTGGTTGCCTAGATTGAAACGAACTCGGTACGATTTGGAGGAGAGCCTTACACTGGCATCGAATGGGGAGGGCTTCGAAGAAACGGATCCCCCTTATGACGAAAAAAAAAAAGTATGGGGGCGGTTGCGAAACGCACAGCCCGGCCATTCTGAGCGACAATTTTAGCCACGCAGGCCAGCAGAAGAGTTGGCTGTGCTTGCTGCTGATTTCTGGCCCAGACTATGACGTCAATCTCCTCGCGTGATATGGCGGCGCGCGCGGCGGCGGCGTCCGGGGAGGTGATTTGTAGGCGCCTGATCAGCTGCCTGAGTCCTGACCTTGCCCTGCGCCTACGCAGCCACGCGTGACGCTAGGCCACGCTTGGGATCGGCTGCGCTGACTCTCGCGGACTGAACGGGGGAATTCTCGCACGTCACGGCTCCATTTGGCTTTTGTCTCTTGGCCTTCTGCCACTCACATCCAAACGCGCACACACCCGTCCAGCTTTCTTGCTCAGCCTCTTTTCTCACCCAAAACCCAAAACTTACCATCAACCATGGTGTCCGAAGGAACTGTCAGGCTTGTGCATGCTCCCCTTCTTGGCCTGGTACGTCGTTGTCCTCGTCGTCGGCCCTTGTTCCATGTCGCCAGTTCAGCACGTGCCATCGATCAACTTCCGTGCTCGCGCACAAAGGATACCAAGCGCCCTCCGATCCTCGAAGTGCACACTACTAACTTGTACTCTGATGCAATCAGATCACCTTGATTGGTATCGTCACGCTCGCCATGTCCGCATCGCTGGTGGCGCACTACAACTCGCACGGTTACCCCAACATCTCCTGTGAGTGTCTTTCGATGGCACCCGTCAGCTTCGACACTCTACTTTGCACTCGAGGGAAATGGAATCCGCAGCTTGTAGCAGAACCAAGACGAGCTGACCCGTGCCGAACGTTTCCGTACCTTCCTTCTTGGGCCTTAATATCAGACCGTGACCGAATCCGCATCATCCTCGCCGGTTCGATCTGGTCCTTTTTCGTGTCGGGTGAGTGGACGCTACGGGTATCGAAATTCCTCGACCTATTTGGTTCTGACTTTCTCGTTCGTGGCCTCTCTCCAGTCTTCCTCGTGGTCGGTGTCGCTGTCAAGCCTGACAACGTCCTCTTCGGAATCTTTGCCCACATCATTGGTCTTGCCATTGCTTTCGTGAGGACGATTTCGCAAGCATCAGCGTTTCTACACGACGTTTGGCTTTGCTGATGCTCCATTCCGCCCTTTACTCCCAGATCCTCCTCTTGATCGGTGTCGCGTCGCTCACCGCCTTGACGGACAAGCTGCACTGCTCCGGCATCGAGAACTTCTCGCGCTGCAAGGTCGTCAAGGGTCTGGTCGGCGTCACCTGGACCCAGACCGTGCTCCTCTTCATCGCGCTCATCTTCGTCTTCGCCCTTGGCGTTAAGGCTCGCTCGGGTGGGGGTATGAGGAGGTCGACTTTGGTCAACGCTTAAGCTATCTGCGTTGTCGGACCTTCAAGAAGGATCGCCTTCTCCACCACTTCGCCATCTTGGTTGTTTCACCACCTTTGATTCGCTTGCTGGCGCAGTCGCGCTTGCTGCTCTCTTGATCAAGCTTCTCTTCCTATCAAAGGGGGGGTCTAGACCTCGATTTTACCCTTCCTACCGAATCACTTCATCATATAAATATTACACCCTTAATTCATCTGCATCATATTGAAGTTTGAAACTACTCGTTGTTCACGTGTCATTGGATCGTCCGGACTGGGATGTCGAGACCGATCGCGAGTCTTGGCGAACATGTGGAATGGTACGACTGCGAATGGGGTGTATGAAGACGCTATTCTCCTGGTTATCTGAGGTGGGTTCGAGTCGCGATTGTTCACACTTGATGACTTGACTGAAAGTCGGCAGCGGTTCGATAGGGGCCTAGCGATCTGATCAGGCATGCCGGCAATGAGCGCCGAATGCGATCGCACCCTCTCCCTCTTGCACGCGTCTTCATAGGCCACTTGCTCTTCGATCACCCATGATCGAGCTCAGCTTATCTCCCTTCGTTGCTTAAGATGGTGGGGACACTTCTTGATCCTCTTCTCTCGCCCATCGGCTCCTGCGGTCGTTACGAGGAGTTCGCAATTATTGCTCGTACTTCCCCCCTCCCCCGACGGCAGCTGTGAGCTTTCGTTCCGCGCGCCCCCTTCACTGTTTTCTGGTGGGCTCAATTCTGTATCGCTCATCGTGTTCGCCATTTTTTTTTTCATCGTTCTCTCTCGTCCCAACATCATCATCAAACTGAATAGTTAGGTCAGAGGTTTTGCGTTGATTGGGCCATCTCTCGTCGTCGTAGGCTTTGTGCGTTTTGGTTTCAGGTAGGAGTCAAATCAGCTTTCGTGGTGGGTCCATTCCGAATCAATTCTGGGTTTAAAAAAACCGACAACGCCAAAACAGATCGCTTTGATCATTCATCATAACATCACAACAATACAATTCTTACGAAAACCATCTGCCCCATCATTTCCCAACTTGATTCGTCCCCAACGCCCTCGCCAACACGAACCACACCCACGATCGAGGCAACCTCTCCAAAACCCAAAACAGGAACGCCTTCCCTCCGGCGGTGTAGTAGGTCGCGGGCTTGGGTCCGAGAGATCGAGTGACGATACCCTGGGCTAATTTCGAGGCGGGCATGGTATGATCTGGGTTTTTTTTGTTTTTTTTTTGTTTGTTTGGTCGAGGAGAAGGAGGGAGGGGCTCAATTCGAGTCGAGTTTTTTTTTGGGAGTTTGGAAGGTGATAATGAGCCAAACTTACCGGCTCGTTGGGACATCGCCGCTCGATCCATGATGCGTTGCGCGACGGAATGGTACAATGAATCTGATCATCCAACAATTAAATAAAATAAAATCAGTCCCCAAACTTTCCACAAAAGAAAAAAACACTCCACGCTCTCCCCTCTGCGTCCCGATCGTACCTTGAGGTAAATCGAAGCTATCGGCCTGCTTCTTGCCGAACCCACTCGTGATCGCTCCCGGAGCGACGAGCATGACGTTGATGCCTAAGCCTTGGACTTCCATGCGCAACACCTCGGACCAGGCGTGGATGGCCGCTTTGGAAGTGGCGTAAACGCCGGCCCAGGGGGTGGGGATCACACCTGTTTTCGTGTAACGAAAGGGGGGGGGGCGAGATTGGCTTAACAAACTTTTTTTGGGGGGGGGGGGGGAAAGGGGCAGGCTAGGACGAACCGACGATCGAACCAATGTTGATGATCAAACCGGACTTTTTCTTCGCCATGTGGGGGACGACCAGTTGGGCCAAACGCATGGGAGCAAAGAGGTTGGTGTCGAAGACGGCCTGGGTGGAATGGGAAGGGAAGAGGTGGGCATTAGCGCGCAGGACACTTTTTGAGCGCGCGCGCGAATTTTTTGAGGTGAATTTTCTGACTTTGGCTTGATCGACAGGGAAGTCCATCAACGCTCCGGTACCTCCTGCTCCAGCGTTGTTGACTAGATAGACGATCGAGCACGCAAGAACCCCCCAAGTCAGTCTAAGCCTTCATCCCTCAACCCACCCTCCGTCTCCAAGACGGCTTCGAAAACTCGAGCCTCACCAAGAATATCAATCCTCCCGACCTTATCGACGACCTCCTGCACCGCCTTCTTACAATCCTCTTCGTTCAAAACGTCGAGTTGGATCCTGTCGACTGAAGAAGGGAGATTCTCCATCGCTGAAAGACGACGGGCTGTTGCGAACACGTGACATCCGGCGCGGGCGTAGGCTTGGCAGAGGGCGTTGCTGGTGGGGGAAAAAGGGAAAGGTGGGGAAAGGTTGAGGGAGGAGGTGGGTATGACATGATTTGGGAAGGATCAGGTAAGGATCGCTGGGATAGGCTACGAGCTTGACCGCTTTCTATACGGGGGTGCCATCGTGAACGGTGACGTGCTCGAAGGAACTCACCCAATACCACCTTCACTGCAACCTGTGATGAGCACGATCTTGGGCGCCATCTGAAAGGATGTAAGGTATGGACTGTGGGTAAGGGTGAGGTTGCGTAGCGCGAGGAAGTGAGGTGGTCGGGCAGTCGCCCGCTGGCGTCACGGAACTCGAGATAGCCGACGAGCCGGCAGCCTCAGGGCCCGGGGGAAACGGTGTTCGCTCTGGTGTGCATCGACAAATGACCGCAAAATTCAGAGTAAAATTCGCCGTGCTCACTTTACAAAGAATTCTGGGACATATGGGTTCAGACACAGAGTGAAAAATTGGTCAACAAAGCCCATAAGTCAGGAGTGATTACCGATCATGATATCGGAGTACTAATCGCAATTGACCGCCATTGACCGCCATTGACCGCGGCGCACGAGTGCCGGAGCCATCAGCCTTCGCCTTCTCCGCGCTCATACATGGCCTTCCACGTGCGAGCATGAACCTCTCTACACCGCCGTATCGCCGCTCGAGGCAGTCGTCCGGCACCTCGTCCTCGCTCGCGACGCCCTCGACCCCGAGCCATGGTCCCTCACACGATCTGTCGAGCTCGCAGTCGTCGTTGCATCCGCTCGGCTCGTCGTCCAAGCGACGCTTTGCAGCTCCTCCACGCGACAGGGGGCAAGTAGCGACACCTGTCGGCAAGTTTCTCGCTCGGGAGGGGCTCCAACGAACACCAGGCCAGAGTCCACGACGGGTTCGACAGCGCAGTTTGGCAGAAAAGTAGGGCGCACAGCCGCGACGACGTCATCCAACTCGAGGCTGCTGCTCGTCAGCCGTGCGCACTCGGAGCTGACACCCTGTTCGTGTGTGTGTGTGCTGTGACAGAGCGATCGACTGGCCATCGAATGCGATCCTTTCCATGTCGACCTCGTGGGAACTGCTCTCGTTCGACGCCGCCGGGATTCCGCTCGGCATCGGATTGAACGTGCTTCACCTCGTGCTCCGACTGCCGAGTTTCGCGAGCGTGCTCCCGAGATGGATCACCCGCTCTTCGTCGGTCAGGTCCTCGAGGTTCCTCGCCCATCCGAGCGATTTCAAGACGGCCGAACAACGCCTGCGGGCGCTCAGGCTGCAGGCGATGCAGAGTCAGAGGCTGAGCTGGGGCTGGCTCGTACGTCAGGCGTCGGACAGCACGGACTTGGATCAAATTCTGCCAAAGGGGTGCTGATCAGATCTGGCTGCCTTGCTGCAGGCGACGATCCTTTCGATAGTGTTGGTCGCCATCTCACTTGGCAATGCGGCCTACCTCTTCACGCGGCGGCGCAAGTACCACCTCATGCTCCGAAAGGTCTGATCACGTCGCTCTCTTTTCTAAGCGCTCCGACGACCTGACTCGCCCTTCCTTTCCTCTCACCGTGCCGCCGCAGGACCCACTGGCCTCTCCCAACGCTCGCTCAACAACGCTGGACTTTCAAGCCCCTCCAAACGCCCCCACTCGTCCTACACGGCGAAGCTTCTTCTCCTTCCTCAAAGGTCTCCTCTTTGCCAAGTCGAAAGCCAGCGACGACGACGGCACCGACGAGCCCAAATCGTTCGAAGTGCAAGAGCTCGACGTCTGGACGCCGGACTACGTCAAATGGTCCCTTCTCATCTTTTCGTGCGTTCATGTCCAGGAACCCTCCTTCGTACTCGGTCCGTGTTGGCTGATGTTCAACGACATCGCGAATACCCTAGTTTTTACCCACCACCTTTGGCGGTCTTGTACCATTTCCTCACGCCCTATAACCTCATCCCGTTTGCACTCGTAGGTGCATTGGTCGTAATGCAGGTAACTTAACCAACCCCCCCCCCCTCTCATCCTCCGAATCCACCTCCTAACCCCCCTCTCCCACTCGCACAGACGACGCTCCTCATCCATTCGTACACCCACCTCCTCTCCGATCGACAAACGGTGCAATCCGAACTCATGCACGAATACAACGCGCGCTTCGTCCACCCTCGTCTGTTTGTACAAAAGTATGATAAAGCGACGACCACGATCGATCCCGAGTTCGAGGGTTTCAGGACGGAGTATAGGAGGCGTACTTTGGGGTCCGATAGTGGGATCGGGTTGGAGGAGGGGAGTGTGCGCAGTGCGGGGAGCTCGAGAATTGGTTTGGGGGGGAGTGGGAGGAAGAAGAGGATGGGTAGTGTAGGACTTGGTCGGAGGGAGCGGTATGAACCGGAGGAGGAGGAGGAGGAGCAAGAGGAAGAAGAACCGAGTGATCCTGAGGATCAAGTCGTTGAAAACCACACGTACCGCGTCGAGCACTTGAAGGCAAGTGGAAGGAAATTGGTCAGTGCGTCGACCTCGACGTCGAGTTTGACGAACACAGCAACGTCTTCTGGTAGTGGTGGCAGGAGAGGTAGGAAGAGTGTTGGGTATGGGTTATAGATTTTGGTAAGTTGCGTAGAACAGTGTATTACATGTTTTTGCATACGTCGAAAGGAAGCTACATGATTGTTTTTCGTTAAGAGGACAGCCGAGGACAAGGAAAGTGGTGAGGAAACTCGGACGAGCAAAGAAGGCCTTTCATGCTTTTCCCGGTTTGGGCAGCATCGCGCAATCTGATCCGAAGAAAGAAGAGTGCTTAAGTCGAGTTCCCTTCTCACTCGGAAGGAAAAAAGGCTGGAGCAGGACTGACAATCGTGATGCCCTCGGGGTTTGAGGGCCCAGTAGGGGAACTGGCGAACGACGCTCCCACCGCCGTTGATGGAGAAGGTCGCCACGAAGACCATCAATTGTGTACCTCCCTGTCCAGTTCAGTGAGCATATAAAGTTTTTAAGTCCACAATCGTATTGGAGCGGGAAGTAAGAGTTACGATACAGGTGGTACTTACATCGAGAGCGGCGGCGACGAGGTAGTTGTACTTTCGGAAGAAGGTGGGATGGCGTGTGCGCAGGTAGAACTGCGAAAAGATGGCGACCATAAAGTACGACATTATGCTTGAAGTGATACCGGACTGAACCGAATGAGAAGATGAGTCGGGACACTTGCTCGGGTGGTTTCGGGGTGTAGGATAAGAGAGCTTACAGAGAGCAGCCCGATGGCCGAGCAGAGCGCGGGAGTGATGACTCGGTTGAGGCCGAGTTTGGGATAGTAGCGATGTGCGACCCAGAGGGGGATGGGGACGAACATTCCAATGACTGGGAGACACAAAAGGAGTGTCAGAAACTGATCTGAAACGGTAGAGGCATCGTCGAGTGGTTTCTCGGACTGACCGAGTGCCATGGGAACGATGAAGTATTTGTTGCCTGAAAAGAATGAAAGGTGGGTGAGCTCGTGAGCTCCGATTGTAAATGAAGTTGGGCCAACATTTGGATGTACCTGGACCATACTGTAATGGGATTGATCAAATTTGATCAGTAAAGAGTCCCACAGAAGACACGCACACCGGAGGTAAGAACAACTGACCATTTCCTTTCCGAGCGCTCCCCAGCTATTCGATCAAAGATTACCTCGAGTTAGTTGTCACATCACTTCGAGGGCCTGCTCAGATTTTAAGCTTACGTGACTGCCTATAACACGATCGATTTCCGATGGACATGTCAGTTTGGGCTCCTGTATACTGCCGCGCCACCTGCCCCCGGGGCTTACCTGCGCGTTGAAAGCTTGGACACTCGAGCCGGTCCATTGACTGGTGCCTTCGACGGTGAGCAACGTCGCGAAATGCGTCGTCACGATCCAATGCATCTGTAGTCCAAAAGGGTTGGCTTTAGTGCTTGCGACCGATGACGCTTGAAAGGCCAGGAACTGACAATCCCGTATTGGCAGATCGATCCGACGAAGGTCCCGAAGAATTGCACCAACTGGTGGATTACAACACATTGGGGTTAGTCCTGTGCACATCCGAACTTAGACTTCCTCAGTGCGGGCTAATAGACTTACGAACATTGCACGAGGTGGGATCTGAACACAGGGAGGGGGTGAACACTGTGATTAGTGTTCCTTACCCAAACTTGCGCAGATCCGAGTCGGTTTTACCTTTGTGTACTGTGATGAAGGTACAATAAATACGAATTAGAATCAATCCTTTACTATGTCTTTATGGATTCCGATGATGACTTACTTGGCCAAACTGAAATCTCGAAAGGAAGAGTGGAACCGCACAGACCAAGATCAGCATCTCACTCCTGCAGAGTGGGTTGATGCCCAAAGCAGCTCACCTTGAGAGTCTTGGTCATCACGGCGCCTTGTGCGACACTGTGACTACTATAGAGCTAAAGGAGTGAAGCGAACGCCTGGGTAAGTCTGGACTGTCCTGGGAGATGGTGCTGAGCGGATGAGAACTTACTCGGAAGTAGAGATTTGCTCGAGCGTTGTGCGGGACCAGTTCAGCGCCGAGCCTAAGTAGAAGCAACGCCTCAATCAGCCGTTAGACATGAACCCATAGATTTGAAGTGCTTACATTTGAGTCAGAGCACCAGCCGTGTTGCCAAAACCGGTAATCGACTGCAATAGCACGACGACTGCGCAATCTTTCCTATGTCAGATCTATAGGCCCAAAGCGTTCGAAGATAGTCTTTCTGGGCTTACCAGGCAGGTATGCTGCGGCGAATATAAAGGCGATGACGAGGGCCCACCAAGGAAGACCGGTATTCGACAAGTACAGAGGAATGAGGGCGAGGATGAAGGAGACGCCGACGGTGGCTATATACCACCAGGCCGGGCATTCGGGGTCTTAGTGCGAAGAGAGATATAAATTATCAGTTCTTCGAGAACTATAAGCATTGCGATGGGAGAAGCGAAAACGTCGCAAGACTTACAGACTTGCATCTTGAGATAATGTGCGTCATCTTGAAGCTTGCCACGCCACTTTGTCCACGCCTCGATGATTCTCGGGTGGTACCACCTAGTGTCAAACATAGTGAGTCTCGCATACAGCAGCTTCCTCCCGTCACATCAACTCACAAAATCACATGAACGATTGACGCTGTAATACTAAGGTTGGTACCGATGTTGTAAACTGCAGACAAGCGAACCCGAATCAGTGTCTCGTGAATCACTATGAAAATGCTATGAGATAGCTCGTCCGAGGTTATTACGCACCAGCACGCGTCCAAGTAAATGAAGGGAGACCTGTCGTTATACGGAGAATCAAGACGAGAGAATGTGAGTGGACTTCATGTTTTCAAGACCGCATGAGTGCGCCTACCTTGTATTGCCAGTGCGGTTTTGTTGAGCTGGTGATCTTCATCTAAGATGAGGCTTTGATTGTACAGGGTCCCGTTCTGCAATCATACAAGACGTGTTCGGACTCAATGGGTTTGGTTTATGAACATAGGGTCCATCGGCGTCGTTGCCGTGCGCACTCACCCCGTAGAAAAGCGTGCTTCCCAGCATAGGAAGCTGGCGCGAGTTCCAGACATTGCCGTAGCTGAAACAATGAGCGGAGGTTACGGTCAGAAACGATTTCAAACATAAGGATCGAGCGCAACTCACTATCCTGCAATTGACACGACAGCGGCTAGGATCACACCGGCGCCTTGAGAAACGGTTGTGCCCCAAGGCAGGAACAAAGGCACTGTGATCATGTACCAACGCAATGGGATCAGATCTGTGGCTTTAATCAGAGCTATATTCGCAATGAACGTACCCGAAGTGATCGAAAGCCAGTCAAAACTGATGGAGAATAGTCCAAGACCTTCCGCTCCCGTCGTACCGCCGAAGAGACGGGTAAAGTTGGTGCTCGTACGGTTCGCGAGACTGCGCGCAAGCCAAGGCGCAAGGGCAAGGAAGGGGTAATGAGTTCAAGCGTGTGAATGAAGCAGACCAAACTTCAGTTCTCTCACTCACCAAAATACGCTGATACCAGTCAATGTGAGCGCAATGACCTGAGGGAACCATTCCCATGCAAAAGTCGTGCCGAGAACCTGTTGGAGAAGGAAGAGAATTTGTAGCCGAATCTGGTGAGCTCTCCTCTCTTCTACGAGTAACAGCCGGCGTCCTTCCGCTCACAATCCAGAAGACCTTGTATCGGCGTTTTTGGACGGAAAGATCACCGTCACGACTGGGTAAGGTTCGGAAAGACGTCAGCTCTCTGCTCAAACCGTAAGAAGCGATGTGATTTTGCGCAGCAGGCTCCCCTCGCCAGCGGCTCTCGATTGAGCGAGCCCGCGCTCTTTCCTCAGATACGCTACACATCTTTATTCAACTCACTGTAAAGTGTCCACAAGTGACACGGTAGGGATTAAGGACGGCCAGACGGCGTACGTCGGGTACACGACCACGGATCGGAACAGTCCAGCCATGCCATAACCGCAGAATTGCGAAGCTGTGAGCAACAAGGTTGTTTATAAAGGAAGAATCAGCTCGAGGCGTTGGTGTAGTTTTCCTCGCGTCTTTGCTCACCAATCAAAGTCATAAGCGCTAGTGAATCCTTTTGCGAGACGTTGTCTGCAGAAGCATGCCCGGAATCAGTGTTACATCTCGAGCGATCCCCATCCTCACAAGCAGAACTCACAGTACAACCTCTCAGCGGCAAACGCGGGGAGCGCAAGTGCTCCCGCAGCTCCAGCTCCGACCATGACGGTGATACAGACATGTTCCTTGATGTTGAAAGGCCCCGGATTCAGTATTGCCCAGAAACGGCTCTTGTCGGCCTTGGGAAGAGCTTTGTGCCATGCGACACCCATGACTGTAGCGAAGAAGAGTCGTCGTCAATACTCCCGGACGACCAAAAATCTGCGAGGCTCGTAGTGGGTTTGTAACGTACTATATGCGACAATTTGCACTGAGGGGAGTAGATAATTCACGTCAGGCGTGGTATTCGATTCAGTTCGAGGCCGGTCGTGACCTACGGAACAAGGCGGATACGTCCAATGCTTGAGGTCGAAATTTGAGGATTTCGCCCATCACTCCGCCAACTGTTGCAAAACGAAGTTAATTTAGTCTGGAAAGCTGGTGGTACTCTGTCGCACGGGGACGCTGCTCACAGACGGTCAGGGCGATGCCGATGGTCCACATTCGTACTGTGTGCACTTGCATCGATGGGTCGTCTTCCAGTGACATGAGACTAATCGAACATAGGATAATTTATAGGCGTTAGTACTTATTTGAACACGACGCATCATTCGCCTTATCCACAGTTGGGTCCGGACTCACCGAGTTGCAAAATCTTGAGCAGTCTCGATCGGACGCTGTGACACAATATGATCAGTCGTCAGATTATACCCATAAACAAGCAGTTATATTTGGTATTCTCTTCGTACTTCCTTCCCATTCTTATCTAGAAATTCGGGATCCAGATCGGCGGCGTCGAGAAAGGCATTGTTCTCCTGGATGTGTGGTGTACCCGAGTCGGTCCGAGACAAGGTCCGACCGGCATTCTTCTCCAGAGTGGGATGATTGTCCAATGGATCAGGTTGCTCGGATTCATCGAGCGACGACGAGTGTTTTATTCCGGTTTTGATCGATTGGGCGTCCGCGGTGGAGGCTGGGACCGATTCCGTAGAGGACGATCGGCGGAGCCAGTCTGACAGCCGAGAGGAGAGCTTGGCCGCCATGGCCGAGGGTAAGGACCTGTGCGTTTCGTCTTGTTCCATCTGGGGCAAAGTGTTCTGGGCGGAATATCGTGTAGTACGAATAAATCGTTCGCAGACGTGTGAGGGGACGGAAGTCGAAGGAAACTGGCCGTGGTTTCATGCCGATTGAGCTCGCAAGCAGGCACGCGGCAGCCTCGACACGACTTCGAATCGCGACAGGGTGCCGACCGGCCCCCGCGGCTGCCAGATGTTCGGTTTAGGTCGCTCGCGCGAAGCGGTCGCAGGGGCATTCTTCCCAATGTCGATCCAGACCTGGCAACCTTCTACAGCCGTGAGCGAGCGACAGCTCAAATGCTCACAGCGCGGCGCGTCCGAAGGGTGAGGCTCAAGAAAACTCCGAATGAGGCCCCACTGTGGCTCTTTGACCGAATCGGGCCGCGCGTCCGAGCTCGTCCGAGCCCTCGCGCCTGTGCTTACTCACCGCTTCAACCGAAAGCGGCAGGAGCGCATGTCTCCAACTGCTGCCATCTTCCAACGGGGGTATATTATGCGACTTTCGCTGTTGCACATGATCCTCAGCAAATTCCCTTCTTTTTCAAGCGAACAGATCATTTTTTATGATCAGCCATATTGTCGTAGACCGATGGTCTCCTAAGTCCGGCTCATAAAGCGGGTCAGCGCCGCCGACCGCCGATCTGTCAAGCGAGCCCGCGCACGCGGGCCTGCGCTGGCTGAGAACGAAGTGTGTGCCCAAAGAAGTGTGTGGCCCCTGTCTTGAACACTTTGCGCGAATCGAGCCAATCAAAATGATTTCCATTAAATTTCAGATAGATTCGGACTTGGTAATCGAATGGAGCCGTACGTGTGTTCTGGCAAGAATGGCAGAGACTATCATGCCTCACTAGCTGTGCGACGGTAGCATGGCACAATCTGCAAGAGCGGATTGACCCAGTCTGAGATTATCTGCTTTTGAAGTGATCCTTCCCTCAGACACTACTCACAATCGGCGTGTCCTTCAGGCTTGAGTGCCCAGTTCGGGAACTCGTGAACGGTCCCTGAACCGCCGTTGATCGAGAAGGTGGCGACGAAAACCATTAGTTGAGTCCCGCCCTGCAAAATAGAGTTTTATTCAGTAATTTTGTATATTCTCCGAGGCACTCTCTTCCGACGTACATCGAGTGCAGCAGCAAAGAGATAATTGTATTTGCGGAAGAGGGTCGGATGACGTTTGCGCAAGTAGAGTTAGGAAAACAGGGCGACGAAGAAGTAGGACATGAGCCTCGAGGTGATTCCAGCCTTTTAACGAGTCCAAGAGTGTTGGTTAGAATCTTCAGATCGAGATACTCTGCAGGACGATGGAGTGCAGCCTGATACATACCGAGAGGACGCCAATAGCCGCGCACAGCGCCGGAGTGACGATGCGGTTCAAGTGAAGCTTGGGGAATAGTCGATGACCGACGTAGAACGGCACCGGAACACAACAATAAAAGGGAAATGACCGATCAGAGTGGTGCAAGGCGAGATTAGGCTCTGTGAGGCGGCTTACCTGCGCGTTAAATGACTGCACGCCCATTCCAGTCCATTGAATCGTGCCTTCCACAGTGAGCAACACGTCAGAGTGCGTATCGACGATCCAGTTCATCTGATAAAGTAAAGCTGAACAATTTTAAGCTGACGCTTGGCAACTGAATTGCGGTAGGGTCAGACACCCACAATGGCGTAGGAGATGAACGAGCCGACGAAGGTGCCGACGAATTGAGCGGTCTGTAAGGAGTACACGGTCGGATCGTCGGTTTCCCGTGAGCACAGCTGTCTCCTTTTCGAAATGGTACTCCTTCGACTTACAAACATTGCACGTGGTGGGACCTGCAGCAATACCGATGAGGAGCGGAACTTCGTGGTCAGTTTTTGTAGTTCAGTGAGATCGTTCACGAATGCGACGTTACCTTTGTATACTGCCAGAGTAGATCAAATTCGGTTGATCAGTCACATCTGATAGGTTTGATAAAATCTGACGGAGCTGACTCACTTGGCCAAACTGCTCGTGGGATCGGACGAAGGGGTAGAAAGCAGCCAGTCACTACAGGAGCCTCCAAACGGCGCGAACCCGCTCAAATCCCGCTCAGGAGAATTTTGACTCACCTTGAGACTTCGAATCATCGTAGCACCCTGGATGACACTGTTGCTGCTATATAGCTGAAATCCGTCCCAGAGCGAAAAAGCCGTGAGCTCGTGCACTACGTCTTCTGCTTTTGCTAAACTGACGGCTACTCACACGGAAATAAAGATTCGCTCGAGCGTTGTGCGGGACCAGTGCAGCGCCGAGCCTGTTGTTGACCAATCATCGCGTTAATCGAATTTATAACATGAGTGGACGTTATGAAGAGTCCCGCCGCTTACATTTGTGTGAGAGCTCCACCCGAGATCCCGAATCCCGTAATGGACGCGAGGAGGCACATGACTGCGCAATGCTTTAAAAGATGCCAATCGGCATCGTTATTCCCAGCATCCATACCTGATCGGATGACAGCCAATAGAACTCACCAGGTGTGTAGATCAGAGCAAAGAGACATCCGACCACGAGCGCGTACCAAGGCATACCGGTCTTTGCAAGGTACAGCGAGATGAGGGCGAGAGCGAACGATAGGACAGCGGTCACGGAGTACCACCACGTAGGGCATTCTGGATCTGCAGGAGACGAGGTCTCGCATCAGTCGATTTGTGCATTTCTGAAAACAGTCAGGAGGGGGAGCTTACAGGCTTGCATCTTGATGTAATGAGCGTCATTTTGGACCTTGCCGCGCCACCTCCTTCAGGCTTCGAGGATCCTCGGGCGGTACCATCTGACCAGGCGCAAGTAGGCATTGGGTGAATTTTGGTCAGAGGCGACTTGAAAAATGTGTTATTTTGACGAGGACACTCACAATATGACGTGCATAATCGAGGCACTAATACTCAGGTTAACACCGATGCTCATCACTTGACGGGCGAAAAATGTTGCCAGGTCAGTGTCCGTGTGAGGTGGCGCTACACCTTGCCCGACGTACCAGCACGAGTCCACGTGAACGATGGAAGACCTATCCTCGTGGGTAACAAACAGTTATTGCGCTTTCTAAAATTGGTGCCACGTCAATGGCTTACCCTGGATTGCCAAGGCGGTTTGATTGAGTCGACTATGCGAGTCCAGAATGAGACTCTGGTTGTAAAGCCGGCCATCCTAGAAAGTCGTAGAATGAATACACAGCAGCGTCAACTAGAAGCTCGGGGGATGCCATCGAAACCTAAGGAATGTTGTAAACCATCCTGGTTGCCTAACCAGTACACCAATGTGAAGGCACCCCCGAATGGCATGCGTGGGCCCAGGGCTCGTTTAGCAGAATGCTTACCTCGTGGAAAAGTGTTTGGCCCATCAGGGGGAGCTTTCGAACGTTCCAGACGTTGCCATAGCTTTACAAGCAAACAGAGTGGTCTATCAGACATCCGTCCGGCTGGGCGGTATATTCCCGGAAGTATGGGAGGACACAACTCACTATCCGGCAATTGACACGATAGCAGCGAGCACCACTCCACCTCCTTCAGAAACGGTCGTGCCCCATGGTTGGAAGAGAGGGGCTGTCAGAAGATAAAGAGCAAGTCAGCCACTATTCTCATCCTTAAGCATGTTTCCCAAAACAACCTTGACTGACCCGAAGTGATTGAGAGCCAATCCAAGCTGACGGAGAAGAGTCCGAGACCCTCAGCTCCAGTCGTGCCTCCGAACAGTCGAGTAAAGTTGGAGTTGGTGCGATTCGCAAGGCTGTGCCCCGCCAAACAACGAATTCCTACATTGAGCGAAATACTCCTCGACTGACTCATCACACTCTGACGTACCAGAAAACACTGAAACCAGTCAAGGTCGGGGCAATAACCTGCGGAAACCATTCCCAAGCGAAGGCGATGGCCAAGACCTGTTGCAATGGAAACGGGCGAAAGAGCCAGCAATAAAACTGTAAGTGTGAGCTTTTTATTTGGTTCAGGCAGGTTGCTCACAATCCAGAAGACCTTGTATCGATGCTTTTGAACCGCCAGGTTTTGATCACGGCTGCGCGGATCAAGGTGGAATATCAGCTTCGTGATCCTTTGATTGCGCAGGGGATAGCTGGGTGGAGTGTATTCGCCTGAATCGGCTTACTTAAGTGTATCCACCAATGCCACAGTCGGGATCAACTCGGGCCAAACCGCATACGTGGGGTAAACCACGACCGATCGGAACAGGCCCGCGAGACCGTAGCCGAAGAATTGCGATGCTGCAGTCAAAAAAAACCCCGGATTAGAAGTTGCTTTTTCTTCCCAGGAAAATGAGGCCCTTCAATTTATATTACTTACAGAGCAGGGTCAAGATCGCCATTGCCTTGTTTGGCACGATATCATCTGCGAACCGGCGGATTTGTTGTCAGTCATCGAAGCGATGCGCTCGGGCCATTAGCTAAGAACCCACAATACATCCTCTCGGCAGCAAAGGCGGGGAGCGCAAGTGCTCCGATAGCTCCGGCACCGGCCATGACGGTGATGCAAACGTGTTCCTTGATGTTGAAGGGGCCAGGGTTGAGCACAGCCCAGAACTTGCCGCGCTCGGCTTTGGGGAGCAGCTTGTACCAGGCAACACCGAAAACTGTGCAAGGCGAGAGGGATGAGATGAGTCCTTCGGTGCTTCAAGCTTGGTTCATTTTGATAGATGGAAGGGTATTTCGTACTGTATGCGACAATTTGTGTAAAATGGCGTAGGAGGCGCCCAATTAGCCCCAGAGGCTCTTCGAGCATCACGATATTACATCGCAGAGACTCACGGAACAGTGCTGACACATCCAATCCTTGTGGCCGGAATTTGAAGACTTCTCCCAGAACTCCACCGACTTTTGGGAGGACGTGAAGTCTGCATGAGCAAGTGCTTCGACGATCGCATGATCTTGTCTGAACGTCTGAGTACTCACAGACGGTCAGAATAATCCCGATGGTCCACATTCGGACGGTGTGTACTTTGAGCGAAGTCTCATCCTCAAGTGACATGAGACTGCATATAGTGGAACGGGTGTCAGTACGACGGGCGCGATCGACTCTGATCGCCTGCGGCCAGCAGGACCCACCGAGTTGCAAAATCTTGAGGGGTCTCGATAGGACGCTGCAGTGAGACGATCGGATAAATGTGAGCAGCATAGACCGACAAAAAATATCTCAATTCATTTCATTCAGACCCATTCATTTACCTCTTTGCCGTTCTCATCGAGAAATTCGGGATCAAGATCGGCCTCGTCGAGGAAGGCATTGTTTTCCTGGATGTGGTGCACCCCCTCGGACTCGGATTTGACCTGGCCCGGGTTCTTCTCGAGATGGGGAGGACTCGACAATGGAGTAACCGGTTTGACCTCATCATCATCGTCGTACGAAGAGGAGTGGTTGAGTGCGATTCGAACTGGCTGGACGTCGTTTGACTCTGGGCTGAGCTGCTCTACCAGGGAGGGCTCGCGCTTGAGCCAACCTCGCAAGGAGGTGGTGATCGTGGCCGGCATGGTTATCGTGGCTCGGTTCTTGACGAGTCTTCTCGGGGCAATAATGAACGAATTGGTGTCGAATCAAGCTCGAGTCGTCGGGGACAACGCAAGTTCGAGTAGGTGTCAAGGAGATGAGAGGAAGGAAGCCTCCAGAGTCACTGTATCGCTGAGCCAAGTGACAGGTGTCCCCGATGGATCGGCGCACAGCTTGAAGTCGTCGAAGCACCGCGACGAGGCTCGTAGCGCATGCTGATTCTTGCCGAGAATGGCTGTCGTGCGATTCTTAACACCGATCCAAGCTTCTCGGCCAGAGGCATAAGCCGGCTTTGAGCGGCGGTGGCACGTTGAAGTCCGAGCGAGCGGCGCCATCTCCGCTGCTCCCAGCTTTCGCATCCGAGTCGCCGACCCAAATCAGGCGCGCGCGCGAGGCACCCGACATCGCCCATTCACAAGATCGACGAAAGCGGCTTGGCAAGGAGGATTGGCCGATTACAATCACCTTCCTAACGCTGATTCATAGCTTGGTCTATAATTCAGCAGGGAGTACCTAAGCAAAGCCTTGAAGGCCGAATTTGTTCGAAGTAATGGAAAGGAGGTCGGTTTCACGTGCTCCTCGACCCCCCTAAACTTAAATTCCCGCGCCGGCGCCGGCCGGCCGTTGGCGCGTCGTGCACTGACCCCTTTCGTGAGCGCGCTTCCCCACATGCACGCCAGATGGACGCGCTATCTCTCTTCGCACGCTCACTACTGACCCACGATGCCGCCGCACCCGTTTGAGCTGTTCGTTCCCTACACCACCACCGAGCACATTATGCGTGACCGGCCCGTGCGTCGATGCACGCTGCCACCACCACCTGTGTTCGACACGACCTCGTCACCACCACCAGCGTCAGCATCAGCAGCAGCGTTCCTGTCGCCTCCGCAACGAACGCGCGCGCGCAAGAAGCGCATACCGCTGCACCAGCTGCGTGCTTCTGGCTCGTCCAAGATGACCCGAGTGACGAAACCCTTCATCCACTACAAGCAATACTCGGAGACGTTCTACACATTGTGGCATTCATCTCGCGAATCCCCTGCGGATCGAGATGAGCGTGCCGAACCGGCGCATCCTGGTGGCAAGGAGAACGGTGCGGCAAGCCCACATATTCTTGCGCTCCCTCGATCACCAGCTCCACTGTGTCGGGCCCACAAGGAACAGCGCCACAATATGCTCACGTCTGCGTCGTCAACCCCCTGCACGTCGTATTCGTCGTCGTTGACCTCATGCACGTCATCTTCGCCATCCGCCGCCGGTTCGACCGCATCGAGGTCGAGATCTGCGTCGAACGAGTCGAACTTCTCCAGATTCGAGTGGCAAGATACGGATGCCCGAGCCTTTGACACTTCTTTGGGTCCACACCAACGTTCGAAGTCTCCCATGACGCCCCTCTCTTCCACAAGCTCGTCATCGCTTTCGTCCCTCCCCACCTCGATCGAAGGCGGCTCCGAAGAGGAGGATGAGGAGGAGAATGAGGAGGAAGACGAGGAAGACGAGGAGGAAAACGCGGAGGAAGACGAGGAGGAAGACGAGGAGGAAGACGAGGAGGAAGACGAGCGCCTGGACCAGTTCACCAACTTTGTCCTCGGAGGTTTGCGCGCGATCCGATACGAGGACATCTCGAAGCGAGCCAGAACAGTTGCTTCTCTGAAGAGGAAGCGAGGCGGATTTCTGGTGGGAGTGGAGGTTGCGTTGTCATGATCGAGGGCAGCAGGGCGTCAAGCTCGAGTTCTTGAACTTCTCTTGATGTGAGTGTTGAATACGGCTCGGTCGAGAGCAAGTTGTCGTGCTGCATCGTTGCCTGAACTGATCATAGTTCGAGGCCGCGTCCGATGCATACATTTACATCAGATGGCAGGATCCGAGCTGAATCGGCAAATGTGGGTCGGCTACACGTCTCCTCTCTGATCCGCGTTTTCGTGCATACGCCGAGCTGAAAGCGGTGCGGAGTCAACTCATAGAGCTTTCCTTCGAAGATATTGATGCTGCGCCTGCCGTTCAATATAAGTAGACCTATCGCAAGCACCGAAGCGATCCATCTACCGCAGCCTCTTGTTTTTGTAGGCTGCGCGGCGAACATCCCCGCGAGCCACGGCTTGTGAGACGGCGCCGAATCCCGATGAACCGGCTCGCCATCGCCGACTTTTGAAACGCCGATGATAGTTCGCTTCTCTAGGTAATTCGCTAGCTCGCTTTTGAATACGACCCCGGTTTGTGGCTTGATGATGAGATCGTCCACCGCGTCAGTCGTCGCGACGTCGACCGTCGAACGCGCCCCACCTTTTGGCGTCGATGACGAACGCACGCGCGTCACGATTTCCCCTCACGAAAAGTTGATTCACCATCTATCGCGCGAGTTGACCGAGGTCGCTGAAGATGAACGAGTGCGAAAGGTGAGTTGTAAGCGTTGCTTATGTCGTGCATAGAGAGCGAGGGAAGGAGAGAAAAAGTCTTTGACGAAGGAACAACAAGAAAGCTGGGCTTGCTGTACAGTAGTGCTACTTAGAGCTTCATTGAGATTACGAGCCCACACGTGATTCGGCTCCCGTCATTAGGGAACCGATCGTCGCCCGCCCTCGAAAGCCCGCGGAGCGCTGTAAAGGGGGAGCCCGCGCGGAGACCGCGAACGAGCCTTTGTTAGCGTCTGCGTTGTCTGTCCTCTTAAGCTGCGCCAGCATTGTACACTTCTCGCCTGCAGATTCCGATACCCTTCACTAGTCGCCAACCTTCGACTACGCCCACGTTCCTTACATCCGACGCTGGCTGTCGACACCTCTTGAGCGTCAAGCAACGGTCCTCATCGATCCCGTTCCGCCGCGCCCAAACACACCTTGACCACATCTCGATCCGACCCACGCCACGTCACGCCACACGACTCTACCCAACTTTTTCACCTTTCGTCTTTTTACACCATCATGAGGGCCACAAGCCTGATTGGTACCCTGCTCTGGGTCACGGCAACGATCCACTCGACCCTGGTCTCCGCGTCGACCTCACCCGAAGCACTGGCCCCTCTCGGCGTCATCGGTTCGGACGCACAGCACGCGGCCGCCAAACGCCACCTCGAACAGAGTAAATCTCACCATCGACGACTACGGATGTCGACTCCGCCGCATACCGAGCCGTTGAAGAGCCGGGATGCGGGTACGAGCGGGAATTCGACGACGGGCGCGAAAACGGAAATGCACTCGCTCGCCAAGCGAGGTTCCTTCTCCGGCAGGGCATCCTTCTTCGATCCTGGTCTCGGTGCTTGCGGTACACATTCAAAATCGAGTGATTTTGTAAGTGCTTCGTGAAGAGATGTCGTGGCCGAATATGTGGTTCATCATGCCGAGGAACTGATTTTTCATTGCTCGCTCCGGTCATCAGATGGTCGCGCTGAATCAGGCGCAGTACGGAGATCTCGGAGCCGTGTCATCGTGGTGCTTCCAGACTATTACCATCACATATGGTGCGTCGGATCCGCCTAATCGGACTTGGAACCAGATCACTGACTCGAAGTGGAAAATCTTATTTCTGTCTCCTCAGGTGGCAAGAGTACACAAGCTCAGGTCGTACGTCGCTAGGAACTGGGCAAACTTGGAGTGTATATCGTGTGAGAAAGAGCAAAGAAAGGGCACTGACCTCTCTTCACATAAACCCCTATCCTCCTGGTCCACAGCTTGACGCTTGCCCGTAAGTTCCACCTCTCCGTCCTGACGAGCCAACCGCTGACACGACTCTCTCTCTTCTCATGCTCCATCATCAGTGGATGTCCCTATGGCGGTCTCGACATGTCACCGGGTCTGTTCAACTACTTTGCGAACCCGTCCGTCGGTATCTTCTACATGAGTTGGTCGAGTGGCGGATCGGCACCCAAGTCGAAAACGACGACGACGACCACCACCATCACCACAACAACAACAACAACAACAGCCGTCAGGACGACGACGACCACCACCACCACAAGTGCGTACATTGGTTTCTTAAACGAGTAAGTCTGGGGCCGCAACTCACATGCGTCTCGTCTTTTGTGTGCAGCAACCACGACCACTACCACGACGACCCCTGTGCCGACTACGACACAAGCTTTCACAACGTCGGTCATTGCGTGAGTATTCCCGCCCGTCCACACGTCCCCAGGACATTGCACTGACGAGAAATCTGTTATTTCTTTTCTTTCTTCAGTCACAGCAACACCACAGTTGCAACAACGTACGTACCGGTTTCTTGCACGAACTTTTCAGACCGCTTCGCTAATCAGTCTTCTTCACCCAAGCAGATCACCGACAGCAAACTCGACCACATTAGCGGCCCCTTCAAGTGCAGCAAATGCAACCGTCGCAGCCACTTCAACATCTGCCTCGATCGACCCCAGTGCGACGGGTGCCTCCTCCACGTCTTCGGATGCGGATCCGACGTCGGAGCCAGCGACTTCGAACCTCGACACGATCTCGCAGCTCGTTTTGGCGATGGGCAACCTGGCCGCCGCTGCTGTGCAAGCGAACGCCTAGGCAAAACAAAATCTTCGTTGTCCAAACGCCGGGCCAAGAAAGCTGTCCGTAGCTGCCTTCTCGCCTTGTTCTCCCGTCGTTGCGCAGTCTCGCGTGGGCGCTCCTCCGAGCCGTCTCTTCTTAGCAAACAACCTTGCAACCCCTCAAAAAACAGACATTCGCGTGCATCACTCATTCGCAAAAAAATAAAATCCTGGCAACTTTCCACTCGTTCAAACACCCCTTCATCAACCACCCCTTTCCATCTTTCCTCTTTCTCTTTAAGAAGCATGACGCACGTCGAATCGACTCCTTTATTTTCTTACCCCCCACAACCACTTGTCTATACTACTCTGCCTTGATCTGGCTACCTACTCTGTCTGACTATGCGCGCTTTCCTAGGGTATTGTCGCTGCTTGCAATGGGGAGTTTCACCAAACCCTTTCACACGAACTGGTTCCGCTTGCCCGCTGCGTAATCTCGAGTTGAGATGCTTAGACGACGGACTGACTTGCTCAGGGTAGAGTTTCGAGAATTATCGCACAGAAGTCTTGAAGCCCACGAGTCAATGTACAGTCAGTTCAATTCATTGCACTGAGAGAAATGTACACAAAGTGGGCTTCTGTGTGGCATTGGAGAGGTCAAGCGCGGTCAAGGGTAAGAAATCTCTCGCTCTCGCTCAAGCATCCTCTTCTCTTCCGACCTTCCAACCATCCATGTCCGCCTCGTGGTCTTTGTTCACCGTTTCCTCGTCATCGTATTTGGCCTCCGCTGAAGTGACTTGAGTGATGTGTCTATTTCGAGGCAAAGGATCCCCTCTCTGGAACAGCGCAAGCTAGCGAGCGACTCGGTCGACCCCCTATCTGTCTCATCTCTTCCCGAATAATACCGTTCGCATTACTCACAACGACATAAATATCACCCAAATGCAATCTACGTCGCGAATCAAACATCTACCCACCAACAACCTCGGTACTAAGCCCCTCCTGCATACATCTACCGAGATAGGACCGTAGTACCCACACGAAACGACCTTCTACCTCCACCCCTACCCCGGCCCAATCCCACTTCCCACCCAAGCGACCAACGACTCCATCTCCGGCGCATTCCCCCAAACCCTCGGTAAATTTTCCCCCCTCCCCCTCCCCCTCCCCTTCCTACCCTCCCCCCAATCGAACAGCAATTTCTTGGGATTCAGACTACTTGATGTTGCGTAAGCGCGTTGGAGAAGTTGAAGCTTGGTTTGTTCGGGACGCTCGAGGTAGGGTAGGTAGTATTCTCGTGGGTTGAGGAAGAGCGTTGAGGGGATATTGGGGGAACGGGGTATGAAGGGTAGTTCTGCAAGGGGGGGAGGTTCGAGATGAGGTGTTCTAGGTAGGGGCAAGTTGTTCGGTCCTTCGATAGTCGGGTCAGCGGGGCCGGTGCAGGTGGTGCAGGTCGGCCTGGCAGGTGGTTTCGAAGTTTCGGCAGGTCGAACCAAGTTCGCAGAAGGCTGGTCTTGGGTACCTTTGATGGCGTCCACACTTCGCTTCCGTGTCATTCGATTGAGCTCGAGACCTCGAGCGACCGCACCCAAGAGGAGATCGTTGACGAGCGTGATCTGTATCGATCTGTTGCTCGGCACGTCTCGACGCATCGCTTCCCATTTCGCCTCGTGTAAAGTGATTGGTGAAAGAGGAGGGGAAGCCGACGACAGCTCTCGAGTACCAAGTTGACGACAACGAGCAACGACATCATCTGCCGGCCCTTTCCGCATCGCCCACTCGCAGTCCGGCGGCTCCTCCTCCCAATCAGGTGAAACCTTGACGACCTCGCCAGAAGCGTCGAGGATCCAACCGGGTTCGATTGGAGACGAGGGATTCATATCGTGATTGGAGGGTGTTGATTGCGTTGTTCGTTTTGTCGGTACTTGAGAAGATTCGGTCTGAACAGCGGCACGACTTGTGGGAAGCTCGAGGGCCGATCCCGCTCCGGGTTGTCGATCGCTCTTCGTCCGAGGCAAGGGAGAAGCTGCGAATACCTCATGGCACGACGAAGAGACTTGGACATTCTTGCGCCCGATCTCGATCCACCGTTCTTTGCCACGTTTTGTTTTCGTCGTAGGGTTCCTCGCACCATTTTGCAAATTGAGCTGTTTGAGCGGTTCGCGACGATCGCCCAGAGGAACCGATGCCCCTCCTTGGATGCATCGAACCCCCTTCATCGCACTACTTCCATCCCTCTTCCCTCGAACAGGTTCCAAGCCAAACTGATGATAATCCACTTCTTTACCTCCATCAACGCTCTCATCCTCATCCGAAAAGATCTCTCCCCTCCCTCTCGTACTCAAACTCGAAGCGTAGAACCGATCGACTCGACCCTCTCGATCCCAAGCCCGACCCGACCCTCGACTGGATCCTCAAATCATCTCCCTCCCCCTCCCGCTCACAACGTAAACCAACCCTCACGATCCCCTCCCTAACCCTATCCCAATTCCAATCCCCACCCCTAAACCCCTCATCATCATTCCTCCCTCCCCTTCGACCCCCGCCGGCGACGGCGTTCGCCGAAAGCTCCTTCATCGAAAAACGCTCGGCCCCCCTCCTGTTCTAATAGCCCCGGTTGGGGTCTTTTCATTGTTTGGGTCGGCAGGGATTTCTAGTAATTCAAAGGGTTGCAACAGGGTCATTTTGAATAAGTCGGATGGGGATGGGGGCTGGAAGGGTGAATTGGCGTGGTGTGGGGGGTGAGAGGGGGTGGGAAGCACAGAGAGAGAGAAAAAGAGAGGGAGAGAGTGCAATGTGGGGGAGAAGGGAAAGGCGCCTACATCGCTGGAACGATCTCAAGTGGGGAAAGACGCGCCGGTCCGGGCTCACTCAAAGGAGGAGCACCTCCCAAGGGACGCCGGGCATGTCGTTCGCACCAAGACCCCTCTCCCTCTCCTCCGTCCCCATGCTCTCCCAACGAATAGTCATAGTCCGGTCTCTGCAAGGGTTGAATGATCCCTCGTTTGTACGACTGAAGCCAACAGGGGATTGTGAGTTTGAAGGTAGAAATCCCTGTTTTTTTTTCAATTGCACGTGTACCCATTTCTCGGACCCAAAAGAGAGAGCTCTCCAAGAATAGGAGTAGTGAACCGTTGCATTTATTCGTAGGTCCAGATCTAAGTTGACCAAAACACAACGACGCGAACCGATCCCTTCAGTAAGGAAAGAACTTGTACGTATCGGTTAACGGGACGGGAAGGGCTTGACTTACCTCGTTGGCGAGCTTGTACTGGTTTAAGCCCTCGGGGAACCAGAGCGCGATTTCGGCCTTGGCGGACTCGACCGCATCGGACTGAAGAGAGGAAACGGGAACAGGAATGGATCAGTGGGAGGGACGGGGAAGGGATGGGGACCTCGTAGAGTCGGTAGCTTACGCCATGGCAGACGTTGCGTCCGACATCGATGGCAAAGTCGCCTCGGACTGCGAGTGGATTGTAAGGTCAGATCAGTACTCCTGTCTCATCTTTTGTCTGAACAGAACCTAATTTTGGAGAAACGCACTGGTACCAGGCGCGGAAGCCAAAGGGTTGGTCGCGCCGAGCAGGACACGTCCAGTCTTGACGGCGTCCTTGCCCTCCCAAACCATCGCGACGACGGGGCCGGAAGCCATGTACTTTACGAGTCCGGGGAAGAACGCCTTGGACTTGAGGTCCTCGTAGTGCTTCTCGAGGTGCTCGACCGAGGCGGTGACCATCTTCAAGGCGACGAGCTTGTAGCCGCGCTTCTCGAAGCGGGCGATGATTTCACCGACGAGGCCTGGGGGGGAAAGGGTGGGAAGGGGGTAAGAAGGGGTTTTCAGGTTTAGAGAGGAGACACTGCTGGTGTTGTGAATGGCTTGACGCACCTCGGTTAACACCGTCGGGCCTGAGGAGGAGGGTAGCAAACCATTTGGAGCAAAGTCAGTTATCAGAAAACCTTGACCAAAGAAAAGGGTATACGCACTTGATCATGATGTAGGTCTGCTCCATTTTTAAAGATACTGCGTCGACAAAAGACGGGATTAGGGGCAAGCAGTGAGAGTGGGTTAGTCGACGTGGCAATCTTTCCAGTGGCCGAGTGGGACCGTGAGGAGTTGGGAGAGGCGATCATGGTCCGCAAGAGAAGCGAGTAGCGATGAGGGTGTCGATCTCTTCAACAGTAACAAATTTCCGCTTGACCGAGTCCAGGGACGATTTCAAGCGGTCTATGCCAAGTCAAGTGATGACGACCTCGTGTACCCTGCGCGGATCCGCACGCCCCAGCTCGAGCTCCGCACGACGGATCCCTACGTGGAGGCGCAGTGACGATGATCCTCGCCGTGGATTCAACTTTGCTGGGACCAAAAGTACAAGTGTGCTCACAGTGTGTTTTTGTGAGCTTGACGTAAAGTGAGAGTGATGCGTGGCGGACAGAGGAGCGGTGCGGCGCGCTCGGCATTACTCCCAACTCGATCTGCGCCGCTGCGAATCGTTGCGGAATGCGCGCGTCGGGTCGGCGCATCGCAGGCGGGCTCGCCACACGCTGCCACACGCGGCCACGAGAGCGCACGAGCGGCCACGAGCGGCCACGAGCGCGCACGAGACGGCACAGGAGGACCCCCGAAAGCGCGACGTCAGCAGAGGTGCGAGCGAGCAGCAACAGCTTGACCCCATCCCAGCTCGAGCCCCACAAACGCATCATCTCCATGGCCCACGATGCGCTCTCACACAAGATCCTCGTCCCTCCACTCAACTTTGCCATGATACTCAAAGGTTCGTGCTCACACCACCGCACCGCACTCCTCGGAGCGCTCGGCGTCTCGAGTCCGCTGATGTGGGCGACTCCGCGCGCACAGGTGTGTATCGCTCGGGCCATCCGAATCTCAAGAATTTTGCCTTCATGGAGACGCTCAAGTTACGTTCCATCATGTGAGCCAGGTTCACTCTTTGAACGAGTGAATCCCGTGACGGACTCGGTCGCGTAATTGGAGCCCCACTTACACCCTCTCCCTTCCTCCCTCGTTGGCAATCGAAAGGTACCTCAGTGAAGACGACTACCGACCCGATACCCTTCATTGGGCCGAGAGGAACGGGTTAAACATCTTCCATCATCGTATCGAGGCGAGTAAAGAACCGTTCGTCGAACCGGACCAGGACAAGATCGTCGAAGCATTGGAACAAATTTTAGGTAAGGCAGGCGAGCAGGCGGGGGTCCTTTGATGGGGTGTGAATGCTGATGATGACCGCCTTGAAATCGGAAACAGATTCTCGGAACCTTCCCAGTGAGCTAGCTACCCAGCACCCTTTTCCAAACTTGGAAACCCGGAGAACTCATTCCTCCCGTCGACCCTAACCCCCCCCCCCCCCCCTGCAGTCCTGATCCACGACAACAAAGGTCGTCTACTCCCTTCCATACTCGGAGCACTGCTCCGCCTCTTACAACACTGGTCCTTTACCGCGACTTTGGCCGAATATCGCATGTTCTTACCCGACGAAAAGGTGTGGGCCGAGGGACAGGTCGGCAAACCGGAAAAGGGGAGAGAGAGGGTGGCTGATTTGGAGGTGAGTTGTAGGAGTGCGGTGCGCCTTTTTTTTCGTTTTGGTTGGAGATGAAACTGATGGGAGGTGTGTGTGTTGTGTTGTGTTGTGCGTGTGATGACGACGCAGTTCATCGACCGGTTCCCGCTGGAGAGGGTCAAGTATGATCCGAGGTATGGACCTGAATGGTTGATCAACTGACGCTGGGTAGAAATGTATTTTGGGAATCAAAATGGCTTGTTGTTGTAACACCTGAAATGTTGCCCATGTTCCGAGACACCGCGACAAAGCGATCTCGCGGGTGGTCCAAGCTCAGCTTTTTTTCATTTATGCGGCGGCCCAAAACTCCGTCGCAAGCGTGGACAAAATCCGCGCGGGAGGCCAGGCCCGTGAACTGAGCTGGCTCGCTCTGCTCACGCCCGCCGTCACTTTACGCCCGCCGTGCACCCGTTCTGTTCCTTGTAAACGCTACTACGACTAGACGGTGTGTGTTCCTTGGCCCGTTGCTACTCGACACGACTGCACCTCGTACGACGGACGACTTTGGAGGGAGGAAGGAGGAAGGAATTGGCCCAGCAGCGGGGAATCGAATTGGGCGATTTGCGTTCTCGCAGCGCTGGCTGTCTGGGGGTGCGATGATGGCCCGCGCTGGCCCGCGCTGGCTCGTGTGCTGGCTCGTCCCGCGACGGTTAGGCCACCCCGCACCATTCGCTACATCCTCGATCGAGCCGTTCGTTCGATCCGATCATGGACGACCAATACGACCATAGGCCTAAGAGATGATTGATAGGGTAGGAGAGTAGGGACACCGTATGCTGACGCGGACTTGCCTTTTTTTGCCCCTCGCCTCCCCGCCGTGGACCTGGCCGTGGCTGCTGCTGGCTGCTGGCTGCTGGCGCGTGTGTGTCTCTGCGCTGGTCGTTCACTTTCGTGCGCCATCTCTCCCCGCCCACGACGACGCCCTTCCCGCTCGCCCTACGCTTCGTCCTGGCTCGTTCTCAGTTCCGACAGGTCAGTCTTGGACGTGGTTCCCAGTGAATTCGCGTAGACCTGCGACCGGAAAGCTGATTCGAGTACACGCCTGTCGAACGGCATCTCCGTAACCCGCGCCTACGCGCCACCCACACCACTCGCTCCTCCCATTCATATTCATCAACGCGCTCCGCAACCCTTCCCACCCTCGGGCGATCCTCTCATCCGTCCCTTCTCGTTCCGGGAAACACTCAGCCATGGCCACCATCTCCGCGGCACCCATCGTCATCGACGGCAAGGGGCATCTCCTCGGTCGCCTCGCCTCCATCGTCGCCAAGCAGATCCTCACCGGTCAAGTGCGTGTACCCGCAGTCCCGGATCGAGGCACAACACACACCTGGCGAATGCTGACCGTCGTGATTGCTCGCGGGCTTTGTCTGAGCAGAAGGTCGTCGTCGTCCGCGCCGAATTGATCAACGCTTCCGGTTCCTTCTTCCGTGCCAAGGTGATTTTTGTGGAGAGCGCAAGGGCGTGATAAGAGGATAGGAAGACGTCGAGAGCACGGGAGGATCAGGATGGACAACCTGACGGTCGACGCGATGCAGGAAGGACGAGGGCGAACGAAACGTTCGGCGCTGACACCTGTTGTCTTCTTCTTCATATAGCTGCGCTACCACGAGTTCCTCAACAAGCGTCACTTGGTCAACCCTAAAAAGTCCGGTCCCTTCCACCACCGTGCGCCCAGCCGCATCTTCTACCGCACCGTCCGCGGCATGGTCCCCCACAAGGTGAGCGCGCCCGTGCCCCAAATCATCTTGATCTAGACCCCGCGAAGGTGCTGATCTTGCGCGAGATGATCCGTCTTTCAGACCGCGCGTGGTGCGGCCGCTTTGGAACGCCTGAAGATCTTTGAGGGTGTGCCGCCGCCGTACGACCGCAAGAAGAAGATGGTCGTTCCCTCGGCCCTGCGCGTGCTGCGCCTCAAGCCCGGCCGCAAGTACTGCACGATCAAGCGTCTCTCGCACGAGGTTGGGTGGTCCTACCGCGACGTCGTCGACCGCTTGGAGGAGAAGCGAAAAGTCAAGGCCGCCGCGTTCCACGAACGCAAGGTGCAGGGCGTCAAGGCCAAGGCCGAGGCGCTCAAGTCCGCCGGTTCGATCAACGAGAAGCTCGCCGTTTTCGGGTACGTTTTCTGATTCTAGCACGGCAGCTGTGGGGGAGACGAGAAGGGGAACTGACTCTTTTTGCGGGGGCTCGTTGTCACGCACAGTTACTAAACGTCGAAGGGAGGAGCAGCTTGTGTTGTTGGTGTTCTCTGTTGAGGCGGGAGTAACGATGTCCAAAAGGAGGAAGACGGGAGGCTCGTTTCCCTGTGCGCCGCTGCTGTGTTTTCTGCGTAGGAAGAAGCATGACTCGCTCCTCTTTTTCGTCTTCTTTGCAATGACGCACCATACGCGCAAGGGCGACTTGGGAAGTGACCCCCTTCGTGTTTTTCTCTCGCACATACTTGGGCCTTTCTGGTTTTGCCGGGCGTTACTTCGAGGTGTATTCTGGTTGCTTTTGACTGCTACGAGAGCCGATCAAGACGTGAGACGGAAATCCAGCTTGGCCGATTCATCCAGTTTTTGCAATGTCTACTCGGGACAGCTCAGGCCAGCAGCTCAGGCCAAGATGCGCCGCGCGGAAATCTTCACGAGACGAGTCAAAACGGCGAGTCTCCAAAATGGTCACCGTCAGAGCTTGGTCTCTCTCTGTCCGCATTGCTGCACCTCTGCTTGCTTCCGTAGCCTCGGTGCATGCCCTTGTTGATTCGTCAGCTACCTTTCCTCCGACCGACCATACTCCGCACTTGTCGAGCTCTACAGCTACCCCGTGCAGCACCCGGCAATCCTCCTGCACCAGACCGACATCCCTCCCCCATCTCGTCGTACTCAACCCGCCGCACCAGCCCCGTCAAAGGACGCAACAGCCCCCAAAAGATGGCCTCCGTCTCCCACCCCGACCAAGTCAACAAGACGAGCCATCCGTTCGAGAGGCAGGCGATCGAGACCCTGTTGTTGAGGAGGTTCTTCTTTTGTCCCGCTTTCGAGATTTATGGAGGTCCGTCAGTACTACGCGTGTGCGGTGGGATGGGGCCTTTGAGCTGATCGTTTGGGTCGTGTTCGGTTTTTTGCAGGTGTCAAGGGCCTGTACGATTATGTGAGTATCTACGGCTGGGCAGGCTGAGAACGAGCACCTCCTCTTCCACGTCCTCCTCAAGCTGACCGCTCTTTCCCCTCCAGGGTCCCCCCGGTGCGGCCCTACAAGCGAACATCCTCGACCTCTGGCGCAAGCACTTTATCATCGAAGAAGAGATGCTCGAAGTCGACACCACCATCATGACCCTCTCGGACGTACTCAAAACGTCCGGCCACGTCGATCGTTTCACCGACTGGATGGTTCGCGACCTCAAGACGAACGAAGTCTACCGCGCGGATCATCTCGTCGAAGGCGTCCTTCAAGCGAGGATCAAAGCCGATGCCGAAGCGAGGGGTCACGCTTTGAAACCTGTCGTGGAGGACCCGACCCAAAAGAAGAAGAAGAAGGTCGTTCAAGCCGTGACGCAAATCTTACCGGACGGCAAAGCCGAAGAATACGAAACCGTCTTGGCGCAGATTGATAACCTTGGTGGCAAGGAATTGGGCGAGCTGATTAGGAAGGAAGGGATCTTGGCACCGGATACGGGTAATGAGGTGTCGGAACCGGTCGAATTCAACCTCATGTTTGAGACGCAGATTGGTCCCACGGGCCAGATCCATGGGTGAGTGGTCGGCCGTGAGCTGCATCCCACAGGACTCGACCGGGGAGAGCTGACTCTGTCGCTGGCCCTCACAGTTACCTCCGTCCCGAAACGGCTCAAGGCCACTTTGTCAACTTCAACCGCCTGCTCGAATTCAACAACGGTCGCGTCCCTTTCGCCTCGGCTCAAATCGGTCGTTCGTTCCGTAACGAGATCTCACCCAAACAAGGCCTCTTGCGCGTACGAGAATTCACCATGGCCGAAATCGAACACTACGTCGACCCGCAGGACAAGGCCCATGATCGATTCGACTCGGTCAAGCACGTCGAGATGCAATTCCTCCCCAAGGGGGTGCAGGAATCGGGCAAGACGGATTTGACGACCACGACGATCGGTCAAGCCGTGGAAGACGGCATGGTCGATAATATGACGTTGGGTTACTTCATCGCGAGGATCTACCTCTTCCTCACCAAGATCGGCATCGATCCTAAACGCCTTCGATTCCGTCAACACATGGCCAATGAGATGGCTCACTACGCCGCGGATTGTTGGGATGCCGAGATTTTGAACTCGTACGGATGGATCGAATGCGTTGGGTGCGCCGATCGTTCGGCGTACGATTTGACCGTCCATGCGAATAGGACTCAGCAAAAGATGGTGGTGAGGAAGGCGTTGGAGGAAGTGCACGTGTACGACAAGCTCGTCATCAACCTCGAAAAGAAGTCGTTCGGTCCCATGTTCAAAAAGGATGCCAAGGCGTTGGAAGAAGGCTTGCTCAAGCTCACGCAGGAGCAAACGAGTGAGGCGCAAAAAGCTCTGACGGAGAAAGGCGAGTACCTCTTCCAAGGTCCCAACGGCCAGGAATTCAAGATCCCTTCGTCGGTCATGTCCATCAAATCGGTGACCGTTCGCGAACAAGTACGCGAATTCGTCCCCAACGTCATCGAACCTTCCTTCGGCATCGGTCGCATCCTCTACTCCCTCCTCGAACATTCCTACTGGGCTCGAGCAGAGGACGTCAACCGAGGCGTTTTGTCCCTCCCCCCTTCCGTGGCACCGGTCAAGGTCCTCATCGTTCCTCTTTCGAACAACGCCGAATTGAAACCCTTGTCCAAACAAGTGTCCAACCAATTACGATCGCTCGGCATCGCTTCCCGCGTCGACGACTCGGGCGCGTCGATCGGGAAACGTTATGCGCGAAACGATGAATTGGGTACCCCCTACGGCGTGACGATCGATTTCGCCTCCGTCAAGAACGGCACCATCACCTTGAGGGAAAGGGACACGACCTTCCAAGTCATCGGTAAGGTTGAAGAGGTTGTGGCGTTGTTGGTCGAGTTGTGCTCGGGGAGGTTGGAATGGGCCGAGGCCGCGACGAGGTTGCCGGCTTATACGGGCGAACAGGAGGTTTGAGGAAGGGGGATCCAGGCACCGCTTGCGAAGTTTTGTGATTGCAATTGACTTTTTCATGCGTGCTCTCAGTCGATCAGCGTTGTGGAAGATCGTGGCGCGAACTTTTCCCGACAATTTTGCCAGAAAATGAGCCAGAAAAGGGAGGGTCCCATGGCAAAAGTTAATTCGGCTTGAAAAGCGACCTTGAAGCCGTTGACTGAAACTTGGGTGAGCGGGCGGATGGAAGGAAAAGGGTGACTGGTGACCTCTGACCGGTGGGTTACATATGGCCTCTAGCGCCGCAGGCGTCGGTCACTTCGGTGGGTGCTTTTTCCGACAATCGCTATCGCTACCGCTACCGAATCGGCGACACCCCCGGAAAGCAAGTAGATTCCCTAGCCCGATCCATTCATAAAGTCTGTCCAAAAAACGTTGATTCCATCCCTGCCTCTAAACAAGCATCGAAAGTCACCGACGTCCTTTCGCTTCCGCCCGGGGAACCGTTCGACCGAGTCAAGACGAAAGGGAAAGTTGCCAGGCGAAGTCGCTTAAACCGTAACAACAATTACACTCAGAGTACACATGAAGAAAAGAGGCTGATCGGGGAGGGGAGCACCCTGTTCCTGCGTCACTTCTTACTTCTCCCCTTGGCTGCCCTCGCATCGATCGCCGCTCTGGCCTTGAGGAAATCCTCCTCACTCATCTCCTCCTCCACCACCTTCTTCTTCCCCTTTTTGTTCTTTCCCATATCACCCTCATCTTCATCGTCGTCCTCCTTGCTCGAGCGCTTCTTCCCTCCCTTCTTTTTCCCCGCTGCACCGGCGCCATACTTGGCCTCGAGGGATTTCATCAACGATTCCATCCGATTCGCTTGACGCCCCTGAATCAAAGCTTTCAACCCATCCAAATCACCATCGACCTCTTCCTCCCTCTGACTATTCCCCTTCCCCTTGGCGATCCCCTTCCCTTTCGTTGCACCCTCCTTCTTCCCCTTCCCACCCGCCGAATTGTACAACTGGTCGTGCACGCCCAATTCCTTAGCATACGCCTCGGCCTCATTCGCTTCCTTATTCGCCTTGTTGATCCTCGTCGTTCGAGCTTTAAGGTTCTTACTCGACGTAGTCCACTTTTTGCATGTTTTCAACCTTCCGTCTTGGATGGCTTCGTTGATGAGGGAGATGAAACGAGGTTCGTCTTCGACGGTCGAACACATGATGTGGTTCGAAATGGACTCGAGGTCACCGGAATGGACGTCGTAAGCTTCCAAAAGGTCGGAAAGTTCTTCTTCGGAACCTGCACACACAAGACCAAGAATGAATCCGAATCGGTGAGACGCCTTCGATCGTAATTTGAAACGAGACGAGGCAAGGTTTTTCCGGCCTTGCTGGGAAAGCCATCGTTTCCCACTACGCCGCATGGACCCTAAGACCCCCCAAGTAACCCACCTTGGTACTCCTTCTTGAACTGATCGATCGTCTCTGCATTGACCTGCCCCGTCCACAACTCCTTGAAGTACTCCCTCCACTCATCCTCACTCCGCTCGATCCCCCCACCCTCGTCCGTCCTCCCCGTATCATCGTACCTGTTCCTCCTCTTCTCGTCCTTCAACACGTTGTACGCGTAACTGATCCGTTGAAAACGGAGTTGGGAAGCCGAAATTTGAGCCTCGGTGGCCTTGGGGGGAAGCTTGTCCGGGTGCGAGAGGAGCGCACCGCGACGGTAGGCGGATTTGATCTCGGCTTCGGTCGCGGTGCGGCTGAGGTTGAGCGTCGCGTAGAGGTCGATCGAGTCGAGTTGAGTGTCGGGCCAACTGTGAATGAAAACAGAGGGGTGGTTATCAGTTATGCCCACCCCCCACCCCCCCCCCCCCCCCCCTTCGAGACGAGATCGGGGGGAGCGCGTCGACCGAGTCACGAGCAGGCGGGGGGGAGCCAGGAGTGGGTGGGTGTACGAGCCTTGGTCAGCGCTAACTCACAAGGCAAGAGCAGGGTCTGGATTAGACTCCATGTTGCTGTTGGTAGGGTTCGTGGCTGGTTGGAATGGGAGAGGAGGCAAAGGTAAATCCACGAACCGAAGCGCGAGTCGCGTCCGCGTCGAGGCCTCCTCCCAGCGGGGCAGACCGCGCGCCCGTATAACGCAGATCTCCGGCCCCGGCTCATCCCGAGTGCCGCCTTTCAGTCCTCTACCTCGCTCGTGCTACCACTCTTTTCAAAGGTGAAAGGCTTGTCCGCTACCTCTTCCGAGTATGGAACGTGATTTAGAAATTTCTTCTTTGTCAACAACGCTAGGCATATCACTAACCGAACAGTACCATGAGAGGAGATAAAAAATAGATCATATCATAGGAGGTGAGAGAGCGAGATACGAACAGACACAAGCGTAAAACCAAAACCCCTTGAGAATCAAACCAGAATCAAGAGAACGAAGGCACCACCCCTTCAGACCTTGGTGCTGTCGTCGATGATGGCCACACCTTGGGCATCGATGACGACCGTCTTCTTGGCCTTGGAAGCGCGAACCGGGTTGGGAGCGGCGAAGATCTCCTCGAGCTCTTCGAGTGTTCGGCCCTGGGTCTCGACGCACACAAAGTACCAGATGAGCGTCTCGATGCAGTCCCACCCGACGAAGATCCAGATCGTGTTGTACGAGATGTTTTGCAGCGCGATCGGGGTGGCGTAAGTGTTGATGAAGCCGATGCACGAGACGGTGAAGGCGTACGCGGCCATACCCTTGGCGCGCGTGTTGGTCTGCAGGCACTCGACGGGGTAGAGAGCTTGGAGAGGGCAATAGGCGAACGAGATGACGATGTTGAACATGAAGAACGATGCGATGGCGAAGCGACCAATGTTCAAGTTGTGATTGTTCGCATCCTCTTGGGCCCACTGTTGCGAAAGAACGAAGAGGTGGCGAAAGTGAGGTCAGTACAGAAGATGAGAAGGAGCAACGAGAAGACGTGAGAAGTGACTGACCAAGTGGGTGGCCATACCGTTCATGGCGAGCCAGAAGGCGCAGCCAAAGGTACCCCAGATGAGGATGGGGCGACGACCGACGCGATCAGCGATCGAGACACCGAGACCGGCACCGATGGCGGAGGTGATCGAGTTGACGAGGTTGAGCACAAACTGCATGAGCGAAGAGTAGCCGACGTAGGAGTAGATCTGGAAATTGAAGTAGCCGAGACCGTTGCCGGAGAATTGACCGAAAACACCCATGACGAGCACCATGAGCGACCTCCACCTCGCGGCCTTGGTCTTGAACAACTCAGAGTAATCCCACCAGCGCTTGTCCGAGGCGTCGACCTTGATGTCCTCAACCATCTCGGCCCATTCGAGTTCGACGATGGCCGAGTTGGGGTCGCCGTTGCCGTGGAACTTGACGAGGAAAGCACGAGCCTCGTCGTCGCGACCGTTGGCGATCAACCAACGAGGGGATTCGGGGAGGAACAGCACCGAGAGGATGACGACGCAGGCGGGAATACATTGACCGATCAGAGGGATGCGCCACCCCCAGTTGGAGCTCATGTAAGAGGTGCCGAGGGTGATCGCGGCGGCGGGGACACTTCCACCGAACCAACCGCAGTTGTAGAAGCCGGTGGCGCGACCTCGCCATGCGGGAGGAGCGATCTCGACGCAGTATGAAGGAGCAGCGGTGGTAACGATGGCGATACCGAAACCGAGGATGAAGCGACCGGCGATGAATTGTTCCTTCTTGTGCGAAGTCACGGCGACGAGCGTGCCCAAAACGATGACTGCGCACCCTGCTTGCATGCCGACACGGCGACCCCATCGATCGGCAATAGGCGCAGCGAACAAGGAACCGACCATGTTGCCAACGGTGTAGATAGCAAAGATGAGACCGGTGGTAGATCCGACGACACCGGAGTTGAACTGAGCTTGGTACGGCTTCATGTTGTTGATGGCACCCATAAGACTGCCGTCATATCCGTTGGCGCAACTGTGCCGTTCAAGGACCAGTACAAGCGGCAGAGTCAGCAAATACTGCCTGGATGGGTACAAGCAACCCGGACTGTGCCATGGTGACGGAAGAAGAAACAACTCACCTGCACAAGAACGAGACGAAGCTGCGGGTAGCGCAACAGGCAGGCAGAAGAAAATTCGTGATGGGGGAGGAGGGAGGAGGGAAAAAAAGGGCAAAAAAAAAAAAAAAAAAAAAAAAAAAAAAAAAAAGAGAGAAAGAAATGTAGGTTAGCACCGGTGAAGTCGGCTCTTACACTCCGATAGTGGCAAACTGTGACCTACATGGCACCGAGGAGAGTCCAGGTGGCTGTAGTGACAATGAAGAACAAGGCAACAAAAACCCGGAAGTGTGAGCGACAGGCAGACACGGAGCGTGGTGCAACCTCGCTGGGGCGGGCTCGCTGATCAGATCACGTGTAGCCGCACTCCCCAGAGGTGGGTGACCCGCAGCGCAGGAAGAGAACGCGAGCACGTACCTCGCGACGAGAAGTCGGTCTTGTTCGAAGCTTGCAGAGCAGCTGTCAGTGCAGCCGATCGCACCTCTTGTACGGGGGCGTCGGTGCCCTTGACGTTGTCGACATGTCGGACGCGAAGTCCCGGGGCGTAGTGATCGGCGGTGGCTGTCTTCTCGAGGTCGGTCTTGGACGAGATGTCGCTGGTCTGGTCGGAGAAGGACATGATGGGCAAAGCCAGCCGAGACGGTGGGGTAGTCAGTGGTTGAAGCGGAGTGATGGAAAGGAGCAAGAGATGGGGAGGAAGCGGGGATGTTCTCAAGGCTTCCCCAGGGCACATTTGCGGAGGCTAGCGGCTTTCGACAGATCCGACCGACCCCCGCCGGGGTATTTTAGTTCGACGAGCAGCGGGGACGGAAAATCCTCACGCGGGGATCACCCTCCCGCCGCTGGCCAGTCGCAAATTCACCTGCGATCTGTGCGCGCCTTGGGCTTGCTTGAGTTTCAATTGCCGTGGTCTCGTGCCGTGTCTCCGTGCGTCGGAAGGCGTCCAGGCTCCAAGCTTCCTCGGACCATGCTCTACGCGCGCGAAACGCCGTTTAAGCGACGGGCCGTTCAGGCCAGCTCACGACGCCGGCCCTTTTTTAATGCCGGTCCTTTACCGAGGACAGGCAATCTGCCCAGCTCGCGAGCGCAACAAGGCCAGCAATTGCCTTGCAACCGGTGGTCATCCGAAGGCGCAAGCCTGCGGTCGCTCAATTGCCGGCCCTGCCGCACATCCACAAGCCTGATTTCGAAAGGATCTTTTTTTGCACCTCTCGCCTGAGAAGCTTGAATTCGCTTTTCAATTTGCTGGCCTGTCCGGCTCAGCGTCGTCTAAATAACAGCCTCGGCTAAACACCCGAACGCCGGCGTATTCCTCTTCCTGCGCCATGACCCCTTTGCTGGGTCTTGATTGGCTCCCTGCTCCGTCTGCGACAAAGGTCAGGTGATCGACTATGCCAAACCCTACAGTTGTGTAGCCTCCTGTCTAGCATCGATCTTCCCCGCTCGATTCCCCACTCGTTTTCGCTCCGTGGCGCTACTCCCCAGATTTCCGTAGTCAAACCAAAATCGAGGCTTGTCTTGGATCGGATTTCGCACGCGGCTTGCATGGCGTCACATGGCCCGGAAAACAGAAAGACTTTTCTCTCGGCAATCGAATGACTACACTCTCCGGAATGCCACACCGACCTCACCGTAGGACGCCCGGACGCTGATTTTCATCGTGGCCGATGAGGGCAAAGTCGGTCGTAAGGGTTTACCCCCATTTCCGGGCGGCGGGGCCTAAACGGCCAAACGTCGTCGCGCTCTTCACGAATTGACATCGGTCGACCAGACCTCCGAAAATCGACAAGGACCGACGTCGCGAGACCTGTCACCCAGTTTCGGCGGTCCCTCGACCTCCAGGCCGAGGGCTTCCCTCGACGCCCGACGCCGATTGATCGGTCGGACTCCGATCCGACACGCGCGAGGTCTGCGCGACCGACGCAAAAGCTTGCCCCCGCCTGAGTGGCTCCCTCCCTGAGGTCATTTGCGCAAAGAAGAGGCCACCTCGAGTCCTCGGTTGATCTGCTTGCAGAAATCGGATCAGATGGTTCTGCCAGCTTTGCGATAGAATTTGCACTAGTAATACACCTTCGCTTAAACGAGCCCCTCATCTGTCGTTCAACAGAGAGGAGGCTACCTCGAGTCCTCGGTTGATCTCGTTGCGAAGATCAGATGGTTTTGCCAGCCTTGTGGAATTTGCACCGGAAATGCAACTTCGCTTAAATGAGCCCCGCACCTGTCGCTTAAATTTCTTGTGCCCAAATCCTGTACCTGACCAGACCCCCCTGGATGGCCGTGTTGTAACCCCACTTCCTTGATTTCTTCATCGGTCAAACGTTCTACTTTCTGGCCTTAGCCTCGTCCGGCTGCCGAGCTTGTATGCAGTCAATTGGCTTGGAACCCGTCACGAGCGCGCGCAACTTCGGGCCCCTTTCAAAAGAGCCTACGCACGCGTCCGGGCAAAGTCACGCGGATGGCTTTGTAGAGACCCATGAGCGACCTAGAGGAGCATCAACCAGCACATGGCATCCCCTGCAACGGAGCACCCTCACCCGTCCCAACTCCTTCCTCCGTCAAGCGGCTCCCAAGATGACTAGCGACACGATAGCTCGCTTTCGTTTTCCGACCACGACTCGAACGAGCCAAACTAATGCATTCGGTGCCTACCTGCCGTGTCACCTGATCCCAGACGCCTCCCGCCGTCGGACGAGGTTGAGCGGCGTTCCATGTGGGTGAGTCCTTAGCCCCCAGCAGCTGACCTGACCATGCCGCCTAGACCATGTACCCATGATCCATCTCACCATACGCCACGACGCACGAGCGACCTGCTCCCCGCTCTCGCCTATTCTCCGTACGATATAGACACCCTAGTCCAACTCACGTCGTAAGTGCACGAACAGAGCCATAGTACAGAAAGACAAATGGATGCATTGAGCATCATCCAAGTACAGCAAAAGGGACCACGTCTTCCACAAAGAGCCTCTATCGACGTCTCCAGTCATGACCCGCACCGCCGCTTCCGCTGGCGCCGGAGCGGCCCATCCCACCGTTCCCGCCATTGCTCCCTCCTCCGCCGCTCATAGGTTTACCCCATCCACCATGCCCTTGTTCCTGATCATGCAATGATTTTTTCGCCGCGTACCCTCGGTCATTGAGAGCGGATGAGTTGAAGCCGTGCGAAGAGGGAGGTCGAGAGTGACCCGGCGTCACATAGGGCGAGTCCCGAGGGGTCGAATACCTCGAGTCGCCACCGCCACTGCCACCGCCACCACCACCGCCCATTCGGCGACCTTGGTTCTGGCCTAAGCCACTGGGGGGTCGGGTGTTCATGGGGCTGTCGGGCCTCGAGCGGGCTGTAGCGGCCGTGCGTTCCAAACGAGCCTCCGCGAATCTATTCGAGGCCACAAGGAAGGCCCAGTCAGCCGTGGATCCAGAAGGGAAAGCGCACGACTCGATGAGACATACCGGTTGAGTACTTTGACGACATGACGCGTCAATTTATCCAAATCAGCGACTTCGGTGGCGCTCAGTTCCTGGTTCTGCGACTCGTAAGGATCTTGCTCGGGTTCGCCTTCGCTGTCCTCGTCGTCGTCGCGATCGTAGTCGCGGGCTCCTCCCGCACCAAGGGTAGGTCGAGCTGCGGGTCCTCTTCCACCCGATCCACTGATCTGTACCCCCAGTCCTTCGAACACCCTCAACAAAGAAAGATCCAACACGTCCTTGAGGCGTTCGACGTCGTCCAAGACGGCCACGTTCCCAACGATGGGCAACCAATCGTCGCATTCCAACCCACGATCCGTCACGGCCAACTTGTGCGCACCAAACAGCATGTACCCCAAAGGGTCCAACATCGTCGTCTGGCGCAAGAACATCTGCCCACCACCTGAAGGGTTCGCCAGACTACCCGTCTTGGATTTCTCGCCGAAAGCGTACAGTTGATCGGACGAGACGATCTCGTTGATGGCGACGTCAAGTTCTTGAGCGGCGACTTTTTCATTCTTGCGCGAGTTGACACTCGAAGGGTGGATCGCGCAGACCTGTTTGTCATTCCAAAGGCCAGTTAGTTAGCTACCAAGTCCTGAGCGACAATCTTGATCGCGAAAGCTCACCTTGTCCTGACTAGTCCTGAAAGTCTTCTCACTCGTGCGAATAGCGAAATTCGGCGCCGCCGCGGCGGCGATCAAACTCGACAACAACGGCATCGAATCGGCATTGACGTTCAGGCTCGGAGGCAGCGTAACGTTCCTCCCCCTCCTCCTAAAGCGATTGTTCATCCCTCCCCCTTGGCCGGCGGTTCCCAATTCCAGAACGCCGGCCTTGTCCAGCGCTTGAAGTAGATGTTGTTTGATCTTTTGGATGAGCAGCAACGTAGGGAACGAGAGGAAGTTCTCCCTTGTGAAGTCATACGCCCTGTTCATCCCCTGTCGAGAGAGGATGTGCTCCCATTCGTTGTAAGCCGCCAAGACGGTCAAAGGGTCCGAACGGAAATCCTTGGGTGTGAAGGTGTTTTTGCGCAAATCGGCTTGTTCTTTGACCGCGATCGGGGACATGAACGGATCCCGATTCGTTAGGATCGCGGCCAAGGTCAAGACGGGTTCGAGGCAACGGAAGAAGGATCCGAGGATGCACATCTTTCCAATTGCGACTTCGACGGGGATGTGCAACAAAACCCTGCCCAACGAGGTCAATTTTTCGTCGCGATCGATCGCGCCGACCATGTGGAGACTGTCCATCGCGGCATGGATACGCGCTTGTTCGGGCGGTTGGATCGTCTGCGAGAGCACTTGTTCGACGGAGAGGTCGGGCAATTGTAGACCCGTGATGTGCATGCACGTGTCGGCCAAATCAGTGCGAAGCATCTCGACAGTCTGATGGATATCGAGTTCGGCGTAGCGTGCATCCGAGACGATCGAGTAGTATTCTCCGGGCCGATGACGACCCGCACGACCGGCACGCTGGCGGAGGTTCGAGGTCCCCGTCCAGGCCGAAACGAGTTGCGACATGCGACGCTCGGGGTCATAGCGCTTCTCCTTGCACTTGGCCGAATCAATGACGTACACGACGTCAGGGATCGTGACCGAAGTTTCGGCGATGTTGGTCGAGATGACGACGCGTCTTACACCCTTGGAAGCGGGCTCGAACACACGCTGCTGATCCGCGATGGGGACCGACGAGTGCAAGACGTGCACTTCGTACCTGTTCGTATCGTTAAAGTTGATGCCGAGCAGAGGGTGTCGACCCGTGTCCGAGAGGATCGTCTGCACGTTCTTGATCTCATCCCAACCGGGCAAGAAGACGAGCACGTGACCTTCCTCGGACTTGGCGAGCACGTTCGCGATCATGAGCGCGATCAAGGGGAACGGCATGTCGAGGTCGTCGATCTCGCCGACGGGTCGACCGGTGTGAGGGTTTGTCGCGATTCGAGGCACGAGATCTCGTGCGAGGTACTGCACGACCGACTTTTCATTGAAGACCCATTCTCCTTCCTGCTGGGTCAGTCGAAGCGACCTCAGTTCTTCGATGACCGCATCGAGGCGATGTTCTTCCACGGGAAAGCTTCGTCCCGGTACCTTGACGATCGGCGCCAGTCGTCCCGTTCTCTCATCGGCAAAGTACGACGTGAACAACTTGGGGTCGATCGTAGCCGACATCAAGACGACGCGGATCTCGTCCTTGCCGGCCTGTCGACGTTGGTGGAGCAGCATACGGAGCACAAAGAGCAACAGATCGGTGTCGACGTCTCGTTCATGGACTTCGTCAACGCAGACGTGCGTGACACCATCGAGGAAGCCCTGGCCACTTGTGTTGTGCAGATCGGCCTGCATGCGTCGGAGGAAAAGTCCGGTCGTGCAGAAAAGGATCGAACCATCCGATTTGGGAGGCTTGGACTCGAAGCGGACCTGGTAACCGACCGAATCACCAATAGCTTCGCCGCGTTCCTTGGCGACACGTTCGGCGACCGAGATGGCGGCAATTCGACGAGGTTGCGTGCACACGACGTTGCACTTGGCGCCATCGCCACGCAAGATCCAGTCGTCCAAGATCAGCTGGGGTATCTGCGTCGTCTTTCCGGAACCGGTGGCGGCCAAGACGACAGTGACGGACGAAGTGGCGATCTTGGCGAGCACGGACGAAGCATGCGACGAGACGGGTAAGCTCGCCCGTTGCTCTCGCATCTTTTCGACCCTTTCATCAGTCTGGTAGTTCCTCAGACGCGACTTGAGATCGTCGCTCTTCTCCTTGAGCCTCGCCTCCTTGAGCTTGAGCCTCTGCTCATCTTGCTCGGAGCTCCCATTCAACGCCTCGGATGTCTGGGTCTCTGCGCCTTCGCGTCCTTCGACGTTCCTTCGCCTTTGCCTCATCAATTCGGCCCTCTTGGCTTGCTGATGTTCGATCATCGCCCTAGCCCTCTTGTACAGCCCACTCCCCCTCGCTCCATAAACGACCTCTTCCAAATCCTCGGCCGAGTCCTGATCTGCCTCAAACACGACCTGGGCCATTACATGCCCCTTGGCAATGACGTTGGACCTCTTCTTGTCCTGCCACATAGACCACAAGGTCGGATCGCTCGAATCGAGGTGACGCGCAAAATCGAGGTAGGCGCGGTTCGAAGCTTGCTTCTTGTTGCGCGCTTCGGCGACGCCGATCTTGCTCCCTTGTACGAGTAGCGTCGCTTGCCACCCCTCTTGGGCGACAGTTTTGGCTCGTTTGTTGTTGGCTCCTTTGACGGCGACTCGCGTGATCTGGAGGTCGGGTTTGCCAAAACCGAATTTTTGACCTGTCAAAAGAGAAGAGGGTCAGCAGCTAGGCCATCGCGAACCGAGGAACTGAACGATGGGAGAGACGAACAGTAAAAGTCCATGAACTCCCTCGCCTGTTCCAAATTAATGATTTGTCCTCCGGCCAACTCGATCGCATTGCCATCCTTCAAAGCGGCCAAATCCTGTGCCATCGTCGCAGCAGCGGTCGTCGCTCCACCCGTGCTCGACCCTGCCACCGCATTCTCGCCGTTCATGATCGCTCCACCACCATAATTGACCGAATAGGCCAGACGATCGGGAAGAGGTTGGTTCGACGGGGTGAAGAGGCCGCGGGCGGAGAGTTGAACGCAGGCGTGCAATGCGGCGAGTTTCTCGGCTTCTTTGCTGGTCGTCGCGTCCCCTGTGCCGACGAGAGGCTCGACGGATTGGGGGAGCGAAGGCGCACCGTAGACGGGTGGGGGTGGTAATGGATCGGCATCGGCGATCAGGGTTGCTCTGAAAGGCCGGCGGATAGGCAAGGGGCAGTTTCACGATGAGGAGTCAGCATTTCCGACCAGGAGCGAGCTTCGCAGCCGCGGGGCGTCGGGCCGACTTACCTGATAAGAGGCTTGCCCTCGATGACGACCTTCTTGGTCGTATACTTGGGTGGTGCGCCTAAAGACGAGATGTAGTTGGACACGATCGATTTGGGGTTGCTCAGGTACTTTTCGTTGATCTGACCTCTCCCACCGAGCCTTAGCCACAGCGAGACGATGTAGGCGCGGTCGTAGATCGGCGCCGGTGTCGTATCGGCTTTGACTTTGGGGGTGTTGCTGTTCGCCTTGACATTGCCCCTCCCCCTGGCGGGGTTGTTGGCGAGTGTACCACCTGGTTGGGCAGTCGCGGATGCGGGGGTTCTGCCCCCTGCTGCTCCACCACCACGTCGATTCATTCTGGTACTGCCGGTCTTGCCTGCCGCGCGATCCTGTTCACGTTGTTCGACCCTCTGCAGTGTCTTTTTCGAGTAGATGCGCGTTTCCTCGGGTGAAGGTCGACGGCTTCGAGGCGCTGTTGGGGTGGAGAACGACGGTGGTGCGACTGCTGGGGCGACGTGTTTCGCGCTGGCGCTGGTGGGAGGAGCGGCCGATGACGCAGACGCAGACGCAGAAGCAGACGCGGACGAGAGCGTAGAAGCCAGGCGACCGAAGAAACGACTATTCGCGGTCGCAGCCGTGCCAAACGACGACGGAGCGCGAGGACGACGCCTCGAACTGAGACTGGGACTGTGGCTGTGTCGATCGAGAACAGGGGACACGGACCTCTTGCGCTTCATCCAAAGCCACCCGATCGAGTTGGGCAATGGTGCTTGTGCAAGGCTAGGACGACTAGCCCCCGAGACGATCCGAGCGGTACGACTGACGGTTGCGCTGATGGTGCTCCGTAGTAACGCTCCGGCGAACATGGGTCAGAAACCAAACCGATGGTCGCGAACCTTTTCGCAGCTTTGCCCGCGCTCGAATCGCAAGAGATTGCGCGCGCAGGTCACGTTTTCTAACCGGACGGTTAACGCTGGCGACTCTTCTCGCAGATGGAATCGGGTCGTGTAAGGTCAACTACTCTGGGGATCAGAAATTACTTTTGGTCCTTGATCACTCACTGCCCGTGGCTCCATAGCCATGCCAGTCAAGTGAGACCGTGAAAAACGAAGCCAAGGAGACCACGCTCAATTGAGAGCACGATTCCCAATTGGAGTAGCGATGGGTTTGCCAGCTGATTAGGGAATCCTCTTCAGCCATTCGCGGGCGGCCAATCGGCTCACGCTGCCCTGCGCTGCCCATTCGAGCCCATTCGAGCCAAAGGAGGCCAAAGGTACTTCGAAGGAGGCTCCAAAGGTCTGTTTGGCTCAGTTTGGCGCGCGCCTCGACTCGTTCTGGCTCGTTCAGTGCTCGGTCTTGCGCTTGTCTGCGCTTGTTTCATCCGACCGTCACTTTCCCAAGCGCCACCTGATACTTGCACCTCTACCGCTCACCCACACCCAGCCTTTCCCAACCTCCCCATCTCCCCATCAACCCTTAACTCAACCATGGCCGCTCAAGTAAGTATCTCAACTGCTCAGCCCCTCCTCTACACTTTCACGTACCCGCCCTCGCGCTCTCGTTCGCCTACTGGGCGTCGTCCAACCCGCGCCGTCCAAGAATAGACTATCCACCTCTCTCATTCGTCGTTCGCAGACCCGACGGGGCACTCACCCGGAGAGCTGATCACATCCTTCCCACCCTGCCCCTTCCCTGCAGGACTACTACGGTGGACAACAGAACAAGGGGTACCCTCAGCAAGGTGGATGTACGTTGATGGTGGTCGTGTTTGTCAATGAAGGCGCTGGTCGGTTCCCCGAGGCGGTGTCCCCTGACCGATGATTCATTCGAGACACCCCGTCGGTCGTTCGCTCCGAGGTGTGCACAGCCACACTTCTTTGGGCGGCGAGACCTTCCAGCACGATCGAGCCAATACATGGACGGCTAGTTGTATCGATCATCCGGACTGACACACGATACCATCCCCGCCCCTCCTGAAACAATAGACCCGCAGCAACAACAGCAACAGTACCAACAAGGACCGCCTCAACAGGGCGTGCGTCATCACAGATCTCAACATCGGTCCAGCGTCGTTGATATCGCGGACTGACCTCTGTGTTCTTGACGTGCTTGCACAGTACTACCCCCCTCAACCCCCTCAGCAGTGAGTTGGCCCGCAGGAAAGCCCACGTTCGGTCAACGCAACGAACGACCTTGGGGAACGGCCGAACGGCGCAGTGAATCCGGCGCAATCGATCAGCTGGCGTCCTGCAGCGATGCTCATCACCCCGTGCTCTACCCTTTGAATCGAATAGAGCGTACTACCCCCAACAAGCTTACGGACAACAACCGATGCCTCAACAGTACGTCCCCCTTTCAACTCGGCCGACTCGGTTGGAGAGACTCGTCTGGCTCTCGATTCGGAATGAGAGCTAACAACATTGGTGGATTGGTGATTGTCCTTTGCAGGGTCTACGTGCAACCGAACCAGAAATCGGGCGTAGGAGCGGGAACGGGTTGCTGCGCTTGCTTGGCCGGTGCTTGCCTGTGTTGCTGGTCAGTTCGAAAAGTCGTACTTCCTCTAGTCGCGAATGCAACTGACCCATGAATGTTTCGTTCGCCCGACCAGCGCCGAGGAGATGTGCTGCGACATGTTGATGTAAACGAAAACGGTCAAACTACAGATCTGTTGCTTTCCCGGACCCACCATCTTCTTGTCGACGGGGTGGGGGTTTTTTTTTTCTTTTTTTTTCTTTTTGGAACGCGGGCAAGGTTCTTTTTTCTTCGTTCCTTTCTATACTTACTTAATTGCATGAACCATCTTTTCCTTTGTTGCAACCGCACCTCTTGCGTCCGGCTTGGACGTTTCGAAGTGGACGCAAGCGGGACCGGCTATTCTTCCTATTCTTGCAGAGGTTTCTTGATTATCTCGTCTGAATGCCTCTGACCAGGCGCCGGTTTGGGGGACCAAGAATGTCTCGTGTGTGCTTTGATTCTCCGTAAAATTGACACTGGGTGCAGCTGATCGGAACGGGCGCTGCAATTCGTCATTAGAAACCTTTGCTAATCCGTTCAGTGGCCCCCCATGTATCGGCTGGCTTCCCGTGCGCGACCCAAGAACACGCGCATCATTATCATCCATCACCCTCCGACACCCCGCAGAAGCGCTTCGTCGTATCTCCCCCGCGCAAACCCGCTAGACATCATGTTGGCCACCTCGATGCTCCGACCTACTTTATTGCGCTCTATCGTTCGTTCGACCGGTTCGGGGTTCGCGCAACGTCATATGGCTGTGAGGACGGTCGTTAGTGAGTTCGAGGAGGAGGGGAGAAGAGGGATAAGGGATGGGAAGGGAGGGTGTGGACAGTAGGAAGAGCGAGGGAACCACGCTGATGGAGAGGTAGTGCATAGCAACGAAAACTGATCTCTTTTCCCCGTGTTTGATTTTGTCAGCGACGCGCTACACGATCGAACACGAATGGATTCGCTTCGATAGCTCCTCCTCCGTCGGCACGATCGGCATCACGGACTATGCGCAGAAATCACTCGGCGACGTCGTCTACGTCGAACTGCCTACACCCGAAACCCAAGTCGAGAAAGGCGAACAGATCGGAGCGGTCGAGAGCGTCAAAGCGGCGTCGGATATTTATGCACCCGTTTCGGGACAGATTGAGGAAGTGAACGATGCGTTGGGCGACGAGCCCGGCTTGTTGAACAAGAGTGCTCAGGACGAAGGTCGGTCAGCTTCACTTTTGCCTGGTGGTGGTTTCGGATCATGAGATAGGCGGGAACTGATTGGTCGATCGTCGATCAGGCTGGCTCGCCAAGATCAAGTTGTCGAACCCGGCCGAATTCGAACAGCTGTTGAACGACGATGCGTACCAGGCGTTCTGCGCCGGAGCAGGTGATGCTCATTAGATTCACCACTCTCATCAGGGGTGAACTCTTGGTCACGATTCAGAAGGGACGGGAGAGGAGATTGTTTTTGACAACTGGGATAGGAGAGGGTTGCTCATCGATGGAAGGGTTTGCGAAGCGTCGTTCTCGGGGAGGCGGAGGAGGTTCAGTGTTTAGTGTATTCAACTACGGCAAAAGGTCATCATCATCAAAGAAGATTGCACTGGACTATGGAGAGAGTCCAGAGAGGGCAGAGAGGGCAGAGAAGACCCAAAGGCGATGCCACTACTTTTAGTAAAGGGTGGGGTGGTCGAAAAAGTCAATCCCACACCTGTTGTGCCCAAGGTCATCAAATGCTCATTAGCGTCTCATCGTATCCTAAACGAGTCCAATACTCGATTTCGGTCAGTGACGTCGCGCCCGGAAGCGCCCGGAAGCGCCCGGATGGCCTGCTCCGGCCTGCCTCGCGCGCGCGGTTGTCTGCGGTTGTTGCTTGTCTGTTCCCCTTTCCCACCCCACCCACTCGCACCTGCCCCAGCTCTCTTCCTCACCTCAGCCGTCCCCGAGACGGAGAGCATGGTGAAAAAGTCTTCCCACAAGACGCATGTCCGTCCGACGCCTTTACAACAAGTCTGGCACCGCGTCCAGGAGGAGAATGCCCGGGCTCTGACGATGAAGGAGGACCGTGCGATGGCGAGGATCAGCACGTGGAGTTTGGGCGGGTCCAGTGAGTACGATTTGGACGAGCGCATGATGAGGCTCGCCTATGGGATGGAGATGGCGAGTCGGGCCGGGCAAGTGACGGATGATGAAAGAGGATACCCGGGGCCTTGCACGTCTCGATGGAGCCACGACGCGATCACCAGCAACGGCCAAGTGGGGGTGCAGCCCGACTCCGACTCCCCAGTGTCCCCACTCGTGCACACCGAACAATCACGCTCGTCTGGGGCCGCCCAAACTGTCAAAGCAGGCACGATCGTCATCGACACCACGACCGACGATGACCAAGACGAACGCAGAGCCGTCGGCGTCCAGAAACCGGCCTCCAGGAAGGGCAAGGGGAACGCGACAGCCAAGGACCCGCTCAAGTGCTCATCCGAGAATTGTTCGACCGATCCCAAGTGCTTGAAATGGTTGGGTCAACAAGAGTGGGAGAATACAGGTCAGCCATCATTCCCCCCCGAGCGTGTGGAGAGCGGTTTCGCGTTCCCTGACCTTCGTTATGAGCTCATAGAGAAAGCGCTGGAAACATTTGCTTCGTCAAGAGGGGTCGGCGAAGATCCGGGCCTGAATCTGCGCGAACCGGGCGTACCGGTCGGACTCAAGGTGGGCAGCCCACTCGCTTCAGACGGCTGGAATATACTAAGCAGAGCGACATGCAATGCCCCACAGAACCTTGGCGCAACCTGCTACGCCAACAGTTTTCTCCAGGTGCGCATTCGAACCCCCGCGGTGGGCTTTCGGACCTCGGACTGACCATCCGTTTCTTCTGTACCATCACAGGTCTGGTTCCGCGATCCCGTCTTCCGCAACGGTATCCACGCCTGCAAACCCGTCTCGCCGACCTCTCCAACACCCATCACCCACTCCCCGCTCTACCACCTCCAAGTGCTCTTCACATTTCTCCAAACCTCCGTCCAGGCCGTCTACGACCCCACACCTTTGATCCGGTCCCTCAAATTGGATACGGGCGAACAGCAGGATGCGACCGAGTTTCAGAAGCTGTTTATGAGCTTGTTGGATCATGAGGTGAGGAAGGCGGGGAAGGCTAAGGGCGGGTCTGAAGGGGAGGAGGTGGGGGGGTTGATCGCTAGCAGGGTAAGTGCGAGCGATGGGCGCTGAATCGATCGTCTGACTGAAGCATGGGATGAGGCTGACTACTGGTGGCTATGAGTGTGCAGTTCGAGGGGAAGATCTTCTACGGCACCCGATGCACGGGCTGCAACAACACGTCCGAACGGAGCTCGACCTTCAACGAACTCGAAGTGACGCTCAAGGTAAGCAGTTGCCAGAACCGTCCCATGCGACATTGAACTTCTCCTATGGAAGGATGTTGACTTTGGGAAGTTTTTGACGTTCAACAGGCGAATTGTGAGCTCGAGGCTAGGATCGCGGAAAGTCTGGGTGATGAGAGGATGGAAAAGGAGAATCAGTAAGTGAGTATTCTCTCCATCAGTCTGGCCAGCGCGATTGATGAAGTGTGCCCTTTTGCAGGTACTACTGCGACAATTGTCAGAAGAAATGCGATGCGATTCGTTATACCCGACTGCATTCACTACCACCTGTCAGTCAAACTAGCCCGATCGAACGCAGCAGAAGAATTTATCACGCCTCCCCCTGGAACACAGGTCCTTCATTTCTCCCTCCTGCGCTTCGTCTACTCCCTCAAACAAGGCCAGCGCAAAAAATCGCAGCACTCCATCTCGTACCCCCCATCGATCGACATGAGTCAATTCGTTGAAGCGAGTCAGAGGGAGGAGGAAATGTGGTACGATTTGAAGGGTGTTTTGTTGCATAAGGGCGTCAGCGCGCATCATGGACATTATGTCGCGCAGGTGTTTGATGATAGGTACGGGTTTCTTTTTCTTTTTCTTTTGGCTTAGGTGTCTTTAGAGGGGGGTAGCCTTCGAAGCCCGAGCTGACCTGATGCGAGCTTTATTTCGACAGTTCGAATCAGTGGTATCTCTTCGACGACGAAGTCGTCACCCCCATCGAGGACCTCGACACCTCTCGGGTATACAAGGACGAAGAGGAAGATGGAGAAGAAGGAGACGATGAGGACGTCGATGAGATTGTTGTATCCTCGGATGATGAGTACCAGGAGGGCGGCTCGAAAGGAAGGAGGAAGCCCAAGTCGAAGGTGCAAGGGAGGGGGAAAGCGAAGGTCAAGGGGAAGGGGAAGGTGCAGGTTCAGAATGGGGGTGGGAAGACGGATGGGACTAGGTGAGTTGCGGGGGAAGGTAGAAGCTTCGATGTGCGAGGTTGACTGACGTTCTGGGGATGTTGTGTCGGGTCCCGCAGCAGACGTCCTAAATCGAAAGATGCTTGTAAGTGGCAACTTTTCGTCCCGCTTCCCGCTTGTCGAGGCGCTGTATTGACACCATCACGATCGTCTGAACGGACAGACATGCTCGTTTACAAGCGTCGAAGCGAATCTGCCCCTAGAGGCCAATACAAAGTCATCGGCACGTCCGAAATGGCTCCCGTCCCCATCACCGTCGACCCGATCCCTCCTTTACTCGCCTTGGCCGAAGTTCAACGCCTTGATGATGCCCATGGGAAGATGGTGGACGAGTATCATGCGAGGTGAGTTGGAAAGATGTGGGGCTGGGAGAAGCATTGATGTCTGAACCCTACCCTTGTGTTATTGCTCTCACCAGGGTCGCCTCGGTCAAAAAAGACTTTGATCGCCTACGCGAGGCGAAAAGATCCGTCTATCGCGTTTGGCAAGTCGAGGAGACGAGAGAGGTGGATGAACCGAGTTATGCGGTTGATAAGCGCGAGTTGGTGAGATGGCTTGGGCAGGGGCTCAAGAAGACGTCGAGGAAGCAGGATTCGAAAGGGGCTGGCGGAGATGAGAGGGATGGTGGAACGGAGGAGGTGGAGGAGGAGCTGAAGAAGGAGATTGCGAATGGTGTCGACGGAGGGAATGAGCCTCACTCGTCGATCACGGAAGTTCAGAGCTCGAGCGAAGGAGGACAAGCCATGGAGGATGTGGAAGCAGGACCCGTGGAAGGTGTCGCGGACGTGAAGGTGGATTCGAGCTCGAACAAGCTGTCTTCGACGGCTATCATGTGCGAGCATGGCAAGATTGATCCTCACAAGGCGGATCTCATGAAGCGCGTTTCCAAGGTACGCCTCACTCTTGATTGCGATCCTTCCTTGGATCGTCGCTGATTCTGTTCGCATAACTTAACTCACAGGCCGGAATCGAAGCCCTCTCCTCCCTTGGCGTCACCCTCGACCCCGAACTTCAGATCCCGCGTGATTTTTGCCGCGATTGCGTTTGGTCCCATGTTGTCGAGGAGCTCTACGTGCTCGAGCATTCTGAACATACGCAGGCGATGAATGGGGCTGACACGGGTCGTGACGTGGCGATTTCTAAACCTTGGTTCAAAGGTGAGCTTGAACAACACAAGCAAAACCCGTGGATCTAGATCGTTAGCTGATGATGGACGGAGTTCGCATAAGATTGGTTACGTACCCCCAAACCCAAGATGCACGTCCCCGGATCAGCGACGGACCCTTCACCCCAGAGCGAACCTTATCTCTCCGACGTGAAGTGCGAACACGGACTCACGCGCCACGATCCCAAACGCGTCGAGCAACTGTCCTTCGAGGTGCGTGTTTCCCATCCTCAAGTAACCCTTATTCAGTGAGAGAAAGAACTGATGGCTACTCTGAAGAACTTGAACTAGGAGTCCGCGATCTTGCAATCCCTTTTTCCCGATTGGGAACCGATGCGCTTGGAGCAGTCCCAGGCGTGTCCTCAATGCGCTAAAGCAGAGGCCAAGGAGTCCAAGGAGAATGATCGCATGGTCGCGTTGGCTAAGAAGGAGAAGGTGAGTTTTGGGCCAGAAGAGTGAGGTACTCTCGGGACATTGGCGGAAATTTGACTTGGTTCTGTCGATAGGGCGTGCTCAAGAGCTTCACGAATGATACGCGGTTGGGCGGGACGCAGATCTTGTTGACCGGTACAGGGGAACATCTCCTCGTCCCTTATGGTGAGTTTGAGATTCGAAAATGAGAGAATGGATCTAGACTCATCACATCCTCTTTCGTGCCCCCAGCCTTCAAGAGACAATGGTTCGAGTGGAACCATTCGGTCTCGCACCGCTCCGTCACGAGCGAACGACCGGGTGAATTGGACAACTCCCAACTTCTTTGTGAACACCAACGCCTGCTCGCAGATCTGGAAGCCGAGAACAAAAAACTTCGTACGATTCACCCAGTGACGAGTCAAGAATGGAAACTGCTGCAGGAGAAGTAAGTGATCGGACACGCTGCGTTTTGGACGGACCGTGGGCCAGACTGACGTTTTCCAACTGCGCTGGTTCGTGAAAGTTATAACGCTGGTCCGCAGATCAAGGTGTGGCAGGATTATCAGACGTTGCAGTTCTTGAGCTCGCCTGCTTCGTGTGAAGAATGCCTTCAACGACAGTGAGTGCACGCGACACGGGAAGTGCGACACCACTGCGGCTTTTCTTGGGCTGATGCTGTGTCCCTGGCTTGAGCTCTACAGGCGCGAGAATTTTGCGACGACGACGATCAAGGTCGTCACGATTGGTGAAGACAAGTTCGACAAGGACGGAAACTACAGAAAAGGTGCCTTTCCGAGCGCGCCCAGGATACGGTGCATGAGATCTGAACTCAGAGCTGACCCGTTCTTTTGTCGTCCGGGTGCACAGCTCGCGTCGACAGTTCCGATAGCGACGAAATAACGGTCCTTTCCTCGCCGCCCCCTGCTACGAATGGAAAGCGCATGCCTCTGAAGGCGCAGAAGACATACGGTCAGAAACCGGTCGTCGTTCGTTTTCCTGCGGTCGGTGCGACGCGTACTTCGGCCCGCGTAAGGAACCAAGGAATGCTGTACGAGAACCGATCGGCGACGTTCATTGAGGTGAACAAGACGGACACCGTCAAGGCACTCAAAATTTCGGTAAGTCCTTCTCCGTCTCTGTTCATTGCTTGTTGGGAAGCAAGAGTTCCTGAACCTTTCCCGGCAAAAACGCTGTATACAGATCGACCACAAGCTGTCGATTCCTACCATCTGCCAGCGGCTCTTCTTCAAAGGTGAAGAGCTGGACGATTCGTCGGCCACGGTCGAGAAATTGGGTATGTTGCCCGATATGGTGCTCGAGTTGTTCGAAGTCAAGGAAGGCGCGTTGGGGTTGTCCAAGTTGGAGGATGTGGGGGATGAGATTCGGTCCAAGGGGAAGGCGAGGAGGGAGGAAGGGTTTGGAGGGACGGGGTTGTCCGGGTGGGAACATGCCGGTGGCGCAGAGAAGATGGTCGTGGATGAAGCGAGTGTTGTGGAGGAGGTACCTACGGGTATCGAGGCGTCGAGGAAGCGAAAGGCCGAGGACGCGGTCGCCTCATCATCATCCGCCTCGCCGGCCGCGGAGGTAGCGGTACCGATCGCCTCGCGGAAGAAGGGCCGCCAAGTTATCATCGAAACCGTCGAAGAGGAGGAGGAAAAGGCCGAGACAATGCTCATGTCCGAAGAGGGGGTGACCTGTCCTCAGTGCACGTTTCATAATGCGTCGGGTATGACCCAGTGCGAGATGTGCGATTTGCCTTTCAAGTAGACGCGGGACGATAACGGTGGAGCTTTCTGCACGTGCAAGGTTTAGAATGGTGGATAATTCTTCCTTAGACTGTTGACTGTGTATGCTTGTAGCTTGATATGCAAATGCCCTGTACGCTTCTTCGCTTTCCGCCTCCCTACCTGGTGGACGACTACCACTTACCGACTACGACAGGGCCAATCTTTGTCTCGTCGGTCGTCGATCGTCGATCGTTGCGATGATGCCTGCTGGTGGGCCCCGGGTGGAGCGGCCGAGCCTAAATAGAGGGGCTTGAGGTGATCATAAGTGGACAGCTCGAAATTGGTACGAAACACAAAATGAAATCAATTAATCTCTTTGCGGCACAAAGTTCACGGCCTTGGGCTGCTTCCCTTAGCAAAAGGTAATTTGTTCGACTACAGAGGCGAGCCAATCCGAGGTGGGGGTCGACGCGACGCGTGGACTCTCGTGATGGCCGGCGCGGGTTTGGGATCGAGCCCACCCACGCTCGGTGGCCACGCTCCTTCTCGTTCGCCAGACGAGTCGAAGAGCACGAGCAAGTAGGAGCTCGTTCCTGTTGGCCATGGCATCTTCGTCTTCTGCTACCCGAGCGAACCGACTGTCGATCTCTTCGGATGCGACTGCGGTCGACGCCAGTCGCTCGATGCTGATGGCCTCGTCGTCCTCGGCTGCGGTCGGACTCGGCTTGGGATCAGCGTCCTCGGTAGGGCCGCAGCCTATGACGACGATCCCTCCTCCTCCACCAATTGGTTCCAACGAGACGGGTCAATACCGTAAGCCAGGCAACTGGGATCCCATCACCGTGGCGGCCAGAGCTGACGCTGTTTCCGTCAACATCCCCTCTTCCGTCTCCGTCGTCGTTCCACGCGTGGGATGACGTGACGTGCTTGCCTGCTCGGTACCCAACTCCCACAGACATCTCGAGCATCATCAATGACGGATCCACCACCGCCAGTCTCGGATCGAGCATCAGCTCCGGGACACGGCTACCTGCCTTGTCGCTCGCCCAGAACCCGTACCTGCCTTCGTCCATCTCGTCGCTCGGCACGACCTTCACCTCGGCCGGCACGATGCCCAAAGCCTCGGCCACCTCAAAGTCGGTCGCCCAACGTCGTAGCCAGGCACCGCCGATCGTCATTGGTGGTGGCGAACTACGCCAAGTGCACATCGACGAGTTTGACGCCTATCTCAAAGAGATCGCACCCGCGTTCGAGAGGTGGCAGCAGGAGAGTCGGCTCGGAAGAGACGGCACCGCCGACGTGAGCAACTCGCCCGTCGTAACCCGCGACGACGGCACTTTCGGCGTCACGATCGACGACAAGCACGCCGTCGTCATCAACACGCCCCGGTTGGGGAGGGAGGAACCGTTACCGCCGTTGGAGCAGGTGCCGCAGATCTTTTTCGACCCGGCCTTCAACCTCTCCAATCCGCGCACCTTTGATCTCGTCACCGAGCGCATCAAATCCTCCCCTCCGAGTTCACCAACGAGGACCTCGGATTTCGACGATGCACCCGGATCAGCACCAAGAACACTTTTCACCTCCACGGGCCTAGCTACAGAACCGATCGATGGATTGGGGCCACTCACCCTCGCCGATCTCGCGACCGATCAAGTCTTGCAGGAGAAGCTCTCGCACTACACCGCCGTCATCGAATCCCACCTCGTGCGTGAGATCGGTCGACGTTCCTCCTCCTTCTTCTCTGCCCTCTCGAACTTGCAGTCCCTGCATCATCGAGGCGACATGACGCTAGCCAAAATCGCTGAACTACAGACCGCTCTCGCACCCGATCGTTCGGGTGTCGGCGGTGCGGCGAAGCGAGGTCTCAGCATATTGCGCGCCCAGGCACGACGCAGGGGACTTGAGGCGATTGAGCGAGGGGTACGAGACGTTGAAGAGATGTGGAATGGGGTTGAAGCCGTCAAGGAGCTCGTTGAGAATGGAGAGTGGATCGGTGCGCTCGAAGTGAGCGAGCAGATTGAGGCCGAGTACTACGGGACTCATAACGGTGGAGGCGCGGAGCAAAACGGTCGCTCCAGAAGCTCGACAACAGGGAACCACGATTACACCTCTGCGACACCCTCGACTCCCAACGCAAAGCGGAAACATTCGAACAGCAGCGAGGCATCCACGCGGCTACGGTACACGCGCGTCAATGCATTGGACGGGCTACCACGCAAACTCGGTCTCTTACGAACACAAGTCGCCAAGTCGCTCGAAACGGAGCTCGTTACGGTCTTGAACCACGAGATGGATGTCGGGATCGCCGATTACCAACGACTCGTGGCTGTTGGACGATGGATCCGAGCGAACTCCTCATCAACGACGACGACCGCATCGGCTCCGATGTCAGGGTCCAGCGTCACTCCGCTGTCGCCTGCTTTCACGAGCGCTTTCGGTGTCTCCCTTTCGGATGCGACGGATGAGACGAGTGAGGTTGGACAGGAGCAGACGAGGGAGAGGGCGAGAGATCGGACCCAGCCTATTGTGACTGCGCTTGTGCGAGCGGACGGGATGGACGGCGCGGTAGCGGCTTGGAGGGAGAATGTGCTGAAAGATGTGCGGAGATTGGTCAGAGAGGTGAGCTTCACGAAATGATCTGTGCGATGTCACATACACATCCCTGACCTGTGCTACAAACCGTTCAGCATCTGCCCTTCTCAGATGCGACAGACTCGCCCATGGGAGAGCCAGATGATCCCCTGGCTCTGGCCTCCGTACGCGCCTCACCAGCGGGCAAACTCGGCACTTCGGAGCTCTCGGACAAGAGCGCGACCCTGGCCAAACGATTACGCGCCCTGTCCCACGAGGACTTTATGCGTCTCGCTCGAGCTACGTACCTCGGTATGCTAGGCGCTCTTGAAATCGTCGACGTTCATGCCCATGTCCTCAACGAAGTGGCAAGGGCCAGTTACGATGATGAGCGAGCGAGCCGAGCGAGGCGCACCAGCTTGGACGGCGACGCTGCGCCTAATCCGCCACGTACGTCGTCTTTGAACGTCCCCGGGGCTGAATTCGAGCCGATATCAGCGAAAGGCAACAGCGCGGGAAGTAACGATCGATCAAGCGTGTCGGACGAAGCCGCACTCTACTCGGACATCACCGACGTCGTCCACGCCGTGGCCGAATTAGCGAACTTGCGTTTCTCGAAAGTGATCGGCGTGCGCACGGAGCAACACGCGCACTTACCCCTCGAATCATTTATCGAGATCTTTGATACGTCATGGGCGTTTGTCCTGCGGTGCGAGACGATCTGTCAACGCATGATCGTCGGCTTGCGTGGTGTGATGGTTGGTCAAGCGAAGACGTTCTTACAGACGCTCCATCAGAGGCGGTTGACGGATTCGGCTAAATACGTCGAGGAGGAACAGTGGGCTGCGGCTGACGTCCCGGCTTCAACGCAACACATCGTCAATCTCGTTATCGAAACTGCGACGAATGATCCACCCGAGTTGCTCCTGGGTCAACGGGTCGTAGAAGCCAGATTAGAGTCCAAGAATGGAACCCCCTCTTCGACCTTGATCGCCGATGCCACACCCGAAGCAAGCGTGGCCAAGTCCGCTAAACAAGTCGACATCGAAGGGCGCAAATACTTCGCTGTCTCGGCCGGTGTATTGGCCCTCGACGTATTGGCCGACTATCTCAAAGTCGTCATCAATTGTCCGTTGTTGACCACGGACGCGATGAGCAAAGTCGTCGAATTTCTGAAGGTACGAGTGATGATTGGGAAAGACTTTTTGCGAAAGTGACGAAGCTGACTTGTCTTCCGCCATTCCATCATTTCTGCAGTCTTACAACTCTCGCACGTGTCAAGTCGTGCTTGGGGCTGGGGCGATGCGCTCAGCCGGTCTAAAGAACATTACCGCTAAGCATCTCGGTGAGTCTGATCGCTGTTCAGGTTGAGCGCTCATTTGTGCTGAGACGCTGACGGCTGCTCTTATTGCACGTCGGACCCTTTGCAGCTCTCGCATCGCAGGCGCTCTCAATCATGATCTCGCTCGTGCCCTACATCCGAGAATGCCTACGCCGCCACCTCAATCCTAAGCAAGCAATCATGCTCGTCGAATTCGACAAAGTCAAGCGCGACTACCAAGAACACCAAAGCGAGATTCACTCCAAGCTCGTAGCCATCATGAGTGATCGTCTCGAAGTCCATGCGAAGACGCTCAAGTCGCTCAATTGGGCCGCAGAGGATACGAGCAACCAAGGTGCGAACGCTTACATGGAATCGTTGGTCAAGGAACATATCACGTTGCACAAAGTTTTGTCGCGCTTTCTGCACACCGAAACGGTCATCTTCATCATGCGGCAGGTCTTTACGGCTTTGGAACAACGGCTCAAGTCGGAGTTTGCGGCGATCGAGTTAGCGAACGAGGGGGGCAAACGAAGAATGTTGGGCGACGTGGCACATTTGAGGATGAGATTTGGCGAGCTAAGGGGTTTGGAGGAGTTGGTACCAGGGAAAGAATTGGAGACACTCGTCGCCGCCAAGGACGTACCCAAACCGGTGGCTCCCAAGCCAAAATCGGCCCCCGTGCCGGCGCCCGTACCTGCACCTGCACCCGCACCCGCGCCTACGCCACTCATTCCTGTCGTCGAACAGCCGGTCGTCTCGGTCGCTCCTGCCCCTCCCACTCGCACCTCTACGGAAAGTGTCGAGCCAACTGTAGCCGATCCAGTTCCAGACACACCCGCTACAGCACCTACTTCTGAAGCCCCTACCACGTCCGCACCCTCGACTTCCATCCCTGCTCCGAGCGACAACGTTACCTCGACCCCAACCTTCACTTCCCCCCGCGAATCCCTCGACTCCAACCGTCCCCCCCTCGACTCACCGCCTATAATCTCCTCAAGTACCAACTCCCCCATACTCAATCGTGCTCCACCGACCGACGTACCTCTAAGCACGGACCCCCCGAAACGCAAGTCCGTGGCCGAACGTTTGGCCGAAATGGCGCGGAGGGGAAGTAATTCTGCCGCGAGCAAGGCGTCGAGTTTGTTGCCTCCTTCGGTCAAGTCGTCGCCAAAATTGGGACTGGGATTGGCTCAGGTGCCTGAGACTCTTGAGAAGGATGGGAAGATCGAGGATGTTGTCGCTGCTGCGCAGCCGCAGGAAGCGGTCGGCGTTGCGCAGGAGGAGGTCGTTCAGGCAGCAGCTCCTGACGCTGAGTCGACGGTGATTGCGGATAAGCTGGACACGGTGGAGATAAAGGTAGTACCGATCGTTGAAGGCACTCCTGAGGAAGCCAAGGCGGAGCACGTCGACCCGGTCGTCGTCCCAGACGCCACCCCACCCAAGGAGGAAGCTCAAGAGCATGCTGCCGATGAGGCGCCCGCTTCGGAAACCATCGTCGACCCGATTTCGAGCACCATGGCGTCGACATCACCCCCACCTCCTGCAGTCGACGAGGTCGTAACCTCAATGCAGCTCGAATCTGCAGAGGCTCGTGTCGAACCCCGATTACCAGAAGAGGTGGTCGATTCGGTGACGCCCCCGGAGATCTCCGACTTTATCCCAGACCACGCGTCGGAAGTTGTAGCAGACCCGACAGTGAATATCGACGAAGCGATCGCGGATCTTGCTCAAGAAGCATCTTTTCCTGTGCCTGAACCAATCATAAAGACAGAGCCCGAGTCGGTCCCGAACACTAACGATGATGATACTCCCTCGGACGTGGCGGACACGTCCCCTTCGCCCGTCACTCCCGCTCCTGAACCTACCAAACCCGAGATCGAGGACGTCGAGGACGTCGAAGAAGTAGAAGAGGCGTCGTTCCTGTAGTGATCAGTTCCTTTGCCTTCTCGACCTTCTCGGTAGACCCCGAACGTTGGTTTGAGCAAGTACAGCATGCTCTTTTCGTCACACTCTGCGGGGTCCGAGGCAGTAACTCGAATGACTGGATGAGAATAAACAAAGACTTTATTGTGTTTCAAGTACAAAGAGCGATTATGTGGCAACAAGCTGCGGGATTGTATACGGGATGATATGCAAAAAATCTACGGGATGAAGAACGAGGACGGAACAATGCTCAAAAAATTACGTGAAAGAGATTGACCAGGCGTCGGCCCGTGAGGCGGCGTAGGGATTGGGCTCGAGGACAATGGATCGTTCCGATTGATAGCCGATCCCATCTTTCCGGATGAAGAGGAGAGGCAAAGAGATGGCCGACCTTGAAAGCGATGCGGTCTGCGAAGCATTGGACACTTCGGCCGCTTCGCCCACACTTCTCGCTCGCAATTGTTCGGACAAAGCCTGCACGTCCCGATGGACTGCCTGGGTGGACATGGGGACGAGTAAAGAGGTGCCAGAGGTGCCGGCCGTAGCAGGTGATTCGCGCGACGCAGCCAAAGGCGAACACGAGATCGCTAGGATCGCCTCAATGGAAGGGAGCTCGAACGAGATGACAGAAGACTTGACTTGGCGAGTGATGAGTGGATTCGATGGGATTTTGGTACGCTCGGCCTTGGTTCCTGTGGCTACGTTTGGAAATCCGGGCTCGAGGGGCGTAGGCTGAGCAGCAAACTCGCCAGCTTGAATGATTTTGGTCGCAAGCGGCCCCAAGGGCCCGAGCCAAAGCTCCATAGGCGAGCGCTCCACTTCGTTGTTGAAGAAGTCGGATACCGCAAACGAACATGTGTGGGTGTGCGGATCAAAGGCCGGTCGGGATTGAACGAGCGGGAAAGGCGTGATGGGTCTCAGACTCGACAACCGTAGAGGACTGTTCGCCTCGGGGGAGGTGTCAAAGTACGAGTACGAGAACGAATCGATACCGACGACCGTCCAGGTCATGAAGTCCGTCACGATGTGGTAGCCCAGGTTGTCCTGATCGTCAGCTGGTAGCGAGCCGACGGGAGGCTGGTAGGAGAGAAATTTCTTCGCGCCCGCCGAGTCGTCGTCGCTCGGGTACCCATCCGGATCGTGCTCGGTCCCGTAAGTGTACGACTCCGAATGCTGCGACAAGCCATCTTTGTCTATCCCATCCGATGACGGGCTCAGATAGATCGAATAGCCACAGTCATTGACGCGAGCAAGCGCCAGCTTCTGCAATTGCGCTACCGGACCCCTAGCCCCAAGAAAGACGTGCCCCTTCTCGACCTTGCGAACGATCATGGGTTCGCTCGTGACGCCCGTCATCAAGTCCGTCAATACGATCTCGCTGCCGTACGTGACCGCCTCGGGACCACCGTCAGCTTGGTGACGGAAAAACGTCTCGCCTACGTCCTGATCCGCATCTTCGCCACCTTCGGCACGCTTGGTGACATGAATCTTGAACGCTGTCCACTGATACGCGCGAGAGCTCAACCGGCCTTCCTCGGTGACAGCAAAGGTCGTGCGCACTGTCTGCGCATTAATGCGATTGAAAAGGGCGATTGTCGACTCGGCAAACAGGCAAGAGCCCGTGTTGCGCGCACGCACCGTCTTCTTGCTCGGCTTGGAGATGATCTGCATTTCTGCAGAAGAAAAGGACGCTAGCGCCTCGTTCAACGTCTCCATCGTCTCCATCGGTTCAGCCTTGCGCACACTCCCGTTTTGGAACAGCGGCTTTGGTGGTGCCGGTCGGTCGCAAGGGTGAAGCGAGAGCTCAAGACGAAACGTCTTGGCCTTGCCCGCCTTCCCAATGTGCAACGACCGAAGGTAGTAGCGAGCGTCCGGATCGGCCGTGGTGCCATCCTCGCTTTCGATCGCGCTGTGTTCACGCGAGCAGTAGATCCCGTTGTCACTGACAACTTCGACCACGAGTCGAGGGTAGCTTGAGAGGCGGTGCAGTGGGCCCGTGACGCGGACCATGGGGGGCGGGTTGAGGAACCGTTTTTCGTTGCCATACGATTTTTGACCCACCGAAGCATGTAGGCACGTGATCGTCGTCAGAGGAAATTTGGAGGGAGGGGTCAACGCTACCGTCAAGGATGAACATCGCATTGAGTCGAGCAGAGCAACTTCCGGGTACTCCCGCGTCCTGTGGTGTCGTGCCAGATCTTCGCCGAGCATGGAGGTACGCTTGCGCTTTTGACAGAGGGTGGGCGAAGCTGGCGCATGGGCAGGCAGCGCCGCGTCGAAGCCCTGAGAGAGCGAATGCGGCATGTCGGAGTGCGTTCTATGGATATGAGATGCGCTGTATACTTCACCCTGCCTTTCATTCGTAACAAAGTTCGGGATTGGGTGGGGCTGGTGGCCGTTCAGCCCGGAGCTCGAACATGGGTTGAGTGGATACGAGCGTTCCGTGGGAAAAGCGAGGCTGTCGGTCGACATCGGGAAAGCACCTAGCACAGGCGAGGATTTGTGCTTGTATGGGTCGATCGGCGGTAGTGAGGTCTGCGTCGATGTCGAGGCCGCTTCCGCGCATCTGGGTGACCCCTGAGCGCCACCGGTTGTCGAGGACGCCGAGTTCCGTCTCGAATGGTCGGTCGTGTTCGGGTACGCCGCCGCGCTGAAATCGATGTTACGCCCCGCTGCACCCCTGATCGCTCCGAGTGCGGTGTCGAAGGTCTTCCACGCCTGATGTACCGGTAATGTTGGAGAGTCAAAGCCGGATCGAGAGGCGTGAACCGGAGGCATGCTCGACGAGAGCGACGACGACGACGACGACGACGACGACGGGGGCTGGTGTGCCATCGTGTCTCGAGCCGGTTCAGGATGTAAAGTATGAGCCAGGAAAGCGGTGTCTCGGGAGGCGGCAACGAAGCTATCTGGTGCGGGATAGGAGACATGGCCCAGACCGTTCGGTGCACACGCGAGCGAAAACGCTGCCGGTCCCGGGAGTGGTTGCGAGAGCGGTAGCGAAAGGTGTGGTCGCGCACCGGCAAGCGGAGCGATCCCCTCCGAGCCACCAAACGCCGAAGCCAATGGAGAAAAGCTGAGAGGAGCGGGCATGGACGAGTGTGACATGTGCCCTGAAGATAGGTTCAGGCACACCACAGGGTCAGCACCGTTACTCCGGGAAAAACACCACGGCCAGCCTGCCTGCGAGGACGGCGCACGAGCATAGACCCAGACCTACCGGGCTTGAGAAACGCCGAGTACGGTGTTGAGGACGACGGAGCGGATGCAGAAGCATGCGCTGCAGAAGTACCCTACTTCGACAGACCAACAAAGCTTCAGTACGGTGTGACAGGATGACAACTACTGTTGCGAGCACCGAGGAGAGGGCCAGCAATCGGCGGGACTGACGGAGATACAGTGCATAAGGATCCCTAACGGTGGGGCCGGCGCCGGGTCAAAGCCATACACGGCCGTCATCGACGGCGACGAGCTCGTGCTTGTGCTCGGACGTCGTCCCGCGTTCGACCCGCTGGCAGTCGCAGGCGAAACCATCGGGTATCACTCCGCTTCGCCTGCTGTGGCGCCCGATCACGCACACACACCCGCCGATATGCCAGTCGTCGTAATTTGACACGGTTTGGGAGCAACCGACTCAAGAGGCTTTGCGAGACACGCGCGAACCCCGAGTTGCCTGTCAGCGCTGTCAGCTTTCCAAGCGCTAGCCCAGGCACATCCAAGCCTCGAATGGTGACGTAGTGTGTGTGTCTCAGCCAGCGTCGAGTTATAAATCCCGAAGCTCCGAGGACCTAGGCACTACTACTAGTGACCAGCTGTAATGCGTTCGCACTCTTTATAAAGGTTGGTGCAACGGCGGTATCGACTTGGTCGGATGAGGGAGTGCACAATATCGAATGTAATGGGCTGCTCGGAACAGGAGCAGAAGAGTAGGAGAACAGCTGCGCCTCCCAGTTCACGCACTTTTGCGAGGACAGAACAACTGTAAACAAGCCGGGGCAAGCTTAACAAAAACACCGACAAAGACCGCGGCATTTTAGTTCTCGATCCTGGTAGCTGGCCAGCCGCGCCGATCCTCTTTTCCACCCCTTTCATGGTTTCAGGGGCTAGCGTGGCGGCTGGGCCGTCTCCCTTTCTTCCAGTCTCCTTATTCGGGGTTATGGGAGGGGTGAACTTAAGGCCGATGTCTTTGAGACATCTCGTGGGCCCATCAAAAATATCGTGGAACACTCCACAACGTGTTCAATGCACAGCCTCGCGCCAAGGACCGGTCGAGTCGGTGCGCCTAATACGGTCCGAGGAGGCATGCGACACCGAAAAGAAGCTAAAACGCATTCACGAGATATAAGAGGGGTTAGTAAGTCGTCCATCCACGGAAAAGTCCTGTTCGACGTGGTGACATCAACTTTGCGGAGCACTTCAGTGCGACCAGGAGAGGACCAGCAAAAGTTGTCGAGTTCTTAATGTTGTTTGGGGAGGTCGTGGCAAAAACGTGGGCGACACCTTTTCCCTCCGAATCGAAAGGATTATCAGCATCACCTTCATCGACGTCATCGCTCATGGTGGGTCGGTAGTACGTCTTGTCACCGTTGAGCAACGCCGCGTGATAGGAGACTTGTTCGTCCTAGGCTTGCGCGTCGAACGTATGTTAGATTCTGTCTTTGAACAGGACTAGCTGGCACTTAAGACTTAAAACTTAAAACAAGCCGTTGTGATCCTCGGTTTGGGTCTGGGTACATATCTCCGAATTCCTCGATCCTAGGAGGTATCGGCTTCTTGCTGTCGCACGAGCCGGCTCTGATTGACTTGGAGTGACCGCTCTGTTGAAACCAAAGAAGCGAGTCCCACGGCTCTGGTCATTTCTGCTGGAGACTTCTACCTACTCGGATCATTACAGGACCGAACCCTGGCCGCGAGTATACCTGAAAGTCAAAGCGGTACAAAGGGAGGGAAGCCGCTGGCACCCGTGATCTTGCAATAGCCGGATACCGGGACTCGACAGACAGCACCTTCGCGCGGATCACCGCCGTCAACTGAACGTTAACTACCGTCGCACCGGATTTCCCGTAGGGAGCCACCGGCCAAAGCTTGCCGGGGTCATCAGATGACCGGTCTGGCGATAAAGTGATGACCAGATATATAAACCACGCTATATTCAAGTGAGAATTGAAGAACGAAGATGGTATACAAAGTGCCGTACAATCACTGTTGCTTGACTCGAGCAGACAAAATATGTACATTCACCCCCTGCTTCCCCATCGACCCCTGTGTGTCCTCCTCACCAACCGACCATCACTCTCAATCCGTCTCGACAGCGACAAGAGGACCCGCAACGGTATTCGAATCTTCGAGATTATTCGACGAAGTCGTGACCATGATGTAAACAACCCCTTTCAACTTCTTCGGCAGGTTGACACGATAATAAACCGATGGCGGGCCTCCCTTCATCGGTTCGTAGGTCGTCACCTTCTTCATCGGTTCGTAAATCGTCGTCCCCGCGTTGAGGAAAGCGGCGTAGTACTTCTTGGCGGGGAAAGCGGGTTCGGTGAAGTTCAGACCCATGCTGTATTTGGTTTGCGAGTCTGGGCTGGTGTATAAGGCAGGGAAGATCTGGAGAGGTGGGAGGGGTTTCTTGGGACCGCACGAACCGGGGACGATGAAGTCGGCCATAGCGCTGTGCCGTCAAGAGAGAGGGTGTAAAACCATATCGAATGAGCACAATTTAACCTTTGAATGTCTATAAGCAGACTCACGTATAGGCCTGGGAATATGTCAGCGCGGTCTCAAAGGGCACGGGGAAGCCACTCTGACCCTGCAGCTCGGCGTGATAGGCCGCATGGCGAGCCTCGACAGCCATAATAGCACTATAGGCATAGGTCAAACGCTCGTTGGAAAGCTCCCGAATGGCAGTCTGGTACGCGCCGACGCCGATCCCCTCGATGAACTCTGCACTACGAGCGAACCAAGCTGCAGTGGACATCCTGATCGAGGAGGAGAAAGTGTATTTGCAAGGCGAGACTGCATTATCGCCGAGTACACCTTCGAAGGCGCGAGAGTGGACCTTTTCTTCTTTTGCTATTTGTTCGAATCGTTGACGATCACGGTGGTCGAGGCCGGCTTTGGCAAAGTCTTCGGCGCTGAACCTTTTGAGACCCTCAAAGCTGTGAACATGATTGGAGAGGCGGGTGGTCGGATGACGCCCCGAGTCAGTACAAGACCTCTCGAAGGCCACCTTCTGTTGAATTAAAACCTCGAGAGGCACGACTCAACATACTAGAAGGCTTTTTCGAAGTGCTGAGAAGGGATTTGACCCGAAAGAAGCGAGTAGGTTGAAGTATGACCGAAGGAGCATCAGTCAACGGAAAGCATGATCGGCTTTAGAACTGGGAGCTAAGCGCTGGGTAAACACCTGCCTGGAAGGTGAGACCTATTCAAGGAGCGAACAAGAGCAGGAGTTAATTCAGATGCATCTATCGAGGGCGATCATCGGTTAGATCTATAATGGACCCTTGAAGCTGGTCACGACAAGCTCAAGTCGGATGCCGGATCGACACCATCCAGCCGCCGATTGACAAATCCAAACAAGCTTGTACGACCATACCGTCCTGCTTACGTCATAGTGAGAAGGAGGTGACTCACCAAAGTTGAGAATCTCGATATCTTTCGCGGTGGGCGTGATAGCGCGCTTGATGTATCGAACCATGTGATCGTTCGTGCCTGCCGCGAAGACAGGGGACGCGAGCGCCGTCGCGACCAAACCGAAGACGATTCCCGTTCGCATGTCGAATAAGGGGCGTGGTCAGTGAGAACGAATGTGGTGATGAAGCTCGCTATCAAAGAGCCTGTGAACAAGGAAGCAAAGTGACGGAAATAAGGAAGAAAGGCATCTTGAGCTGACAGTCGATGGCAAGCAAGAACTGAATTTGACCTCAGAGTTGAGCGATCTCGTGCGTTTCATTCCCGAGGCCTCGGCGTCTCGGCATTCTATTGAGCCTGCAGACATTGGCGGCAATCGGCGCGCGGGTCGAGCTCGTTCCTTGGCCCGCTCAGGCGAAAGGTCATTTGTGATCGACTCGATCAGCTCTGAGCGAGCTCGTGACGAATTGAACCTAGGGGTTGAAACCCGAGCAATCGCGCATGAAGTCATAGGTATGTAGATACACTGAAGCGTGCTAGACCTTGACCGCTGCCAATGGCAGCACGGCCGAGTAACAGGGTACGCAGATCTTTTGAGGCTTTTTAGGTCGGCGCGACTGCTCATCGAGATCACGTAATGAGGATACTGCTTCGCAAGCCGGCAGAAGGCTCACAATATAGAATGACTCGGGTTCAAAAATAAAATAAAAATCTAAATGGTCGAGACTCTTACCTCGGCAATGTGAGCTGCTGCGAGTCCCACCGAGCTCGCGGAAGATTCTGAATTTGGGTCGTGAAAATTGTTCGAGCTCGGACGTCTTGAAACCCCAGCGCTTACCCAGCTAGATTGGACAGGGGAGCAGTCATAACGTGTTCCCATTTTCGTCTGGGCGCGGTCGGAAACACTTTGGTTCAAAGACGCGTCAGTGGTGGTCTGTAGTGATCGAAGCCTGGATCGCGCCGCTCGGTCGTTGACTAGCCGGGTCGCCCGCCAGCGCAGTGCAGGGCTGGCCTCTTCCACTTCCCCCACCCCACTTGTGCTGCTGAGCTGACCCGGAGCCGGACTTGCCACGCCACACGAACCACCCCACCCTCCTTGCCAAGACGACGGCTTCAGCTGCGACGGTGACGGTGACGCCGACGACGTCGCGTCGCGTCCGCGCTCGTTCGAGTAGCAGTAGTAGCAGCGGTAGTGCCCTTGGACCTGCACCTTCCCGTGCCGCTCTCGGCGCTGACGATAACGGCGACGGTCAGAACGGCGACGAGGGCGACGACGACGCGAGTCGGCCGACCAAACGCACCCGGCTTGAACCACCCAGCGCATCTACGACTACGACGACGATGCCGCAGCTGATCGAGGAGTTGGTCTCGAACGGCCACAGCGCCACGACGAATGGCAACGGCTTGAGCAACGGCGAAGGACCGTCGTCGTCGAGCAGCAGCCTCAGCCTCAGCCTCAGCCTCCGCTCCGCCGCCGCCGCTGCCGCCGTCAGCAGCAGCAGCACCGCGTCGACCGAGCCACATGACGCCGCCGCCGCCGCCGCGCTCGCCAGCACCGCCGGGGGCTCTTCGTCGTCGTCGGCCTCGCCTGACCACCACCGGGATGCGAACGACTACGAACACAGCTCGTTCAAGCCGCTGTGGCCAGGCAGTGACATCGACCGCCGGGAATGGGTCAGGCTCGCCCTGCAGACTTTCAAGGAGATGGGCTACGCGTACGTTCCCGACCGAGCGGCGGTCCCCCCACTTGGAGACCTCGACCGCTGACCACACACCACTTCCCCGCTCATCTCGTCGTCGACAGGGGAACGGCGCAGGCCCTGACCCGTGAATCGGGCTTTGAGCTCGAAATCGATGACGTGACCACCTTTAGGAACGGCGTGCTGCAAGGCCAATGGGACCTCGTCGAGGCGATGCTGGTGCAGCTCCCCGCCCACCAAGTTAAAGATCACACCGTCAGTTTCGCCTGTGTTCATCTGCGAGGTGGCGGCGACAGCAAACCGGTCTGACAGACGTTCCATTCGTTGCTCGCCCTTTAGACCGTTCGGTTCAAGATTAGACAGCAAAAGTTCCTCGAGGCGCTCGAGGCCAAAGAGACCAAAAAGGCTCTCTTCACCCTTAGGAACGAGCTTGCACCCCTCGGTCATGATTCGGATCGGCTGCACTTCCTTTCAAGGTGCGTTGATGGATGTATCGCTCTCGTCCTGCGAGCGTATGACTGACTCTGGATGCACATCACAGCTTGATCATGTGTGCCTCGGCCGAAGATCTTCGAGCTCGGTCCTCGTGGGATGGCGTTCACGGCGAATCGAGGAAGAACCTGTTACTGCAACTGCAAGGTAGGGCAGAGGATGACCGTATCCTCCTCTTCATACATCACCTACTTAAGTCCTCTGCTCCCCACCAGATTATATCTCCCCAGACCTCATGATACCCCAACGGCGCCTCGAGACCTTATTCGAGCAAGCCAAAATTCATCAGCAACGCCAATGCGTCTTCCACATCCACAACGACTCCTTCACCTCCCTCCTCGCCGACTGCAAATGTGACCCACACGCGTTCCCCTCGACGACGACCCACATCCTGCACGAGCACACGGACGAGATCTGGCGACTCGAGTTCTCCCACTCGGGAGAATATCTCGCGACCGCGGGACGGGATCGCTTGGCCGTCATCTGGAAAGTGTCGACCGGGTTTACGCTTGACAAGGTCTTCCGCGAGCACTCGGACCCCGTATCGTGCATCGCGTGGTCACCGGATGATACGATCCTTCTCACCGCTGCGGAGAGCGTCATCAAGATGTGGAACACGGAGAAGGGCCACTGCATCGCGACGTTGAACCAGCACGCGTACCAGATCGGCGCTCTGGCTTGGTTCCCTGACGGCAAAGGTTTTGCTTCTGGAGGGATGGATTCAAAGATCTACTTTTGGGATCTGGCGGGTAACATTACCGAGAGCTTGCAGAACTCGCCTTCGAGAGTCATCGATCTCGCCATCACCCCCGACGGCTCGAGATTGGTCGCCGTCGGACGAGTCGACACGAGCCCTTCGGTCCTAGCTTCGCGTGATCAGAGCAGAACGCAGAGTGGTGCCGATACACCGGCGCAGCTTGCGTCGAATCTAAGAGTCCCGATCGAGCCCAAGCATGACAATCGGATCTCGATCTATACTTTGGCCGACCGCAAACTCGACTTCGAAAGCACACAACCGCACGAGTTGACGTCGGCCAACATCTCGGATGACTCACGGTTTGCCATCATCGGCCATGCGCCGGATGAGATCCTTTACCTTGACCTGCGGGATTGCACCGTGGTTCGACGGTATCAGGGCCATAACCAGGGGACCTTTGTCCTTCAGGCATGCTTCGGTGGCCCATTGCAGAACCTGATCCTGAGCGGCAGTGACAAGGGGGAGATCTACATTTGGCATCGTGACACGGGGGTATTGATTAAACAATTGACGGGCCACAGCGTCGAAGGCTCGGTCAACGCCGTCTCGTGGAATCCCAAGAATCCTACGATGTTCGCTTCAGCCTCGGACGACAACACCGTGCGGATATGGGGCGTTCGGGCCGGTCCGACGCCGACCCCCATCGTCGTTAATGGCAACAACGGCAAGCGTTCGGCTTAGAACCTCTTGCCTCCTGTCTGTGAACCCAGCTTTCTTGTCGTCCGTCTTCCATCGTTGCATATCTTCTCTCGTTTTTGATTTTCGAGCGACCTCTACACCCTGTTTTGTTGTATCTTCGATCGCTCCTGTTTGCGTCTCTCGCCACGCGCCCTTCTTGATCCGAGCTTATCCTCTCCTGCGATATTTCTGACAAGGCTGATCTCAAATTTGCAAATCACATGTATTGCATCATCATAATTATACAACGGAGAGGGCATTCTTTATTACGTCCACTCACAAAATGGCGATCGCTAGGTTGATCCAACAACCGTGGGTGACCTGATTTTCAGATTTGACTCCTGGAGCCCTTCGCTTATCCTCGGCACCTGTGTTTGCCTCATCCCAAGGGACGAGGACGGATTGATGATGCCTCTCCCGGCATTGCACACTCGAGAGTTATCGAGCTCCAGGCCTTTGCCTGTGAGTTTGAGTTTCAAGTTGGAGAGGTTCGGGGGGGGGGGGGGGAACGGAAAACCCGAGGATCCTTCACTGCAAGGGCAAATCCGGGCGACCTCACCGAGTCCCGAAAGCGGGCAAGGACCATGGATGCGAGGCAGAGTAGTCTTAGCTCGATTATACCGAATTTTATGGTATCTCCGCTGGAATGTTGGGCTTTAATGAAGGAAAGCCAGACTTGATTGGCTGAATCCCATAAGCACCGCGGCGGCCACTGCGGCCCCGTTGCCTCCGAGTAAATCGCTGCACAAGCAGGCCGTTCGCGACTCCATGTTGGGTGCCGATAGAGGCATCATGATATTTTGACTTTTTTGAAATAGCTTCATCACCAACGACATACCCAGGATATAGAGCGAAGAAACACAGAATGGTTGCCTCACTTGAATAATTAATTCCTCTTGACCCAGCGCGCCCGAATGACCCCGACGCACGACGAGGCGACCCCCTCGTCCTCTTCTCCAGTTTACTCCGCCCGTCCCCACTTGATGAGAACCGCGGTGTGATCTCTCAGATCACACATCCATGCGGACCTCCCACAACACAAGACCCGATCCTGATCGTACGAAACACCATCGTCGTTCGGGGTCCAAAGGTACGGGCTAGAACAACCTAGCAAAACCAAGCGTCACGTATCTCGCCGTCCGTTGTGTCTCGTAGTTCAAATGAGGTGAAGGCGTCGTTTTAATGGCGCGACATTCTTTTCTTCTCCGGTCCAGTTTGGTATCTGTTGTATCTCGTGAGGCTGTACTGGTGCTTCGTCGGGCAAGGAAGCCCGACTCTGATCATCACGCGAAAGCGGCTGCTGCGAAGCTGGCGCTGAGCCACGCCACTTTTCCTCGTCGGACTGTGGAACACTCATTCCAAAGTGCGAGAGGGAGAGAACCGTTCAGTGTGGTTTGGAGGTGGCCTTGGATCTATCGTCTTACCATGGCCCAGAGGTAGCCTGTGATGGGCTCTGAATGTAGCCTGGCTCTCACTTCCACCGCCGGCTCTCTGCCCGTTCGTGGCTCGAGCTCTGCGCTGGGCCCTCGGCGAGTCCGGATCCGACCGAGCACAACTCTCCCGGTTCTCTCTCGCATCCCAAAGTCGATGACCAAATCCTGAACAGATCTAATGATAGACTCCAAAAACTCGGGAGAAGAAAAGTGGTTTTCCAATCAAGACTACAGCGTGTACGACGTCCACTTTCGCAGCGACTTGAACGCTATGAGGAACGAACGCAAGAAACCCCCCCCCCCCCCCCATGCCGACTTTCTCGACTCTTCACGGCCCTTGATTCGGTTGGTTCGGGACCTTGTTCGAGTTGAACAGATCTACAACAAACCCAAACAACACAATCAGTCCGATGCAATTCGGGTAATAACCACGTGACGATGGGGAGTGTTGCTTACATGCTTTGAGGCCGTACATGGAGATCTCCTGCTTGGCCTCGGAGAAGGTGTGGCCCTGCTCGCCCGCCGAATGGGCGTAGACCTGCCGTGAACATCGAATCATCAATCGTGGAGACCTCGAAAAGAATGAATGTAGAGTTCGCGAGTCCCCTCACCTGCTTGTACATCCACAAACTGCCTAAACCCTGCAGGACCCAGCACGCCGTCGCGAGCGCGCAGAAGATTCCGGCGACAAGATGACCCGTCGCGAAACGTGCTGAGCAAGCAAAGTACAAAATCCATCCGTCAGCTCGAGCCATGAGCCCATAGCGTTTTCTTGCTCGCCTCGGGACGTACAGATGAGGTTGATGATGCCGGCCGAGCCCGAGCTAGGAATACCAATGATCATGTCTGCACCTCGTCGACGGTCACAAGGTCAGAACACGCTCTAGCGCGGCGTTGAGAATGGTTCGACGTACATGCACTGAACGCGAGATGGAAACCAGCAAAGAGGAAGTACATGTCTGCGAAGCCGAGACACGTTTTGAAGTTAGGTCCGAATTCCTCCCCTGACATGGACGACGGGCGCGCAAGGACGTACAAAAGAACATGGCCGAGCCTTTCATGTAGGCGTTGTAGGCCGGTCGGTACCAAAGAAAGAACGAGAGGGCCTGTGTATGGGGAAACGTTCGGAGGAGGTTAGACTCCTTGTAGGGCGAAGAAGATTCTGTCCGAGTGACGGCAGAACGTACGCCAATGACGGGCAAGTACATGATTCCGGCGGCGAGATCTGCTCCCCCGTTGTTAGCTGATGGGCGGGGTACACGAACGACGGCCGAAAGAGTGAGCTTGGTGTGACTACATTTCCTGGAGTTTCAAAAGCGGTGCGCGGTCAAGAACCCACCTTGGGAGATGAGCAAGAGGATCGCGGCGACGAGGTTGACGGTAAGCGTGAGGATGAGGAACATCCACAGTCGGTACTGGATGCACAGAGGTGGTGATGGATCAGCCTCCGAAGTTTCCCCCTCCCAGCCACGCGCTCAACTGACGAGGGTCAATACGGTCGATTGGTGCTCGGCGGGAATCTCTTCGTTGATGTCGTGGTAGATGAGCGGGAACGGTCCTGGTGGCCAGTTGTTTCGACCATGCTGTTCACATCCAAGCATATCATGTCAGTCTCACTCTCTTGCCCGCGCCCTCGTCCGAACCTATTCCGAAGCAAGCCACGTCCCCGTCTCCCCGTCTCCCCGTCTCCCCGTCTCCCCGTCTCCCCGTTCGTCCGTCTCGTGAACCCATCTCGCGATCCCAGAATCCCCAACTGACCTTCCGGATGTGTTCCGCCTTTGCGGTCAGCTGCGCCTCCCTGGACCGCAACTCCTGTTCCCTCCTCTCCAAATCCTGGAACCTACTCTGCATATCGACGGGCGCGGAACCGGTCGCTGCAGCGGGTGTCTTGGTCGTCGCCGCTTCATAGTCGGCATCTTCGCCGTACTCGTGGGCGGAGGAATGAAGCCCCTGTTGGACCGTTGGGTCTGCGAAGGGGTTCTGGTGATGCACGACAGATCTGCGATCAGCGATCCGTCACTTGCCGCCCTGCTCTGGCGCGAGTCATTTCGACACGCGAACCACCGGCGACATGCTCAGCCGAACCGAAAGGGGTGCTACTGACCGAGTCCATCCCCTGTTGGTGGTGGGGATCGGCGAAAGGGTTCGACATGATCGTGGAGGGTGGCTGTGCGTGCGATGGGCCGCGTCGAGGTTGGGTGTATGCGCGCAGAAAGGGAGACGAGCCTGCATCCAAAGTGAACAAAGTCGACCGAGCCCCACGTCAACGCCTCACCGCCGCCTCCTCTCGTCCGAGACACAAGGCCACACCAAAGCGCGCGTCGAGGACAAGTCCACGCTCAAACCTCAGCCCGCCGGCACCGGTGCAGGATGCAAAAAGCGTCGTTGACCCATCAGAATGTGTGCATCGTTAGCAAGAAAGATTGGCGAACGAAAAAAGAGTAATGGTGGGAGAAAGAAAAAAAAGGCATACACAAACTAACGTAGTAGCTCGAGTGGGACAATGAGGAAAAGGAAAAGGGCCGAGCCGGACAGAGAAAAACAGAAGATGCATGCTGCGTTTTTGACGTGACGGGGGAACCGAGCAGAGCATTTCTTTTACATTGGTATCGAAGAGAATTTCTGTGCATGTGCGTGTTGCGTTCAAAGTGGGGCCAGTGATGGATATGCGACGGCTGAGACGACAAGAAAAAGAAAAAGAGTTGGAACAGGCCTTTCGATTCGGTGTCCACATGGAGCGGGTGTGGTACCTAGACACCGACATCAGAGCGACCAAACGCCGAACCTGTCGGCGAAAAAGGGTGGAAATTGATATCACGCAGCCCCGGCGACAACGAAGGCGGCGTGACGGGCTGTGAAACGACATGTGGCGGAGAGGGCGCAGGAGCCGCAAGCGAGGTCGTCAACGTCGGTTGTCCGACCGTACTCGAAGAACTCGAGCTGTACTGGTAAGCGTTCGGCGCCGGTGGTGGCATGTGGTAGTAGTTGGGATACTGCGAGGGATAGGAGGGACCAGATGGCGGCTGCATCGGCATCGCCGAAGTTTGGAAACTCGCGCTGGTTCCGCGAGGGTATGGCTGAGAGTGACCATATGGCGAAGTCGAGGCTGGGGACCCGTAGCTGCGCATCGGGGGTTCATAATACGGTGCTTGGGGGTACCGAGGAGGGTGACCCGATTGCCCATGATCCCACTGACCCGAAGGTGGGTACTGTCCCCGATTCGCACTGCCGTACCCATGGGACTTGCCCATCGTCGACGGGGGCCCTGGCTTGGCTCCTCCTGATGTCCCACCCTCGTTTACCGGTGGCGACGATCCCACAGGCGACGAAGCGATGATCCCCAAATCCTCCTGCAACTTTCGATACGCCGGAATGGTTGTAACGCGCAGCGACAGCAGGACGGCTCGTATACGGTCGACCACTTTTTTGCGCGCAAGCTCGTCCGAGATGGAGGCGTTGAGGATCTTGCTCATGCAAGCCGCGCCATGTGCTTGATCGGCGAGGATTTCTTCGACGACCTTGGTCTTGGGGTCGAGCAAAGCGTCGAGGATGATCTGGGACGCCACCGGATCCGCTCGCTGGTTAATGATTTTGAGCACGGCCGTCGATGCGAGCTTGTGCGCGCACAGATGAGGAAGGTGGGGTGCAAACCGAGCGGCCAACACGCGGTATCGACCCGGCAGATCGGACGTGTCAAGCAGCCAAGTGATAAGCAACGCCCCATTGGCGCTTGTGGCGAGAGGGATCGAGTTGAGCGCCAACGCAGCCGCTACACGTGCGATGTTGAACCGACTCGTTTGGGGACTCTCGAGCGTCTGCCTCGTGCTCCTCGCTCCGTATCGACCCGAACCAATCTCCCAGCATCGGTCGATCATCGCGTCAAAAACAAAGTCACTCAACGGCGACCCAAAGCGGAGCGCGCCTTGGACGACGTAATTGCCGACTGTCAAAAGTAGGTCAGCACGAAGCGCCTCCGCCGTGGAAACACAATTTTGCGGAATTGGTACTGACAGTCGTTTAGCAACAGCGGCGGAGTATACGGCGCCAGATTTTGCTGGATGATCGCCATCTCCTCCGGCTCCTGAACGCACTGCACAATCTTCTGCACCGCCCAAGTCCCATTCTTGTGCGTGCCGATCGCCGCCAAAAAGGGGCCTACACGTTCGAGCATAGCCATTCGAGCCGCGAGCGAGCATCGCTCAAACAGTTTCTGTACGATCGTATTACCGATGTAGTCGCTCGCGAGGGCAGCGCATTCGTCAAGAATCTCAAAGGCGATGGTATCGACCTCATCCGTCGAGGTCTGAGGCGAGTCGAGACGCTTGCGCAGATCACGCAACCTCGGTGCATCCACGTTCGAGTACCGACGACCGTAGCGCGGGTCGTTGAGGACCTGCAGGGGTATCGATGTATGGTACGTCGGGGCAGGTCGGGGAGTGGCCAATTGCGCGATGTGTGCTTCAACGTCGGGCGAGTCGTCGCTCAACTCGCGCACAAGCAGCTGCAGGTCCGTCACCGAACCGAAGTGGGCCGTCTCTATACTCTCGTCGTTCGAGCTATCTTGGCCATCATACGCGTTCACAGGTGAATTCAAAGCACCCGTGGACTTTTGAGCGTTGATGAACTGCGGGTTCGAAACCGCGGCCATGACGAGGTTGCTGCGGAAGTCGCTCATAGGGCTATCTGCGACTTGCTGCTCCAGTGAGACACCATTCGCGCCGCCAAGGTGCTGTAACGTCGTGTAGGACATGGGAGGCATGTTGTTGAAGCCGCCAGAGCCGCAAAAGTCGCTGCCGTTGATGATCTTGGTCGGCACCTTGGCGAAGCCGATGCGCACGCCTCCGACTCCGACGCCGAGGATCTCCCGACCATTGAGCGCCTTACGAGCCGAAATGGCGTCGTCCAATCGTTCGTAGTTGATGAACTGTTCACAAAGTATCGTCACATCAGAGATGAGTTTTCCATACCCACCAAGCTACCTGCCCACGCGGACTTACTCCGCAAGACTTGTGCGTCAGAACGCGTGCGGACTCGATGGGACCGAACGCAGCAAAGACGTTGAGTAGTTGATTCGGCGTCGTCGTCGAGGGAATGCTGCCGATCCACAGAGCTCGCGTCGGCGTCATTTGAGGATTGAGCTCCTCCGGACCATTGTACGTCCCGCTCGCCAACCCGCCAAGCCCTCCAGTATGGCCCGGGTGGGAATTCTGATGATGCTGTGGCGGTGCGTGGCCAGAGAGTAAGATGGGGCCAGAGGCGGTCCTCATTTGCGTCATTGAGGACATGTTGCCCGCTAGGGAGATATCCTTGCCATACCCGATTCGAACGAGGTTGCTCGAATTGTTCAACTGGCCACCGAGGCGGTTTGAGACGTCCTCCTTGGCGCGGACGGCATCGCCAATGGACACGAAATTGACAAACCCACACTCCTGTACACGGGCCGCAAGAACTCACGCGTCAGCGGACGATCACTGCAAGGATACCGAGCCGAATGCGCGCCATACTTTTTCCGGGATCAAACGCAAGCTTTCGATCGCTCCATAGGGGGCGAACACGTTCTGTAGTTCGGCAGGTGTCGTGCGCGGATCGAGATTGCCTATCCAGAGACTGCGAGTCGGCTGTTGCGCCGGCGGGGTGATCGACGCCGCAGCGACACCTTCCGGGGTGCGTGGTCTTGTGGAGTTCCACACGTTCTGTAATTACAAGTACACCGCCTCGACTGTCAGCAACCTCGTCATCCGTCTCGCATTTGCCCTAGGGTACTCACCTCGTCCATCTGGCCCAGGTTCATTCCCCTCATGCCCATCATCATCGAATCCACCGGGGAACCCTCGACATCATGATCTGGCCCTCCCCTCCCATTATACATACCCATAGAAACGACATGCGGTGTAAGTCCGATCGTCGTTCCCGCTCGAGCACGCTGACGCGACATGGTTACCTCGCGTGACTCATCCAGGATGCCAATCGTTGCTGCTCTTGCCCTGCCGCCCGGTGACAAAGGTCTCGCCGCAGCGCTGCCGGGCATACTCACTTCGTTTTCAGCGATCGAGTTGAGCGCGTCGGTCCCTTCCTGTTCGTCCTGAGCACCCGAAGTCGCGTACAACAACCGAGTCGAGTCGATCGAACCATCCGAACCATGGGCTCCGCTGCCCGTGCTCGAGCTAAAGACGTCCGTATCGACCGTCACCGGCGAGCGATTACTTGCGCCTCCTACAGCCGCCGACGAGCCGAGCAGACCAAAGTTGGACGCAGCTTGGGACCGCGGGAAGGCAGCGACGGTGTTGCTTCTCAGTCGAGTGTGGGCGTGCGACAGTTCGGTGTTGTTGGAAGAATTTGAGGGCCCGCCGATAGTCGCTAGCCTCTGCGTCATGCCGGCGGGAGCAGCAGCATCCCCACGCATCGTCGACTCGCCAGGACTGGGCGACGTTGCCTCACCAAACCCACTCATTGCGGCATCGCCATCGAGGCCGAGATAATCGAGCGTTCTGACATGCGAGTCGCCGTCCCCGTAGGCCGAACTGTCCGGCGAGCGTAACCCACTCGACCCCGACATTGGGGGTACGTTGACGTCGACGGGTCGAGGGGCCCAGTCTCCACTCGCAAAAACGGTCGGTCCAAATGCATTTGAAAGGCCCGAGCTGGGAAGAGTCAGGGACCCTGATCGAATGCGTGAGGTGGCAGCACTGGGGTTCGATTCACCACCGGCGGATGCTGAGGCGCCGAGCGGTGGACTCGGGTTCGTTTGGGCGATCGAGCCATTATGGAGGAGCGGTGACGAAAAGGCAAATTCGGACCCGAGGGGTGTCGCATGTCCACTTGCGGGTAGTGACACACTTGCGCCATACGAAGTCCCCGGTACGTTGAGCATCAGGGACGGAGGCGTCATCTTCCTGCCGAGCACATTCGCATAATTTGAGCTGAGCGAAGAGGTGCCGCCGAGGTGCAAGGTCGAGGGCATCGTGCCTGCCCTCGGACGACCGGGGCTGGTTCTGTCGACGTGAGCGAACTGCGCATCCACAGCAGATGGACTCGAAGGCAGCGGCGTGGCCGGAGTAAAGATTTGGGCTGGAACGAGGCCGGCGAGCGTTGCAGAGGAGGCGAGTGGTGTTAAGCTAAGTGAGGGGCCTGGGCTTGATGATTGGTGGGATCCAGTTGATTCAGGTGGATGGGCGTCATTCAAAGGTCTGTGGATGGTCGGAGTGGATGGATAGTTATGAGCATGCGTGCACTGGACGCGCCTGACAGGGGTGCCAGTCTGCCGATTCCGTTGCACTGGTCGCGATGAGGCCAGCAGCTCCTCGTGGCGCGAACGAACCGACGAGGGCAGGTGCAGCGTTCCGGGAGAGTCGCACGGTAGAAGAGCCAACTCACATCTGCGTGTTGCTCGTTCGTACTCCTTCCCCTTCGATCGAAGCCAAGAGTTCGTGCGACATGGCCGTCTGTCTCGTGTCAGCGCCGGAAGTTACTCTTAGCAGCAGTCGGGCCGTTCGTGTTCCTTCTCCCGAAAGTAGCGCGCTTCGAGTATCCTCCGAGCAGTCCGTTACACGGGGCCAGTTGTCCGTGTGGATCCGTTCCGGTCAAGTTCGAATCAACGAGTTGGTTGTTGTGCTTGTTGCGTTCGCAGCGCGCGACGCTCGAAGCGCTCGAAGCGACGTCCGTCGTGAGGCGCGTGTGCAGCAGCTGCGATGACGATGTCGATCACTGGCAGCTGGCTCGGTCCGGCTCGAAGTTGTCGAGGTCGACGACTCACGACTCACGAGGTCGGGCTCGCAGCTCGCAGCTCGTGACGTAGTCCCGGCAGGCTACTCGAGAGCCTGTACTACTGGTATGTCGACGAGGCACTCGACTGTACCCTCGAGCAGATGGGCGCAGGGTATGCGAGAGGCGTAGATGAGATGGGGGTTTGGAAGATTCCAGCGAGTGGGGGGAGAAGCGCACCCAAGGGAAGCGGGTGGTAAAATACGTCGTCCCCCCGCCCCACCCCCCGCACGACGAAAATGACGGTCTAAAGCGGTGCTTCCGAGATTCTGACGTGGAGTATGGCAGCCTCAGTCGACACGTGGTTGAACGTAGTAGTGATTGATCGGCACCGATGTACTCTGACTGAGCCAAGATGATGCCGATGAATCACAAATCCTGCGCACTCAGGAGTCATTCATCAAGTCGTACGATGCCGAACTTGGTGGACAGGAGCTGTCAGCGCAGGCAGTGGTGGGGCCCAAACGGTGCAGGCGAGAGATCCGTGACAACCCGTTTTCAATCACAAACAAAGGTCACATGAGGTTAGTGCAACCTCCCAAACAGTTTCGAGCTTCCGTTTGTTAGAGTGAGTCGAGCCACATCACCTGTATTTCGTCGGACTCGACTTAAGTTTAAAGTTTTCTTTCCGAGCGCAGTAAATTCACCTCCTCTCCACGAGCCGGCTTTCGCCCTCTCTCTCTCACTTTCAGTCGAACAACTTGTCCCATCACCTCACATAACATTCATGAGGTCGCAACGCTCTTTGTCGTCTCCACCCCAGCTGCAGCACCCCCACCACAGCATGGCTCCAGCTTCGGCTGGGCCCTCCTCCTGCTCCTGACGCCCTGATTCTCACTCGGGACCTCCCTCGGTGGTCTTAAAGGTCTGGCCTCGCTTGCTGAAGGTGCTCTGATGGTCGAGTTGTCGCCTCGTTCTGTTTCTTCCGTGAAGCGAAGTGCTGTGCGAAGAGAGTAACCACCACGGGCGCGATCAGATGCAGGCCCTATGAAAGTCGGCCCTCATCTCGACTGAAACCCAAGAGTGGCCCATAACAGTACACTTGGAAACGCACTATAATTTCCCTCCTCATTCTTGATCCCTTGCACCACATTCTTCCGAAGATAAGCAGCGATTTCATGAGCCGATTGGATGTGCTCGTCGATCTCGGTCGAGGACAAGGACGGTCGTTCCAAGGAAGGTCCGGCTTGATTTTGTAGTGCCGAGGCGGAGGGTATGAACTTGTTGAAGAGGACGCGGGTTTGTTGGTGCGCTTCTGTGAGGTGGTGGATGCAATGATGGGGAGGGGAAAATGAGATGAAGCAGGGTTCGCCGCATAGACGGCGGGGAAGGAACAGAGGAATTGTGGTTAGCCCAAGTGCACGTTGATGCACTGGGAACCAAATGAACTGACTGTTCAATGCATATTCGTCGCCCTTGAATGTTATGCGCTGGGCTCGCAATAAAGCCTGGTGCCGGGAGCCGAGGAGTGGGGATCGAAACGAGCGTCAGCTCGAGATCGAGAGATCGAGATCGAATACGAGTACACAACAGTGGCCAAAGCCATACACATACCCGGTAAGCCGAAGCCGCCCGTGTGAGCTGAGCTGTCGTCATGAGGGACATGGTGGGTGGATCGATCGAGCAGGTAAGGTGCGAAGGAAAGAGGACGACGGTCAAGACGGTGCAGGCTCTCAGGCTGGTGCGAATCGACCCGAGGCACGGACCTCTCGTTCGAGCCGCGCGCCTCGGCCTCGGCGCCTTCAGCTTATCGTCTCTTGCCTCGCTTCCTCCACCTTCTCCCCCGGCGTAACCTCTCGGTACGCTTCTTCGAACGTTTCCGGGCGGCAGATTCAGCCTGTCTTACAACCTTACTCGACCCAGGACCCTTCAGCACGCGGGTCACGGCCAGCATCGGCCCAGTGGCTGTACTAGTAGCCTGCCTCCCGACTCGTACCACGTGATCCGTGTTCGTCTACGCGCCGCGTCCGCTCTGACCGCGTCGGACGACCGGGACCGTGCCACTGCTCAGAGTGCACTCGAAAACACGATCCATCGACCACTCCAATACCTATCAACCCAGACGCCTATCACCAGAGTCACGACTCGAAACGACCCTTGGCGCTAGACACGAAAGCACGCGTCCCTCAGCAGCCCGCGCATCGGTATCATTTCGGCAGTCCGCTCATTCGGCAAAGCCAGGCAAAGCCCCGCGCAGCCCCGCGCAGCCCCGCGCTCGAGCAACTTCGAGCAATTACTGTAGCCTCGACGCCCCTCCCTCCTCCGCATCCACCTCCAATCTCCGCATCTGCCTTCATTCGGCGCTGCTTTGCACGTCTCTCTACACGCGGAAACACGCTCATCTTGCATACACTCCGAAAGCGGACACTCGTTTACGCCCTTGGTTGATAATAGCTCGCTACTACCTCTGCATCACAATCCGGTTTTCCGACCCGGAAGGATCATTCCACCGTCTCGCTCGATTGACCTATTTTCCTCGACCCCATACCCGCTTCCGTGCACGCCTCTACGCCCTTCTTGCTTCTCTCAACAACCTCAGGGTCTTGACCGACCATCTCCGCCAGAATGGTCTCAGCACCCAAACCACCGACTGCTCTGCAGGTCAGTTCCCGCAAGCCCGGCTGTGTTTGGCTCTTACAGCTTGTTGCCCGTGGACTCGCTCTCGCTTCAGCTTTGGGTCTTCCGAGCCCCGGAATGGCGGCAGTGGTCGACAGACTGAAAGCGGTGTACTGAGGCCTCACGTTCTTCTCTTTCGATCTATTCAGATTGCAGTATTGGTGGCCGTCATGCTCGTTGCAGGTGCGTGCAACGTGCCGCTCTTCTCCTTTTTTCCACTCGTCGCTCACGACGTCATCGAAGAGCGCCATCGCACAACTCGTCACTGTTACTGATCCACTTTTGGGCGAATCCCTTCCCATCATACCCCATTCCTCACAGGTACATCCAATAGCGTCTTCTCAAAATGGCAAGACATGCAATGCGTAGCCAACTGCGACGACCCTGCGCGCAAAAAGGTGTACGAGCAACCCGTCTGGCAAACAGCAACCATGTTCCTCGGCGAAACCCTCTGCCTCGTCGCCTTCAAAATCATCAACTCGAAATACAACCCTTACAACCCCTCCCGGCGAAGAGTCGCTTCCGCCTCTGCACGAGTAGCCGCGAGTCATTCCCAATCGGCTCGACTCGCTTCGGCGCCACTTTCGAGGCCGGACGAGTCGGCGTTCAACTTCAACGAGTCGGCTATCAGTTTGCGAGGTGATGAGGAAGAGGAAGGGATCAAGGCTGCTCAGATGGCGGCGAAGCAGGCGGAGGAGAACCCGTTCGCCTGGGAGAGGGCGATCTTGTTCTGGGGACCGGCTTGCTGCGATATCTGTGGAACGACGGCGAGTGAGTGGAGCCTATCATGCTGGATGTGCCGAGTCGATCGGATTGACTGATTACCGTCTACCCCTATGCAGTGAATGTGGGGCTGCTGTTTGTTCCCGTCTCGATCTACCAAATGCTCCGAGGCGCCTTGGTGCTGTGGGTCGGCGTGTTGTCGCTGCTCTTCCTCGGCCGCAAGATGACAACGTCACAATGGTCCTCGCTCGCGACGGTCATGGCCGGTGTAGCCGTAGTCGGCTGCTCGTCCCTGCTCGACGCGCCGAAGAAAGAGGTGCAGTCGACCGCCGCGGACGAGCCCGCCGTGAGCCCGCTCGTGGGCGTCTGCCTCATCCTCGTCGCACAAGTCTTCACGGCTTCGCAGTTCGTCCTGGAGGAAAAGATCATGGAACATCAAGCCGTCGAGCCTTTGCTCGCGGCCGGTTTCGAAGGCTTCTTCGGTCTATCGACGACGATCACCGGTCTGCTCATTCTACACGTCTTCATTGGATCAAAACCTTCTGGCCAAGGCGGCTACTTTGACGCGCCTGAAGGCTGGCATCAGATCGTGTCTAATCCTTCGATTTGGAGTTCTAGTATCGCCATCGCCATCTCGATTGCTTTGTTCAACTTTTGCGGACTCGCCGTCACGCGCACTCTGTCCGCGACGTCTCGCTCGACTATCGATACCTCCCGGACCTTGCTTATTTGGCTCGTGTCCATGTCGCTAGGGTGGGAACACTTCAAGTGGCTGCAAGTCATTGGCTTCGGCCTACTCGTCTACGGCACCTTCGTCTTCAACGGGATCACGCAGTTCCCCAAGTGGACCGGATTACGAGATACACCTCAACCCATCACCGTCATCCTCCCCGCTTCGGACGACGAGCTCTCAGACGGCGACGACGACGAAGATGTGGACGATCACCTCTCGCATTCGAATAGCTCTTTGGGGAGGTCACGTTCCGTCGATACGAGTGGTCGTCCGGTGACGAAGCGGTCGGGATCAGGGAGGAGAGGAGAGGTCAGCCCACTGCTCAAGAACATTGACGAGTCGTGATTTCTTCTTCTTGTTGTGGTGTCACTCGCCAGTCCTTGCTATCTTTCCGTCGATACCCCCTTCCTTGTTTCGTTTGCATCCCACTCACGTCTTGTCGTAACCCTGTCTAATTTATCTTGGCCGTATGTTGTCCGGGCTCGAGCTGAAACGATCCGTGTCTTCTCGCCTCGACGTCATGACATCCGTTGCTCAGCATCTATATCATTCGCATATGTACCCTTGTAATCCGAAGCTCGCTCTCACTGACGACTGTACAACGCGTTGCCTTACCCAGCTAGACACCGCCAAAATGGCAATCGGACTGAAAAGGCACTAGCGTGACTAAAATGGACCCGGGATCGGCGCGTCTGGCGCGTGGGGCTCTAAATGCTGAATCGAGCTCGTGCGGTTTCGGAAGCCGTCCCCGGCCACCGACCAGAGCTTGGGCACCGTCTCCAGGTTTCCCTTTTGACCTCCTTCCCATTCCAACCGCCACCCAAAATCCTTCCACAAGAGCATCATGTCGACCCAAAAAACCCTGACCGTCCTCCTCGGAGCCGGACCCGGAACAGGTGCCGCCTTAGGCCACGCCTTCGCGAAAGAGACCGGTGCTGTGGCTTTGCTGGCTCGTCGTCCGGATAGCTTACAAGCTCTTGCGCAGGAGATTCGTGAGAAGGGTGGGGTGGTGAGTTCTCTTTAGCAGCCCGGTTGTCGCTTTCTGTGCTTGGATGGCTGATGACTGGGTACGACCGACTCCATCACTGTCGGACAGGCCGAGCCTTTCGCATGCGATGCCTCGAACCCCGAGTCGTTGACGAAGGCTTTTGGTCAGATCAAGGAGAAGTGGCCGGATCATCAGCTCAAGGTGTGAGTCTGGGGCTCGACCGTGCTGCGTGTTCTGACCTCCAGCCCGAGGCGGGTTGGGTGGTGGCTCCCTCAATGGGAGGTGAGCGTGTGGGGCGCCATCTGCTCTCACGCCCCTCTCGCCAGCAAACCTCGGACCGAGTTCGCCAACGACGAACACCAACTGACTCCACGAATCTTCATGCCTGTCATATCTTTTCAGGGCCATCTTCTCCGTCAATAACCCCTTCGTGCGCAAACCTTTCCTCGAGTTGACGACCAAGGACATGCAAACCGGGCTCGACATCGCCGTGCTCGGCGCGTTTCACTTCTCGCAACAAGTCATCCCTCTCTTGCTGGAAACTGGTGGGGGAACGCTTTTGTTCTCGGGTAGGTTAAATGGAGCTTAACGATGCTGTTGAACGACGGGTGCTGACTGGTCAAGTGTGCTGACGATAGATTCTTTGGGGGACTGCTTGATATAGGGGCCACCGCTGCGTTGAAGGGAGGCGCTCAGATGTCGTCCTTCGCTGTGCCCAAGTTTGGTCTTCGCTGCTTGAGTAAGCGTCCTCATCCAATGGACCTGATTTGCAAACTGGCAGAAAAGCACGCCTCGATCTTCTCAAGCTGAAGCGACACCGAAATTTCTTCCTTCCCGCTTCACCCACCCCTGTTCCTCGCAGGTCAATCCCTCGCGCGAGAATTCCAACCCAAGGACATCCACGTCGCTCACGTCATCCTCGACGGCTTCATCAACACCGAGAACTTAACTCGCATGTTTGGTGAGATGAAAGCGCCCGATACGAGGTTGGAACCGACCGCGATTGCGCAGGAGTATGTCAACTTGCATAGGCAGCATCGCTCGGTGAGTCCGAAAGCTGGCGTGGCGAAAGGCGTGATGTTGGTTCGAGAAGTGTGCTGATGAAGATTGGTTCCACCACTGTGTTTTTCTTCATCACTCCTCTCTTGAGTATTCAGGCCTGGACTCTCGGTCAGTTCCGGCTTTCAGACAGAGGTCGTAGCGACCTTGAGACAAGGGATTCAGTGCTGACCGATGCTACGATCCGCCTCTTCAACACAGAACTTGACTTGCGTCCTTTCTCGGAGACGTTCTAAATTTTGGGTTTTCGAAAGGTGATCTCGACTGGATTCATGCCGTATAGTTTAGCTGGTATGGATTCCGCCGCCTTCCTCCGCGCGACCCATGCCGAAAACTCTGCTCGCTTCGCTCCCCTTCTCCTGAGGTCATTGCAATACGAAAGCCATTCTTGATCCACTCCCGTTCGTGAAGGATAAAATGAAAAGATAGTCTCTCCATATGCGGACCGCGACGAGCAATTTCAAGCATAAGAAAGGGGCTCGATCGGATCGAACCGTGCTGGCAATGTTTGAGGTGAAGAATGGTCTGGAAGATTCCTCGAAGGCCGTGTGCAGCCGGATTTTTATGCGTACATTAGAAGTAAGCTATCTCGTGCGACAGGCTTAGGATATATGCATCCCTCGTTGATGACGAAGGTACCGTGAACCTCCTTCTATCCGAATGTGAGATCGGCCTTGAGCGTCGACTCGGGATGACGGAAGAGTGGGGCTAGTGTGGAGACTGAAGGCGAGCGAGGATCGTCGAATCGTCAGCTCCTTGCGGGAATTGCCTCGCCCTGATCCATAACGAGCAGGCCGAAGCTTTTGAACAAGGGAAAAAGGCATCCATCACCGCTGTCTCGAATGGGTTCAGGGTGCGGTCCTAGGCGGCACCACATGAAGACCTTTCGAAAGTCTTGCGATTTGCGTAGTGCGCCGACTCGGATCCGCCACAACCCCCAGGCTCTCGTGCACTAAGCTCCTCCACCGAACCTCTGCCCCGCCTTTCCATGCCTCTCGAGCATTTAAAATTCCGAGCTTCCAAGGCTCGACGGCGTCAAACCGAGCAGCCGGCCCGTATCCTCCTTCCAAGTCAGCCTTCTGCCGCCGAGCGCGAGGCGTCGACGACGGATTCGACTCCTCTTCACGCGGATACGCTGATCAACTGAGCGGTCGTTCTCACGGTCACATAAAACAGTGAAGTGCACGGTTGTGACATTGTTTTGCTTTGCTTTGGTAAGAAGTGTACGAAATCAAAAAGCTACTCGTATCGGACTGCTTCGAGTCGGCGGAAGTGAACCGGCCTCGAGCTCGGCGTAGGAACTTGCAAGTGCGATTGGGAGATCATCGCGTCATCCCAGTAGTGACTAAGCATTCTCCTTGCTGCTGCTACACCAAATTAGCGTCGCTGCGCGCCCCGAGTGTTCCATTTCTCAGCGATCTCAGCCGCCGTTGCCGCCCTCACCTTTGTCGAGCTCGGTCGCGCTAGGTCGCGCCTGGTCGCGCTGCGCTGGAATTTGGTGTGAGGGTCTTCCTTGTGAAACCACTCTCAGTCTCCGTCGCTCAGCATCGCTCAGCTTTCGTGCGACCGAGCCAACTCGCAAACTCGCAAACTCGCAGTTGCAACCGGCTTCCCCGCGTCCTCTCTCCCGCCTTACCCACGTTCGACTGCTGCATCGATGGGTAACAACCAATCTTCGGGATCGTCGTCGCAGCACTCGTCGCCATCGGGCCACTTTCCCCGTTCGCGATCGACGACGGCGTCGAGCGTGAATGGGTCGGCTCACAGCGCGGCCGCTCACGGTCACGGCGCCGTCTCTTCGAACGCGCAGCATGGCCACGCCAGCGCCGACGTGCCTCTGAGCGACAAGACCGTCGACGGCGGCACGCTCGAACCTTCGAGTCACTTGTTCGCCTCGAGTGTGCAGGACTACTCTCGACCGGTCGTGCACCGCTTGATCCTCGAGCGCCGCTTGGCGCCGTTCCACCTCGGCCTCGACGATTACGAGGACGAGTGGACCGTCGAGCAGATCGTCGAGGCGCTCGATGAGGCCGAACGGCAGGCCGCTCGCAAGCTGCAGGATGCGCACGCCTCGGCCGTCGAAGCCGTGATCGAGGCCGAAGCGACGATGCAGACGACCCCGTTGGGATCGACGAGGAAGAGCAAGGACTCGCAAGTGGCCGTGGCGCACGCGACGATCCATCGGGAACGACTGGCCGAGCTCATCAAGCATCGCGAACGACGGGCGGCGGCGACCTCGAACCGACCCGACCGCGAGGTCGCACGCCAGGATCTCGCCAAACAATACCTCGGGAAAGCCGTCGAGTGTCCCATCTGCTTCCTGTGAGTCGCCGTCGCGGCTCAGTTCATGCTGCGCCGAGGCGTCCGTCGCTTAGTCAGGCGCGAGCTCTCGTTTACTGTGGACCCGGGCCGTTCCCTCGGAGCCTGAGCCCGAGCCCGAGCCTGAGCCTAAGCCTGATTGTGGGGCTCGGTTGACTCGTTCGTGGCGCCCGTCACGTTATCAGCTCTAGCACCTCCCAGCGAACCTGCAGCGATCATTATGAGCTGACGTTGCGTATGTTCAACATGCAGGTACTACCCTCCGCCGATGGTTCATACACGCTGTTGCGACCAGCCCATCTGCACCGAGTGCTTTGTGCAAATCAAGCGTGCCGAACCGACCACGACCCACCTCGAATCCGAACCGGCGGCATGTCCGTTTTGCATGGAACCCAATTTTGGATGCGTCTACACAAAGGAGATGGTAAGCCTTTTGTCGTACCGAATCGTGCTGCGTGCGACACGCTTTGGCGCTTCGGAGCGACCCGTGCTGACTCGGAAACGCTTCTTTCGAATTCGACAGGCACCGGCGAGACCGACGGTCGCTCAGAACGATAGTAATGGCTCGGAAAGCAGTTTCTCGATCGTTGCGGGGGTCGCGGATGAACAAAAACGGCGGCGAAAGTCGTTCGCACATACGGAGAAGGAGGTCGTCACCACTGGTAAGCTCTCGCGAATCCGGTCTGTGTCCGTTTCCGCCTCGCGCTCCTCTAATTCAACGTGCTTTTATCTGCTATATCTAGATCAAGTCCACCCGGATTGGGAAGCCAAAGTCGAAGCGATGCGTGCGACGGTCGCACGTCGGGCCAACCGTCGAATCGTGTTCCGTCAGGTCGGCGAAAGGCTCATTCCCGTCGGAGTCACCTCAGGGCGTGCGGGCGACGGTTCGAATCCGACGATGAGCTCGATGCAACTCCCACCTGGATTCGCTGCACAGGTTGCGGCCGCGATGGACTCGAGCGCAACGGGTCGATCGAGTCGATCGTCGCGAAGGCGGAATCAGGAGATGGCGGAGATGCTGGCGGGTTTAGGGGGACAGGATCTGGAGGAGTTGATGATTGAGGAGGCGATGCGGATCTCGATGTTGGAGGATGAAGCGCGTCAACGCAAGGAAAGGGAAGATCGTGACAAGGCGGCCGCAGCCGCCGCTCAAACCGCTGGCAATGCGACACCCGTGGAACGAAGCTCGCTCGACACAACCCGCCCGTCTGATGTTTCTGCTCCCGGGCCCCCCTCGACACGAACGATGGTGTCCGAGGCGATCAATGCACCAATGGGTAATCTGTCATTGGGATCGAACACGACATCATCGACAACACCGACCGGCAGTCTCCTCCCCGCATCTGCTCACGCTGCACCTCCGACACTCTCGGCGAAACCGACCTCATCGACCGATACCTCCGCCCCTTCATCCCTGTCCCCCTCTCGAACATCACTACCCCCTTCGGCCCCTCCCGCCGTGACGCCCTCGACTCTACAAGGCGGGAGTGCGCTCACGCCGGCCATCTCGACGGCATCGTCCGTGTCGTCGATCAGTGAGTTATCGTCGACTGCTGGGTTCGAGCCGCTGGGCGATGGGAGCGAAGACGACACGGACGATCGATTAGAGGAAGATGGTCAACGTCGACAAGAATCGTCATCTGATGCGGGACGCTTGATTGATGTTTGAAGTCGCCGAGTCGATTTTGCCCTCCGTCACTGCGCCCTCCGCGCGCGCCCGCACCAGCACACAGAGCGTCTTCTTTCGCTTCGTTCCACTCCTCTTCATTCCACTTTTCTCCCTTTTGTGCTCTGACCGATCGTGTTATTTGTAGCATCACCTATCCGCATTTTTTGGGTCCGGATTCTCTCTTCGGGCGGGTCTGTCGTCGCTTCAGCTGCTTTTTTTGTAACGCTTACACTTTGGTAAAATGTCTGCTACACTCCTTTGACGATTTTTCTGTTCATTCTTTTTTCGTTGAGTGGACGGAAAGAAGGTATTTGCAATAAGTCGCATACACGGCCCGTCTCAAAACATGTTGTTGGCACGTCACACGTCGTTGCTGGGGCGGTGGTGGCGGTGCTCGCGAAGACCGAGCCCGATCACCCGATCACCCGATCACTTGTCGTCCGGCCGGCGAACGGCGCCTGCAACTGAACCACTCGAGTGGATGCTCGTCACCGCGCCGTTCTCCCTGAGTCAACGACTGGGCTTCTCGGTCATCTTTCTCGTACTCACGATGGGTCTCTTATCGAACCTCAAGCTCAAACAGGCGAGCGCCACGGACAAGACGCAGGTCTTCCTCAACTCTGGCTGGTCCACGTCCTCGACAGCGCGTGGTGATCAGGGGGGAAGTAGGGATGGATCAGAATGGACGAGCGTAGATCCCCGTGATCACTTCGTGCGCGTACACAACGGTCAACTTGTCCTTGCGGGTCACCCTTTCAGATTCGCTGGGTGAGTACTAACTAGCCACGACGGTGGTGTAAGCACAAACCTGTGCAACATTCGTCCGTCTGTCTCTCCCCGTGAGCAATGTGGGGGGGGGGGGGGGGGGGAGCGAGCGCTGACCTGACTCTCTCTCCACCGCCCAACGACTCATCATCCCAGCCTCAACGCGCCCGAGTTACTCGATGGGAACGTCAGTGGACCTTTCGAGATTGGGCATACGTTCCAGACCTTGTCCATGCGAGGCTCGTTCGCTAGGGCGGTCACGAGGACCTATACTCTGCAGGTGAGCAAGTCAGACACTCTCTCTCCTGTCTCAGTCACCGCGCGGAGTGCCGCCGGGGCGACCCAATGCGGAGCCAAAGTCATCGTTGATGCAAGTGACGTTGATGCTTTGGTATTTCGTGAACCCCTCAAGATCAACTCGAGAAATATCGGCCGAGGCCACATCAAAAGCTGGCATCGCGAGTGGAAAGACTGGGAATGGGACGAGGGGCGACTGAAGGAGATTGATCGCGTCTTGGCCGAGGCGCGCAAGTATGGCGTCAAATTGATCATTCCGATCATCAACCAGGACACGGGAGAGGAGTGAGTACTCGCGAGCTTCAGAGGCGGCGACAATTCGTTGGGATCTGATTCTAGTTGGCTCCTAGCTCGAATTGGGTCGGGTCTTATGCCGATTTGATCCGCATGGTAAGCACGCGGAACGTTCATCGTAGATTCTTGATCACTAACGGCGCCTTCCGGGACTTACAGCGCAAGGGTCTCTCGACCTACGAAGAATCGACCAAGGTCGACTGGTGGACCGACCACGAGATGATTGAATCGCAAGTTTACTCTGATCCGACAAAGCTTCCCGGGCTTGACCAGATCTGACCCTCGACGAGTTTTCGCTTCCATGCAGATTCAAGCTCATCATTGACAAGCTTCTTAATCGAGTCAATCACATCAACGGGATCCGGATAGGTGACGATGCGACCATCTTGGCTTTCGAGACGGGTGGGTGCTGATCTTCAGGCTCGAGCAGCCGGTCCGCGGATCCCACAAACTGACGGACTCTTGCTCGGGCAGGCAACGAGATGAACTGCAACGGCATGCGCCCCGCTCCAGCCTCGTGGACCTTGAAAATAGCCAAGTGAGTACTTTGTCTGCGCTACTCCGCGTACAGTCGCTGATGAAAAGCATTCGCGCAATAGGCATTTCAAATCACGAGCACCGCAGATCCTGGTGATGGATGGCTCGTTTGCTCGAACGGAGAGTATCACGGGGTCTTACCCGATTGAGGTGCTCCAATCAAAGTCAGTCCTTAGCAGATATTACACCTATGGTTCTGAAGGTGCCATCAGGCTGACGAGACCTCGATGCTGTTTTCGGTACAGCGACGTCGACATCCTCTCTTACCACTACTACGGCTCCGGCGATTCGTATCGCGTCAAAAAGGACTGTGAATACGTCTTCGGAAAACACGGCAAAGCCTTCGTCGCAGGCGAGATGGGCTTTTTCGCCGAACCCTCAATGTACGATTCGTTCTTGAAAGATTTGCACAAGTATGGGGGGAGCGGGGCCTTGGTGTGGAGTTTGAGACCCGCCAGTGCGGGGGGTGGGTACAAGACGCATGGGGAAGGAAACGGGAATTTTGCGATGCGTGAGTCGGTTCAAAGACGACTTTGAAAGCCCTTAGTTTCACTCGACTGACATCTCCAGCCTTTTTCGATCGTCCAGACATCCCGGGATGGGCGACCTGCTCACACCCCGAATTCGACCCCCGCGAACGTCAAATCATTTCGATCCTACGTCACCATTCATATACAATGAACCACCAAAAAACTCCCGCGCAACATCCCGTACCACCCGCTCCCTCCAAAGTATGGCTAGACCCTTCCTCCCCCGACCAAACTCACCTCCTTTGGACCTCGGCGCCGTGGGCGCATTCGTACGAATTGATCTTGCGCGATCTAAGTACGGGGCATGAGTATGGGAGAAGGCAGGTGTGGGATTGTACGAAGGAGGGGGAGAGTCGACTGGAATTGTCGAGGGAGTTGGGCGCGGCGCCGAGGAGACAGTTGGGCGTCTGCTTGAGGGGTATCAGTTTGGATGGCACGCCGGGGCCCGAGTCGGAGATGTTGAGGTTGGATTCCAGCATCGGCAATGATCTCGCGATTTAATAGAGTTTGATTCCCTCGATAAAGCATTCGCATCACGCATCAAGGTTTATCCGATTAGAATTCATTTCGATTTATAGTTCTTCAAATTTGTATCAAAAGAACACCACACACACACAAGTCACACAAAAAAGACATAAAAGTATACAGCAAAAAGGGGGAAAGGAATAGGGAGGTGGAAAGAAAAAAAATGTTTTAGCTACAGAGTGTGTGGTGAACAGACCCCCGAAAAAATGAGAGAAAAAGAGATGGTGGTTGCGTGAAGAGGAAGAAAAGCCGAAGGCCGTTTTGGGAAAAGATCGTTCGACGAGTGGTGATTGGGTAAAAAGGGCCGCGATTCGGCGCGTCGTGTCTGTATCGACAGCTATGTACAAATCCATTTGTTTTCGTGAGGGTTTGATCGAGGGTCGTGAAAGATCATACGGCGGCGCGCGAAGGCGCTCAGTCATTCTGACTGATTTCAGAGTGGTGCAATTGCTAAAGGGGGGTGGGGGTCGAAATGAACGCCTAGAGATCTTCGTCGGAGCCTTCGCTATCGGCAATGATATCGCAAGGACGCAACGGCTCGCGCTTAGCCGAGGTACGCGGTGGCGGAGGTCCCGCGTCATCCTCGTCATCATCGGCGTGCAATGCTGCGCGAAGCGCGGCGGGAGTCGGCGATGATGCTTTGGAGATGTGGGACCGACTACGCGGCGTCGAGGGGCGGCAACCAGTGAGAAACGTCGGCGTCGAGGCAACCTTCTCCATCATGCGAGTTTTGAGTCGTTGTTCGCATCGGAGCTTGAACTGCTCGTCCGTCTCGAACTCGGCTTGTTCCTCGTCTTCGCCGCCCCATGCAAGGTCGAGCTCTTCGAGTCCAACAGCCTCGGGACCGAGGAAGTCGGCCGAGTGGCTAATGTCGAGTTCGAATTCGTCAGGGTCAAGCTGCAGTCCCCAGTCGGTCGTCTCGGGTGGGCTCGGCGCTTGTTGGGGCACAGGTAGACCGGTGGCGAGCATCGACTTGCTGACGACGGTAGGGGTCAGATCGCAAAACATATCGCCGTTCTCCGAACTGCCCGAACTCGATGGCGAGTTGCGGAGAGCATGCATGCGTCGACTCAGCGAGTCAAAGTAGGGGAAGGTCGAAGACGATCGAGAGGAGGCGGATGACGACCCTGTGTCGGCAAAGATGGATCCGCCGTCTTCGAGCTTGACGGTGACGAGGTCATCGTCTTCATCCTCCTCTTCGTCATCGGCGTTGTCCTCATACGCAGAGTTCGCGCCAAAAGGGGCATGCTGCTCCTCCTCGTGACCGACAAAATCGTATTCGACGGAAGGCGTCAATGCGAGCATGGGCGGCAGATCGAGGGCCAGAGGCGAAGGAAGCGGGACGGCCAGAGCCGATTCGTCGACAGTACGGGCTGCAACGACGGGCGTTTCGGGCTCGGCCGACATGGCCTCGTCCACGAGCGAAGTCAAAGAGTCGGTCGAGCGGACACGTTCTGCACCAATAAGAAAGCAAGAGGTAAGCGACTGTGGCAACTATGCTTGGGTCGTCACAAAAATTTCACCCGACTCACCATTCTCAGTGTCCTCCACTTTAATCTCAATGGTTTGGCTGCCGGAATAGTCATCCGTCTTGCCAGCATATGCTCCGCAGAGCGTCTCCTCCATACCCATCTTGCCTAGACCGTCGATGGAAGCGGCAGCGGCAGAAGCTGGTCCAAGTTCGGGTTCCTCACTGCCCGCAGGTGATCGAGGCGTGGTCGCCGGGGTCGAAGCCGCATCGTCGATTTCGTCCTTCAAGTCAAAGGCACCCTCGGGCAGGGATGGTGACATCTCACGCGAGCGAGACTTGGACGAGAACGGCGGCAATGTGATGTTGGACGTATACGACTCGGAGCTCCACTCAAAATCGAAATCGTCGCCTCGAAGCATCGCCTCGTGAAAATCGTCCTCGTCCGCCGAGTCGAGTCGATCGGCATCTGGGAGGGCTCTCTGGGGAATTCCCATGTTATCATCGATCTCCATAACCATTTCAGGGGACCGAGCGGACAAGAAGGGTGAGACGAGGGAGGGGGCGGACATTGAGAGGTGGTGGCGACGGTGCGGGCGGAAAGAGGCACCGCCAGCCGGGCTGGCGTACGGGAGTTGCAGCGAATCGGGGGAGACGGCATCTTGTCTAGGGCCATCGGAGATGAGAGGCATAGGCGAAGAGGTTGAAGCGGCAAGCAGACTTTGGGCAAGGAGAGCGGACGAAGAGGCCGACGAGTATTTTCCTGAAGATCGCGACATGTCTCGAGCGATCATGAGGTCCTCCACGTCATCGTCTTCACTCGAGGAGTGCCCAGCCCGGTTAGCGTCGATGAGTTCTGATTCGACACTGACGGATCGGCCGCCACTGGCCTCGGATGCTCCAGCACTCGTACCACGTCGCGACTTTTTCTTGCTGGCCCGTCGGCGGCGAGCTGCGTCACTCGTGAAACCGTCGGAGTCGTTTTCGACCTCCTCGAGGCAGGTCAGTCGTAACCTCAGCTTTGGCAGGCCCGATTTGGCGGGGGCTGATGATAATAAGGGTGCGGTGGGCTGGTTGCGCCGATGGTGCGAGGATTGCAGTGCCGCAGCGCCTCGGTGGCCGGTAAGAAGCATTGCAGGCCGTGTATTCATCGCGACCGAGGTCGAGTCAATGTCGGTCGTAAGAGCAGCCAGCATCGCACTTGAAGCTCGACGCTTTCGCTTTCCTCGACCCATGCCTCCGTCATCACCGTCGTCGTCGTCGGTCTGCAAGGTCGACAGGGGCACCAGCCCGCGGGCGCGGAGCGAAGCCGGGCCGGCAGTGCTCATGCCGGCGGCTCGACGACACCGGACGAAGGGATCCTCCACACCGAGACCCGATCCAAACAGGGCTTCGTTGAGATACCACAACGTGCCCCTCTTAACCGCGGGGCGTTCCTCTGCCACCAAGCCGACGGCAGTGACCTCGTGCGGGGAGAGCGCTCCGACGAGCTCGAAGGGGACGAGCAGCGGTTGATATGGTGGGTCGGCGATTTGTGCACGTCTTGTATGTGATCGAATGCATGTCGAGATGTGGGCAAAAGGTGTGGTACCACTGCATGTATCGCATTTTGAAAGATGGGCAGATTGGGAGAGAGTTTAGTTTAGTTTTTTTCGCCGTCCCGGATAAGGAGATCGAGAGGCCGGGCGATCGACGGAATGACGAGGTGCGAAGGCGGGGTTCGAAAGGATAAAAAAGAGAGCGGGTCAGTGACGCGTTACAAACTCGGTGGGTCATGTACCATTGTATCAGGCCCAAAAAATATGATTTTTTTTTGAAAGACGATGGCAGCATGAAAGTGATGTTCACCCAACATCGAGTGAAAGGAGGAAGGGAGAAAAAAACCCTCAAGAGTAAGATTAAGCGACTCACGCGGACTTGAGCCAGTCGCGAGCGAACATGACCTCGGCGATCTCCTTGGGGCACAGTGCGCGGTTGTCATGCGAGAGTAGGACGTCGCAGATGGCCATGAGGAGCTTGTCGTCGGCGTCTTGCTGGCGCACCTTGGCAGCCATCGCGGGCGGAGGAAAGTCGAGCTCCGGCGGGATGAAATCTCGCGGGTGGCCAGTTGCCGCGTTGGGCACGTAGCTATCATTGTGGGGGAACGTTGGCGCCCGGCGGGGAGGGCCGGCGTGGGAAGCGGAGTTAGACTGGGTCGGGGTAGAGTGCGAAGAGGAAGAAGAAGAGGACGCGGTTGTGGTTGTAGTTGTTGTTGCTGTTGATGGTGTTGATGTAGTGGTTGTGTGGCTCGGAACGGCGTGCGACGGTGATCCTGAGGCCGAGGCGAAAGTGGCGCTGGCGAGCCTCGTGCCGTGTCGATGTGTCGTGCTCGACGTGCTGCTGCTCGTCGTCGCGGCCGCGCCTGCAGCGCCTCCGCCTGCGCCCGCGCGAGTCACCGCGGACGAGCGTGATTGAGCCCCGGCTGCGGCACTCGCGCCAGTCGACATCGACGACGTGCGATCAGGCGAGGGCGAGTCGAGCCGACGAGGAGGTCGGATCACGCTGTTGGTCCGTCGTCGCGTCAGGTGATGCACAACCGCAGCACCAGCTGCGGGGGCCTCGTTCCGTCGTCCAATGTCGCCGCCGTGGTTCGCGCCTGGTGAGGGCGAGGCCGTCTTTGTCAAGGGCTGGCCGCCGCTGCCGCTGCCATTCCGGCGGGTGAGCATCCGAGCGAACGCCTTGCCCAAACCGCGCTACGGCCGGCCGTCGCTTTCGTCCGCGAGTCAAGTCCGGTGGGTATCGAAACGAATCGAACCCGATGAGGAGGAAAGGAGAAGGGGAGGGGGAGGTAGGGGGGAGAGAGAGTGGGAAACTCTTGACAATTCAAGAGCGTCACACGGAATGGAAAGCCCGATCGTTGGTGGCGTGGTGCGGTATGGAGGAGGTGCAAGGAGCAATCGGGCGATTGAGTAATGTGGTCAGCGCGGGCGAGCACTTGGAGGGCAATTTTTGGTGAGCCGGGCTCGCGCGCGGCAGCTCGGCGCACGTCGCTCGAATCAGTGGGCTCTAGCTGTGCCGGCAGGCACACACCAAGCAGTCAGCAGCATGGAGCAAGCTAGCCCAGAGCTTGCGCTTGGGCCGTGTCTCGTTTTTTCCTCTTCGTGCTCTCTTTTATTCGTAGGCCCCGACGCTGATTTTCCCAACGCTTTGTACAAGCTTGGGTCTTCAAGCAAACACTACTTTTGCTTTGCGCACGTCTGCATCGTAGCACACTGATCGTAGCACACTTTTTTTTTCCCGAGTCAGCAATGGGCGAAGGGTCGGCCTTGCCGAAAGTCGCCGTCTCGCCGTCGCACAGTTTGAACCGCTTGACGTCCCACCCCAATCGAGAAAGGGGACGTGTCAGCATGCAGAGGCCAGGCCCACCCGTTGACTTGCCCAAGCGGTCTTAATCCTGCTAGCGGTTCCAAAAGTATCCGGAACGCTTCCAAGAACCGAAACGAACAAAGAGACAAACCAGATCAAGTTCCGGCGTGTGTGGATGTATGCACCCCGGCGAAAGTCCAGAACAGCCCCAATTAGGTGACCCCTTATCAGTCTCAAAGCGGATCGGCGGCGGCGGTCGCAGCGGCGAACTTCGCCCCGCACGGTCGGAGCGATCGGCCGATACCCTGCGCATCCAAGAGCTGGTCTCTCAAATTTCCACATCTGACTCTCAAGAAACGGCAATCAGCAGTTGTGGCCTAAGTTTGGTAGGGAGAGTTACAGCTCCCTGTGTGCACTCATAAAGTACCTAACAACACGCCAAAGACAATAGCAGGGCTTTCGACGTACTACTGGGCAAGAAGGACCAGAGTGAGTTGGCGGCAAAAAAGATTGCTGACCCCGAGAGCGGCTGCCGGGCCTCGCTACAGCTCGTAGTGACGCGATATGAAATGGAAACGAAGAGCATAGCTAAATATACTGAACGCTTCAGTAAGCTAAAGAAGACATCGTGTGTTCCTACCTCTGAAGTAGCTTCATGGCAACAAAGTGAAACAGCCGAGTCAGCGGGGCAAGCGAGCCAGGTAAGCAGGCGGGTCTTGAAAATCAGCCGAATCGATAGTGGAAATGATCTCGGCTTACCTGTCCCTCCGCGTCCTTTCATCCGAACGCTAAGCGTGTTGACATGCTATGGATATTGAGTTGAATCTCTACAGGTCGGGCGTTTAAACACTTCAGGTTTTGTGAAGATGGTGTCAGTTGCGATTGATCAAGTGCGGCTGGGCCGGCCGCTCTCGAGTCATTCAGGGGTCCGGACCCTCGGGCAGCGATCGCTAAGTCCACCCTACGTCAAAGCGTCGATAACTCGGGGTAATAAAAGCCAAGTTTTGCTGAGCGAGTGAAGCAGACTTGCCCTGTCCAAGTGGTCACCGCCTCTTTCTTCGTCGACACGAATGACTCGACGGCACTGCATAGCCTTGGCCTGAGTGCAGAGCCGCCACCCAAATAGAACCCAACGAGGTACAGCGACCAAACTTCATTACGTCATCCTGCAGCTCAATACGGTCGACCCCGACCTCCTCCACCGCCTCTCCCACCGCCCCGCCCTCTTCCCCGCCCTCGTCCTTGCCCGTCCCCACCACCTCGGCCTCCGTACCGGTCCAGCGCATCCTGCTGAGAAGGCAACGCATTGCCTCTCCGAATACCTTGGCCTCCACCGTATCCACCGTATCCGTTCTGTACCTGGCCATAATTGCGTTGATACCCTCCCCCACCCGCGTTTGGAGGTGGTCCACCGAAGCCCGGTACCGCATCGCCTCCGAACCCGGGGATCGATCCCATCATCCCGTCTCCCAAACCCGCCGGGTTGTTGAACATGGGTTGCGGTGGCCTGATACCACCCCCTTGCTGATACCCTCCGCCTCCACCTCCTCCCCCGTACCCTGCCCCACCTCCATTCCGATTGTTGGAGAAGCCAGGGAGGAAATCGTCATCGTCCTGTTCCTCCTGCTCAGCCTGGCCCATCTCCCTCGCCTTATCCCTTCCAACATGGAACCGATCATTCGCAATCTTGAGCGCCGGTCGTCCGCGGGACCAGAAACGAGTCGTGTGATCGTTGCCGGCACTGACGAGGATGTGGCCGAGGGGGTGGAATGCGAGGCCCCAGACGTTTGAGTCATGTGCGAACTCGACGACATCTTTGGGTGTGGCATCGGGCATGCACCAATGAATGATCGAGCCTTCCGAACCACCCGAAACGAGGAGGTCATCATGAACGGGGTGCCATGCGAGGGCTGCGTAGACGGGACCGGATTCCATGCGAACTCAGCTTCGAGTGCAAAGGAAACCTCGTGCTCGAACGCAGCCTTAACTCACAGCAAACCTCCTTCTTGTGCCCTCGCAATGTGACAAGCTCTTTCATCATACGAATATCGAATACCTTGACGAGCTGGTCGCGCGATGCTGTCGCAACGTAATTCCCGTTCGGACTCCATGCCAGGGCCTGGACCGTGTTCTTGTGTCCATGTCTGTTGATGGAAGATCGTGGAAGTTGGTCAGCACTTGAACAGTGTAAGTTTTGCTATACAGGTCTCAAACTGACAAGGTCGTCAAGACCTGCGACGATCTCGGATCCCAAAACTTGACGAGATTGTCCTTGCTGCCCGAGACGATCAACCCCTTGGTCGGATGCCACTTGACGCACTTGACGTCCCAGCCGTGACCGGTAAGCGTCTTTTCCTCCTTCATCATTTCAAAGTTCCACAATTTGATCGTTCCGTCATCGGCGCCGGTCGCGAAGCGCAAGTCGTTCGGTGCCCAGGAAATGTCGCGGATCGATTCGTTGTGGCCCTGGAAGACTTGGAGGTTGTTCATGTTGGCTTGGAAGTACTTGATGATACCGTTGTTGTCGGTGGAGACGAGCCATTGGCCTGAATGTGACCATTCCATGGCTCGGACAGCCGAGTCGTGTGCCTACGGACAAGTTAGGGTCCCTATGGTGTCAGCGTTGCCGTCTGCAAGAGTGCTTGCTCGTTTGTGAAATGAGATGTTGCACACCTGCAAGATGGTCTCAAAGTTGAATGTGAGACCATTCCATAAGGTAAATTCGCCCGAGGTCGAGCCGGTGAGAATTCGTCTTGCATCAGGTGTCCACTGCACACGGAGCGTTTGTTAGCAACACGGTCCCATCCCGGCGCGTCATTTGAAGATGCCGCTCACCTTGACGACGTTGACAGGACACCTGATCTTGTTGGTCGAGGTGTGGGAGTAGCGTGTGCAGTACGAGTACGAGTAGTTCGAGTAGGCTTGCGGTGGGAGAAGCTGAGAGACAAGCGCGGCCGAGTCAGTTCATGGCTCGCCGCTACGGGGTTCGCCGGGCATGGAGCTGGGCTCACGTTGATGAGGAATGCAGGACTCTGTCGAATGACGAGTTGGTCGTTTTGGGAAGTAGCCATCGTACGGAACTGCGAGGGAGAACTGCCGGAGTCAGTCATGAAACGTGCGAGACTCACCGCGCTCTGCACAGAGACTGCCGCCGCTCCATCAGCAACTGACCATTTTCCACCTCTCCAGACCACCAAACGGATCAACCGTCCGCCTCGCCCTGAGTCGTTGTCGTTTGCCATCGTGACCAAGCTTCTCCTGCGCGGCGAGAGCAGCGAGTTCGGCTTCGCGCGTGTCCGGGGGCGGTGGTACAGGCTCGTCAAGCATGTGCAGCGGTTCCCACGCGTTGGCAACCATCCTGGACCGCCGCGGTGGAAGGAGGTCCAGGATATTGTCGCTGGGGTGCCCATTGAGGGCGGCCATGGTATTGAGAGGGCGGCGAGGTGGGGCAGACGATGGGCACAGAAGGAGGGAACGAGCGCGGCGCGGGCGCCAGTGGGGGGCTCCGCTCGCTCGCCCAATTCTCGGCCATAATTTTCGACCTCAGCTTCGGAGTCTCGAGGTTGACTGCAAAGAGTAGCCAAGGCTAGGGTAAGTATGACCACCAGGCCTTTCCGTTCGGTTGGTAAGGTAAGTGCATCGCATTCCCGAGCAGCATTTCCTCCTCTGGTGTTACAGCAGACTTCCTGGCTGGTTTTGCACCGATCGACCTCTGACTGGACCAAATCGTGTCGCTGGGCTGGTAGGCTGTGTAAATACTACAGACAGGTGGAAATGAGACGCTCCTTGCTTTCCCACTGATCTCTGAAATATCACAAACTGTTCACCTGGAGAATAAACTTCGAACGTGTAGCGTAGGCCCTGGTCAGCTCGGTTTCATTGCACCAATTTCATTAGCCGCCGACTCGAGCGATTACGCCGAGCATTAGCTCGCTTGCAAACCGGAGCAGCTTATATAAGAGCTGAGCTTGCCGTGCTCCCGCCGTGGGGCCGGCTCACTCAGCTGTTCCTTCCGCGCCATCCCTATCCTCAGAGGCTGCGGTCCCCGATCACGCACCCCACCCGCAGCCCATCCCCCCACCATGGCCAAAAAGGCGGGTCTCACAGCTGATCGCTGGCACTATCGTCGTGAGGACTAACCAAAGCTGTACTCACCCTCTCTGCAGGCGACATCAGGGGCGTCGTCGTCCTCGGCCGTAGCAACCGCCTCGCCAGCGGACACACCAGCTCGTCGGCCTCGAACAGATGAGAACATCTTTCTCTTTGTACCCAATCTCATTGGTACGTTCCGCACCAACCACCACGTACGAGGTCGTACACTCTGCCGCACGCCCAGCCACGCATCCACTTGAGCGGTGCGGGCAGCCGAGCGGTGTGTGACGTCGTATCGGCCAACATGTGGCTCCTCCGCGAACAACGACGACCACATCCCACACCCTCGGCACTCACAGTCGCAGTCGACTGACCCGTCTTTCGTCTCTACAGGTTACACAAGAGTCATCCTCGCAGCGGCGTCATTGACCTACATGCCAACGCACCCCAAATTCTGCACGGTCGCCTACTCCATCTCGTGCTTGCTCGATGCCGTCGACGGTCAGGCCGCACGCGCGCTCGGGCAGACATCTCGCTTCGGGGCCATCCTCGACATGGTCACAGATAGGTGCGTTGGATCGTAGGCTGGAGTGGAGAGCGCCGGAGGCAATACTAGGCACTGATTCGACCCCGTTCTATGGCTTCCTATCGCTCGCACAGGTGCACGACCAGTTGCTTGCTCACTTTCCTCGCCTCCACCTACGATCAATACGCCCTCTTGTTCCAGTTCCTCATTTCTCTCGATTTTGCTAGTCACTACATCCACATGTATGCGTAAGTTTGAGACGATGCTCGCCCTCGCCGCCCCCGGTGCGTCCCGCTTTGGCAACTGATCCAGTCCACTTCCCCGGCCACCTCCCTCCTCGATGCAGCTCGCTCGTGTCAGGATCAGCAAGCCACAAGTCCGTCACCAAGAAACAGAGCTGGATCTTGCATTCCTACTACAACAACAGCGTCAGTCGTGATCTAGTTGGCCTCTCCCACTCACCCCCACTTTTTAGACTGAACCTTTGCCGAGCTACCGTCCTCCTCAGCGAACGCTCTTCTTCTTCTGCGCCGGAAACGAGCTCTTCTTCGTCGCGCTCTACGTCATGAATGCTTACAAGGTCCCTCTTGGCCTGGCACGCTACACCGGGTACCTCCCCTTGGCGGTGTGGAAGACGATCCCCGGGCCGGTGCTGTCTCGCATCGGCCTGCTCACCTGGCCTGAACTGGTCGCGCTGTTGACACTCCCCGTCATGGCGATCAAGCAAATCATCAACGTCGTACAGTTCTGGAAGGCGAGCAAAGTGCTCGTCGAGACCGACCAGGAGGATCGATGGGCCGCACAAAACAAGAAGCAGTGATACGGTACTCTTTCGGCGAGTCTCACCTATCGCCGAAATTCCCGCAAGCTTCGGCGACTTTTGGGCGAAGGGTTCTCGGGGACAGGCCACACGCTACATACCTGGCTGTAGCTTTCTCATTTGTTCTTTACTTTTTCCATCTTCTTGTTTTGATGGTACCTGCGTAGATGGACGTACGAAGTGGTTGTCCATATCGCGCCCTTCTCTGCCGACCGCATGACGATGACCTGTTCCCACCCCCACGTCCATTATCCTCTCTCGACTGCGAGTGTAACAGGTTGCGTAGACCCTGCTCCCTTTCTGCCGCGTCCTGTCGCTGTCATTTTTATTAATTACCACTACGAATACGAAGGCAATCATCTACAACCGAGTCCTAATCACACCCATCTTTCACTGCTGCACTTGGTGAAAGTCTTGAGGCACGTGCCTTGCCCCCTGGGTGCGGGATCGACGTACGGGCACGATGCGCGTCCCCAGACTCCCCACCCGCTGGGCCGCTGGGCGCTAGCGCTTGAGCGCTTGAGATGAAGGAGGGCCGAGATGCGAGCGCCGTCTCTCCTCTTCGTTCGTCTTCCGGCGGCCCACACCCCACATACGTGTCCGTCCCTTGGTCCCTGTCCATCTTCTTGGTTTGCCATCTCACTCCATCCACCCGTTCCAACCGGGATTTGTCTCTCTTTCCTCTTCCTTCTCCCATCCCTTTTACCAACCATGTCGGCGTCGTCGTCGCGCACGGCTTCACCGGTCCGCGCGGCACCACGTGAGGCGCGACCTCCACCACCGGTCGATGCGACACGTCTACTCGACGATTCCTTTGGCCTCTCCGAACCCGTGAGTTACCCCTTCTAGGCCGTCCTCGAAGATGCAAGACTTAACGTGATCTGAATTCCTCTCGCGAATTTGATTACCTTGCCCACCGTTCCGCTCACGACGACGCTCGTCTACGGCGCGCTCAACGCTCTTTTACCGCTCGGCCCCGTCCCCTTCCTCAAGCCCAGTTCTGCCAAGTGCTCTCCCAAGTATTCCGCAAATACGCATCCATGACCTCCCTCCCCCCTGCCCCCTTGACCGAAGGCGTTTCCTTGCCGGACCCTGAAGAACCCGAACAAGCGACGCTCAAGGGTCAACCGACTTTGGGGAGGGCGCAGTTGAACGCGTTCGCCAAGGATACGAATGGGCAGGTCATGGATGATGAGACGTACAAGGAGATTGCGTGCGTTATGTCGGGCTGGTATTTCCGTTGCAAGGTGTCAGATACTGATCCGAGATTAAGATGGGTTCGTTTGCAGAGAATTCTTGACTTGCACGACCGGCGTTGATGGAGCGCCGGCTTTGACCTTTAAAGGTTTCGTCCAGCTCTACCAATTGCAAACAGGTACGCCCTCTCGGCGCGTCGGCTTTCAGTGTTATTCGGATTGATCTGATTTGTTCCTTTTCGTGATGGAATCAATCACAGAGAATGACATCAACGAGACGTGGAACGATCTGACGCGTGTGTTCAACCCCCCAAAACCCTTCTCGTTTCTTCCGAAAGCAGCGAGCTGACCCTGTTTTTCCCTTCTCGGACCGGATCCAGAATGGGGCTACGACCGAGACCTTCAGCTCGTAGGAAACAATACCCCAGCAGCAGCAGCAGCAACAGCGACAGAAACCCCCGCTGCGACGAGTGGGACAACGCCGACTTTGGATGAAGGTGTGGCGAAGAAGAAGAAGAAGAATAAGAAGAAGAAGAGCAAGGCGTCTTTGATGCTTGAGGGCACTTTGGAGGGCCAGAATGGGGAGGATGGGAAGTCGTCGACGAGTGGTGGGGAGAGTACAGAGTGAAATGTAGATTCAGGGCGGGGGGGGTTTCTTGGAGATCAAAGGGCGGACGTCTGGGGGTTGACCCTCGAGAGGAGAGTCAAGCCAAGTCAACGAGAGCCGAAAGATGCATTTGGATCATCTCGACAAGCTGAAACCAGTGAACATATTGAGACGTGAAGCCTCGATGCCCTGGCACGAGCATGGTAGTGGTGCGGAGCTGTCAACTTCTCACGAATATCCCGAGCGGCACACTGCAGCCCCTCTCACCGACCGCAAGTCGAGACTCGGACAAGAGCTTCGGAGTGGTGACGTGGCAATTTCCAGTTTTTCCCAGCGCACATCGAAAAGACGTCAGAGGTGGGGTATCCTTAACTCGTCTTTGCATAAGAGCCACCTCCTAATCCGAAACAAGACGTGCGCTTATCTCGCGCGCAGGTACTACATGTATTATACTGCGGGCCCAACCGCATCGAAACAGGTGACCGAGTACTCAGTAAATTTTCCGGTATTTTTCAGACGCATTTAAGACCCTCGGCTTGGAGTGTCTAGTCACCACGCACTGCAGCGCCACAGCGTTAGTCAATGCTCAAGCTCTCAAGCGGGGTCGCGAGGGTGACGCGGTGACGCGAGCCGGCGTATGTCTCAGTTGTCAGGCCGGTGCAACGAGGTGCAACGCGTTCGGCAATCAAGCCGTTTCCCGCCAGTCGCCTCCCTCTGTCTTCACCTTCTCTTCCGCCGACCCGACTCTCTCGCGGCGAGTAGACTCCCGTGTGTGTGCAAGTGGGTATATAGACTTGACCAACCACCCTCCTCTCGATCCGACCATGGCCACCCGAACGAGTACGGGCGTCAAGAGGATCCTCAAAGAGGCGTCCGAGCTAGAGGCCGATGACTCGTGCGACTACAGCGCCGGCCCGCTCGAGGACGATCTGTTCAACTGGCACTTCACCATCAAGGGTCCTTCGGGTACCGACTTTGAAGGTCAGTCTTTGTGATGTTATGGGTCGTGATCCGGCTGCTGGCTGCTGGCCGCTGGCTGGCCCTCGCCACCGATCGAGCACTGCTGCCAGCTGCTGCGAGTGCGTCGACGTCGTGCCTATCATCACCACCACCGCCCCGGCTGGCTGGGCAGTCGGCGGCCAAGCCCCTGTTGCGATTGACGTGGCATGTACTGACGCCTCTTTCGTGCCTCTACCCTGCGCGTACCTCGTGCCGGTTAGGTGGTGTCTACCATGGACGAATGATCGTAAGTTTTCATATCCTCTGTCCCCTCGTTGCAGCCCCATTACCCACCCCCCGGTCCATGGTCCATCGCGGCCCAATCGAGCCTCGAGCGTGCAAGCTGACCCCGCGTTCGAATTCGGTCTTGTCTCCCGTCCCGCTCCCACCACGACATGATCCCCCTCCCCTCCACTTGCCATTTCCTACCACAGCTCCCCTCCGAATACCCATTCAAGCCTCCAGAAATCTACATGGCCACCCCTTCGGGCCGGTTCGAAACCAACAAGAAGATCTGCCTCTCGATTTCGAGCTTCCACCCCGAGACGTGGCAACCGTCGTGGGGGATCCGTACCGCGTTGCTCGCTCTCATGGCCTTTTTCGAGACTGAGGTGGGTTTTGGCGATTTCGGCAAACATGACCTGTATATTGACGACTGTCACGTTTCATGTTTCGTCGTGCAGGCCGCTGGAGCTGTGGGGTCACTCGAAGTGCCTCCGGCCGAACGTCGGCGACTAGCTCAGGCGTAAGTCCCGGTTTTGGCTAGTTTCACCCGGCAGAGGGCCAACGGCTGACCGTTCTCTCCTCGTAGATCCCGGACATTCCACTGTGTGACGTGCGATTTCCACGCGAGCAAGTTCTTGACCCTCACCACGACCACGCCCTCGTCCGACACCGAGGACGGTGAAGCTGTCGACGAGGAGGATGAGGAAGACGAGGAAGTCGCCGCCGTCGCGTCCAGTACCGATCGATCCGATGAAGCGACCGCCATCTTTCCCTCGTCGCGCGGACCAGGTGTCGGTGCCGCTGATGTTGGAGGCCATGCCGTCACGACGCCGAACCACGTTTCGGGAACAGCCGATCGTGTCACGAATGCCTCGGCGCCGCATCCCAGACATCACCACATCCCCACTGCCGCTGCTACTCTGGACGCGATTCCTGCTCCTCAACTCCGAGTTGTCCAACACCGTCCTGCACCCGCTCATGAACCTAGATCGGCCGCACCCCCACCGTCGAACCCGAGTTCGGCCTCGAGTGTGGCTGCGGTTGCTTCGACCTCATCCGCACCAGCGGCAGCGGCAGCCCCGCCGGCTGCTACGCCCGAAACTGCGGCTCTCCCTGCCGATTTGATGATGATCGGTGGTCAACCGACGGCCGTTGATCGGCTGATCCTCGTCGTCCTCGTCGCGATCCTCGCTCTCGTCGTTCGTAAAGTCGCATAGACGGACCGACCCGCATTCTACGCAAAACTCGGTCCCCCTCGATCCGATCCCTCTCGTTAAGGAGTTGTAGGAGCCGTCGATTTCCGGCACCTTGCTCTCTGTTTGATGTACAAACTCCGCTCTGCATCGTTTCTCTGTTTTTCCATCTTCCTTTGTTTGCTTTCGTGTTCCTATCACACTATAGTCGTCAACAACCCCAAGTCCCAGGTTCCCGTTCCTTTGCCACTGCTAGCTTTCTCGTTTTTTTTCTTTCTGCTTCGTAGATGGATCGTCGTGGATTGTAACCATTCGCATCGTATTCCACTCTTGCGTAACAGAGAGTGATCCTATAAGGAACTCGTGTGGGCTGTCGGGTCGGAAAAATGACGAAATGGAAGCAAGGCGCCAAGTTGACTTGACCCCGGTCACCCATGACATGCATGACACACGCTCCGCAACATGGCGTACCGCGCGCGCCCTTGCGCTCCGACCACGTCCCACACCTTGATACAAGCCCGACGAAACAACTCTCCGATCTCATCTTGATCGATCATGCTCCCGACCACGACATGTCGATGCTTTGCGAGTACGACTCGTCGAGTGATCGTCGCTTCAACCTCCACCTCCTCGAGCATACAACGGTCGGGCACACGAGCGACACCGGCCTCCTCATCGATCGCATGGACACTTGCTACAGGTGGACACCCATCTTCAAGCAGGTCCTTGACGACGGGGAGATCAAGGTCCAAAAGGATGACGAGATCGGAGAGTGAGCGTGCGACGGCGGCGGAAGAGGAGCAAGAGGTTGAGGACGAAGGGGAGGAGCGATCGAATGCGGAGACGAGGGAGGACTCGCATGGTGATCCGACAGCAGGAAAGTATGGCAAGATACAGAGTCAGTTACTGCACAAGGTGTGCTGCATTGGGCTGAGCACGGCCAAGCCTGACCCTCTCTTCCCGCGTCTCGCAGCGATCCCCTTCCACCTCCCCGGATGGAAAGCCTCCGAGTACTGCTCCGTCGGCGCGCATTCCGCTTTTGGGTTCGGCACTTTCCTACGCATGACCCTCAACCGGGTTTTCGGCAACATCTTTGAGACCGGTGTCGAGAGGCTCGCTTTTCGGGGCGTGCTCTTGCCGGTGTGGAAGATCGATTTGGCGATCAAGGGGACGGCGTGGCTGGATGCACAGATGAGCATGTCGGGTCAGTTTGAGCGTTCGAGCGACTCATAATTCAAGTGGAGACGGTTAGCTGAAGTGAGAGTGGATCCCGCGCACAGTCTCGGCGAGCAACGCCACCATTCCGGGCTACAAAATGAGCCCCCTCGACCAATTGACCGTCGACAGTACATGGGACTCTGAACCCGTCCCCTTCTCGCCGTCCCACCATGCCGGTCGTCAAGTCGTCGTCCGTGACCCCGAAGATGGGTCCGTGGTCGAACTTCGGCACGGAGAGGAGTCGGTGCCGTTGACGGTCGTTCCTTTTACGCATCATCCGCTGAATTTGTTGAGAAAGATCACGGGGTTGCCGAGGACGACGGAGAGTCAGCATGGGATCGGATTGGGTTAGTCCGAGAGGAAATGGGGGGTGAAGACTCGCTAGGCTCATTCATCTTTGTCCGATCGCAGATCCTTCGGGCATCAAAGCCTCCTTGTTCGGCGCCTACCCCCTCTACATCCCCGTTTACCTCGCCGAATACGCCAAAGGCGACGAACGAGCGACCACAGTCGCCTTCGGTGCGAGCGAAAAGATCAATTTCGCCCTCTACGCTTCCAGCAAACCCGAGCCGAGGTGGGAACCCAACGGCGATGCGTGTGAACTGACCGTCGGCGGCTCCCCCCTCGATTTCACCCAACGTCCTAAACCGAACGCTTTACAGGTGCTCAAACCCAAATTGGACGAATGGTTCGCGAACCTCCAGACGCAAACGGAGAGCTCTTCTTTCTTGCTCACCGATCCGATCAAACCTTATACGTGGTCGGGCGCGATCGCGAATCATCCGCGGGTATTGGAGTACTCTGAACATTCTCAAGCGTCCAAAGCCTACATCCAGAAGCTGGCGGAATTGGATCGGGTGGAAGCATTGATGAAGAACTTTGAGGTGATGGATGAGAATGTCAAGGGGTTGATGATTGGGCCGAAAGGGGTGCCGAAGCTCATGGGTAGGGATGGTATGATGGAGGATGTCAAGAAGAGGTTGTCCAAGGCCAAAAAGGAAGTCGAGTTGGCGATGCCGAGATGGGTCAGGGACATTGATGCGCAGACGCAGAAGTAGGGGTCCGAGTCCAGGACCTAGCGCAGTTGCAGTTCCAAGTGGGGATAGAGAAGATGCTGTACATGAAGGATTTCTATTCCCGAACCAAGAAACCTATCAAACATCCGTCGAGCATGAGATCGTAAGAAACCCAGGCATGGGTTTTCATGAATAGTTCGGTGCCTGCCAGATCGGCCAAGAATGGGATGAGCCCGGGATGCTCGTACGACCCTACCAGGACAGCACTGACCATCTTTTGCTGCAGCGCGCATTATCTCGCCCACTCCACCAGGATGAAACTTGAGGAAGCGTGTGACGTCGTAGACTTTGCCCCCGTAGGCCTGCCAACAATCGTCTCGGGTCTTGTGCTCGGCCAACATCGCCGGTGTGATGCGCATCAGTTGTGTGACACCGTTCTGTGTCGTGAAAAGAAAAGAAAACCCCTAGTCTCAACAGTTTGTGCAGAGCTCTTGTCGTACGTCTAAGCGTATCATGAACCGACCCTCAGATCCTCGCCACTCCTCTGCAGCCTCGCCCAATCCAACTGGGAATACCCCTTCTCGATCAAGACCTTGACCCTCTTGCCCTTCTTGACAGTACTCGTAGGGGCCTTCAACGAGTCCTGCTCGATCCTCAAAGGTGGGAGGGCGTTCCCTCGTCCATCTTCTTCGTCGTCGTCGTCGTAAAGGTCGCGTTCGTCATCGGATTCGGGGGCATCGACGTGGAAGAGTGGTGGAGGAGGGGGTCGGGTCTTGTGGGTCAATGATGTGGTGGTAGAGGAGGAGGACGAGGATTTGAGACGTTGTTGAGGGTTGAGGGCGGGGAATGGAGGTGGCGGGGACGAAGAACTGGATCGTGTCGAGGTGGAAGTGGACGCGACGGGCTCCGTGCTTGGGGCGTTCAGTCCGATCACTCGCTGGAGAAGAGGGTAAAGGGGGAGATGATCAGTGGGTGTGGGTGTGGGTGTGGGTCGGAGATAGATCGTAGCTTACTCCGAAGGCGGAAAGCATGGTGGGTGATGAGCTGCAACGAAGCGAAGGAAGGAGATCGAATGCCAATCCGATCGCCGAACGAGACCCACCGAACTGACCGCCAGCCCGAGTGTAGCGGACTGTCGCGCTTGGCCATGGGCTCCACTCTCACACCCACCTCCGTTAAACACTCCGCGTTCCCTTTCAAGTTAAGACCCGTATCTGTCTCGGAGGAAACGCAACTCCCCGATGGGCATGGGTCCGGACTGGGGTGCCGATACGGCGCTCGACCCTTCCTTCGGGTTCACGACCGAACTCGACGAGGCGCCGTCGCTCTACGGTGCCATGTGGGCCCTGTCACCACCTCCACGACGCCCGGTTCCTTCTTTGCGGATATGCGCCGAGAGTATTCTCAAATTGCACGTGTCGGGTGAGTTTCGACGGCTGGCAGGCGTATCGACAGGGTGGCTCTTGCTGATTCCAATACCAAACCCCGTCGTCAACGGAATCAGGCATCACCGATATCGGCGACTGCAACTACGATCTCATCAAAAATATACTCGCCCTCTTCCCTGCCGAACAACTTCACCTCATTGAGACTAGATCACCTCATATTTCCGAGCATACAGGGCGTGAGTCACTCGGAGGGGGGGGGGGGGCTAAGCAAATTCTTCCGATCGATTAAAAAAATGCTCGGAGGCTCATTGTTTCATCTAATCTGGTATTTCACAGCACTATGGAAAAAGCTTTGCGTCAAAGACTTTGTCAACATCCGTATTCAAGTCGAGGATGGTACGATGAAGCATGAGCCTGCGAGTTGGCGGGATTTACACGTAGAAGAGACCAAGCGACGAGACGTGAGTTCTACCGCAGTTCGTATTCTGCCGTGTTCATACTCCCACCTCTGACACCTTTGTCAATCGCGCTGGGTGTGTTTTGCTAGGCCAAGATGGAGGCTGTACAAGCTCGTATGCGCACGCAGTACAAGGGCTACAGCGAGGGCCGAGCGACGACCAATGTCGTCGATGGCGTCCAGATGGCTAAAAGGCGCAAGATCGCAGCCAACATGACTCATCAAGGTCAGTGATGAAAACGGACACAGCTTTGTTCGTGTCTCAGATGGCTAACTCTCTCTGTACGCTTGAAATTCCAGGCTCCCGACCCAAGTCCTTGATGCAGAAAGCGAGAGCGCAGACCGCGCAGATTCGCTCCATCTACACCACACCTAGGCATCAGCTTCCTCCGTCCAAATCATCCTCTTCCTCCTCGACCACATCATCGTCCAAGAAAGAACCGGCTCCAGCTCTGGCTCCTTCGAAAGCTTTCGCGATCAAAGCGCCATCTCGGAAAGCGCAGAATAATGTCAAATTAACAACGACGACCAAGACAGTCAAGTGGGTCCTGCCGGGCGACTCAACCTCGGGTGGTGAATCGCTCGATGAACCACGGCCGAATCCAAGTTCGAACAAAGGGAAAGCGTGTTCCCCTCCTCCGATTTCAGCCATGGCGTCTCGGCCGATTGCTCGGTTGCCGAGTCGACCTCAGACGATCTCGCCAGCCGGCAGCCCTCCTCCACCCGCCAAGATCTTTCATCCTACGTCTCCAATGATCGATCTGACCAAGCCAAGATCGGTTTCTGCCTTGTCACCTCCTCCCATCTCATCGCGATCAACCGTGGTACCACCGACGCACCCACCTAGTGTCGCCTCTCAAACCTCGCTCAACTCGTTGTTCCTCAAGCCCAGGCCGAAACGCAAATGAATTCGCATATCAGGGTCTCTTCGACACGTTGTTTGTATTATCTTGTTCTTTTTGCTTGGCATTTTATTGACTTTGTTGTCTCGCAGTCGCATGCTTGCTATCGCAATCGCTTTTCATCTCACTAGCGGCGGCGGCCCAGGCTGGTACGACCGATCGAATTTGTTGCAGGGCGCGGGGGAGGCTCCCTCCGCCGAGGCCGCATTCGCCTCCTCTTTCTCTTTCTTCTCACCGAGATTACCCCTCACTTGAACAGCTCAAGAGGATCAGTATGCCAGCATGGACCAGTCTCGAGAGGTTCCGCTATAACCATAGTTCGTCCCCGATTGCTTCCAACGTCGGTGCTTCGACGTCGTGCGACAGCTCCCGAGCTCGACCCCATGTAGATGATCCCCTGGCTCGTCAGGAGATTCCTGGTGACAGTGGACAAGAGGATGCCGTCGTCGATGCGTTCGGGTTCAGACACCACCTAGGGACTTTGCACTCTTCTTCGGTCTATGATGATGAGGAGGTTGAACAAGTGATGCAGGAGATCGATCGTGATCGGGCGCGTGAGCAGCCGCACGAGTCAGCGTGGGGTGATGAAAACTCGGAGGAGCGGGGTCGGTCGTACGATGCGACGCAGCAGTGGGGTGGTACGACGCAAGCGCGTGAACAGGTGAGGGGAATGATGATGCATGGTATGCGTGAGTCATATTACGTCCTGTTACGTCTTCTCGTCCGCGTGGAAGTGATTGATATTGACGCGCGACGTTGCAGCAGACGGCGGTGACCCCACCTCCCCCAGCCCTCCTGCGTTGCGCACCCGTCGACGAAGTCAGCACGTCGATTCGCTACCATCGGCCCGCCCAACTCCACCAACCTTTCGATCGCAGAGTCAGATTTCGTTCTCACAACCTCGTGAGACTCGTCCAACACCAGCGCAACAACAATGGTCTCGGCCTCCAGGGATGTCGAATGTCAATCGCGCGCCACCATTCCGACCCGCCGACGCATCATTCATCCCGCCGCTCCGCCCGATACCTCAACGTCCAGTTTCACAAGTCGTTCAAGAAGTGCGAAATTACTCTGCATTGACGACTGCTAACATCCATGAGAGTACGACGCGTCGCCCGCTCGCACCGATGGGTGGGCCACCACCCAAGCGCGCCAATTCCGAAGAGGAGTACTTTGGTGGTGGCGAGGACGAACAGGAGTTTGAGAGGCAATTGATGGTCGATGATCGAGCTCGTGGGTATCCAGCTTGTCCTTTGGCGACTGGGAGAGGAAGCTGACTCCGGCCGTTGTGGTCGTTCTGCCCAGTGGTACCTCAAGCTCTCCTGCCCCAAAGGCAGCCTCAAGGTTTTCGCTCGGCTCCCCTGCAGCAGTTCGGGTTCGGTAGTGGTCAAGATTTATCGATTTCCCAGAGCTCTGGACCCCAGAATGCGAGTGCATGCCCCCAGACCAGCTCCACAAGACCTCGTGCGGCTGGGACGAGGCTTCGAGCCGTCAGTGATCTTCGTTAGTCCGCCGATTCATCCTTACCGCTGATTACGCACTCTGACCTCATTTGCAATCGGACATGTGCAGCGGACGTCTTTCGAGGACTGTGGAAGTTCGGCGTCTTCAACGCCATTCAGAGTACTTGTTTCGATGCTATCTACCACTCGGATCGCAATGTTGTCGTCTCAGCCCCAACCTCGTCGGGGAAGACCGTTCTTTTTGAGCTCGCGATCCTGCGCCTCTTTTCAAGCGCCGACTCGAACGACGCTAAAGCCGTTTACATGGCACCGACCAAGTCGCTGTGCGCCGAAAGAGCTGCGGACTGGAAGACCAAATTCGAACGCTCTGGCCTGGGTTGGGCCGTCGTCGAGTTGACCGGTGACACAGCGATGGAGGGGCCAGGGTTATGGATGGAGATTGGCAAGGCTCGTATCATCATCACCACACCCGAAAAATGGGACTCGATCACGCGCAAATGGCACGACCATCATCGCGCTTTGGCGCTGCTGCGTCTATTCTGCATCGACGAGTGTCACTCGGTCGGGACCGATGTGCGAGGTGCGACGCTCGAGGTCGTGGTCAGTCGCATGAAGACGTTGGGAACCGATACGCGCTTCATCGCCCTGTCAGCTACTGTCCCCAATGCCGACGACGTCGCGACGTGGCTTCAGCACTCGGATACGTCGCCCGCCGACACCTTCACGTTCGGTGACGAGTATCGACCCTGCCCTTTGCAAAAGATCGTGGTTGGCTTTCCGGCGCGTGACAACGACTTTGCTTTCGATTCTTCGCTCGACTACAAGGTGTTTGAGCTCATTCAGAGGTACTCGAGCGGCAAGCCGTGAGTTTGCCTTTGTCTTCTCGTCCGGTCCCATGGAAGAGGATTTTCGACTAATCCATCCATACTTGCAGGGTTCTGGTGTTCTCAAACACGCGCAAGGGGTGTTTGAAGCTCGCCGAGCATCTTGCAAAGGAATACCGTCAAGTGGCCGAAAAGCCTGCGCAGCGAAACAACCTACCTTGGCCAAAGCCTTCTCGTCTCGTGGCCCGTCCGAACGACAAGAAGCTCGCGGGTTTGCTCGAGTGCGGCGTTGCTTACCATCACGCTGGCCTCGACATGGATGACCGAAAGCTCATCGAGCAGCTCTTCATCGCCGGCTCGATCTCGGTCGTCTGCTCCACTTCGACCCTCGCCGTGGGCGTCAACTTGCCGGCACGGATGGTCATCGTCAAAGGAACGAAGCAGTTTCGGGATGGAAGAATGTACGAACTCGACGACACCGAGTTGCTTCAGATGCTCGGTAGGGCTGGTCGTCCGCAATACGACACAATGGGCGTGGCCTGCATCATGACCGAGCGTGATCAAATTCGTCACTACGAGTTATTGGCGAACTCGAGCACGGTACTCGAGTCAAGCCTGCACAAAAATCTAACCGAACACATCAATTCGGAGATCATCCTTCGTACGATCCGCAGTGTTCCGTCGGCTCTGAAGTGGCTGCACTCGACGTTCCTCTACGTGCGCATTTCCAAGAACCCCTCGCATTACGCCCTTGCCAAGGAACCGAACAAGCCCGCCGACGCTCGCCTCGAGGAAATCTGTGTCGAAGCCGTCGCCGAACTCACCAAGAATGGCATCGTCGAGAAGCATGACGAGCTGATTATTGCCACGCCCTACAGCGAGATGATGTCCAAGTTCTTCCTCTGTCAGGCCACCTTTGTCGCTTTGAAGAATCTGCCACTCAAATCCAGCATGCGTACTCTACTCGAGGCCATGTCGAAGGCGGGCGAATTCTCAAGCCTTCGTATTCGTGCGGGTGGAGAAAAGGCAATGCTGATGAAGGCGAACAAGATGATCCGGTATCCCGCGGCCAAGATCGTCAGCTCGGCGGACAAGATTTTCGTGCTGATCCAAGTCGTGCTCGAGGGCCTCGCTGGTGAGCTCAAATCCTCCGACGTCAGCAACCCACTGTCGGAGGAAAGTCTCATCGTTCCGAGTGCGCTGCGGATCGCCAAGTGTATGGTCGACCTTGCGCTCGAGCGTCGGGATGGAGGCATCAAGGCGGCTCTCGAGTTGATGCGTGCGATCTCGGCTCGAGCCTGGGATGACTCGGCGGCGTCTTTGAGGCAGATCGAAGGTGTCGGCGAGAAGTACTCGCAAGCCCTGTCGAGCAAGGGGATCAAGACGATCGCGGACCTTCGTGAAACCGAGGCTTCGAGGATCGAATTGCTCACCAACCGCCATCCACCCTTCGGCCGAAAGATCCTCGCTCAGGCGCGTTCGCTACCTCAATTCACGATCTCATTGCAAGCTAGAGAGGAAGAAGTTGTTGATACGGGCGTCAAAGTCCACGTGCACGTCGAGATTGGCCTCAAGGCTACCCAACCGGCGCCGATCGTCAAGAAAGGTGGCGTACTCCTCTGGGCCATGGTCACACTCACAACCTCGGACCATGAATTCATCGAGTTCCGCAAGATGCGTCTCGACAAATTGTTCGCGACCAAGAAGCAAGCTTTCTTAGTCGCTGTCATCCTCGTCAAGCCTTCACAGCGGATCATCGGCACCGTCTCGGCCGATGCGATCGCTGGATCGGAAACGAAAGCGCAGCTTAAGCCTTCGACGATCGCTAGCGAGTATCCTTTGCCGGTTTTGGCCCCGTCGTCGGACGAACGCGTGGGGGCAGAGGTAGAGGATGGTCTGGTGGATGAATTCGAGCAAGACTTCGATGAGGAGGAACTGGATGAAGTGGAAGAGCAGGAAATCCCTCGCGCCGATGAAGCTCACGCGAACGTCAAAGGCAACTCTGTAGCAAAGCCCGTTGTGGCGTCTCATTCCGGCAGTGGTGAGTCGCATCGTGTACTCGCTTGTGTTTTCACCGGCTGAAACGACCTGTTCTTTGTCTCAGCTGTGGCTGTAAAGGAAGTCGTTCGCAATCGTCGAGCTGACGGCAAGTATGAATGCGGTCACTCGTGCAACGACAAGACCAAATGTCGACACCTGTGGTAAGCAACTTCGCCTCGCGCAATTCGCAATTCGACATCTCCTGACCCGTAATTCGAGCTATTGCCAGCTGCCGTGAAGGCGTTGACAAACCACCTCGTCCAGCGCGCAAAAAGAGCACAACCGACCACGACCAAGTTGAGGGGACTTACGAGGCACCGGTCAAACTCATCAAGTCGCAGCAAGGGAAGAACACCAAGTTTTCTTCGGTCAAAGTTCCCGTCGCCTCTGCTCCGGCCCATACCAAGAAAGATACCCTGTTCGACTTTTTCTCTTCGAGCTCGACGTCTCGCAAGTCTGCTTCAAGGGAAGAGGACGAGATTGAAACCGAATCAGAGGATGAGTTGTTGCACCCTGGCCAGGTTGCGAGAGCCACCCAGGCCCGCCTGGCCGCCTCACACCGAAATCAGAAGAAGCCGAACCTGGGAAAGAAAGCCAGCCACGCCGCCAAGGCGCCAATCCAGCTCGAGATACCTTCGTCTGACGAGGATGACGACTTGTCGGACAATCAAATTTCTGCGGTACCCTCCCGAAGGCCTGCTTCTGGCTCAACGAACATGCATCGAATCCCGCTGAAGCAGCAACTCGCGAGACAGAAGAGTGCGGACAAGCTTTTTGGTGAGGTCGATGAGCTTGCGGACGATTCGGATCTCAACTCGGAACTTCCGGATCCCACTGGCAAGAGTCAGGCGACGAAACGCAAACGTGTTGACTCTGACGATGAAGCGGATGAAGAAAAGCCCACTGCTGCGGCTCACAGCAATCGCTCGCGCTACCAGACACCGCCGATGCGCGATGACGAAACGATGGATCACTCCTCGAGCTCGCCCGCCTTCGCTTTTCGACGCGACTCCCCTCTCTTCCTGACTCCGCACTCATCGTCGCCGCGCGTACCCGATGAGCCTCAAAGTTCTCCAGTCGAAGTCGTTGAACACGACGTGAAAAAAAGCTTTCACGAGTCGCCCAGCTTGACTGCGATCCCAAGCGAGAAGGACCTTCCGATGGCCTCTGAAGTCAATGAGGTGGAGGAAGTGGACTCGGCCGACGAGATGGACAAGTGGCTCGAAGCGAATGTGACCATCATACCCTCGTAGCAGAAAACACAATTACCCGCCATTACCTGTAGCTTACAAATTAGTCACTGCCTGTCTATTCAACACTATGCAAAGGCGCGATTTCTAACCATCCCGTGAGCTACGCCTGCTTCCTCACGAGCAGTTTCGACTTGCTCCTTCGCTTGAGACACCAGACCTCGACGCCGTCCCAGCCCAGCTCATCCCATGCAGCCGCCCTCATCAGTTTGTTCAAGATGAGCTGATCAACTTTGGAGCACTTCCACCCCTCCTCTTTAGCTCGTACAAAGAAGCCCGAGATCAATTCGGGGTCCCTGACTTCGACGGCGATGTAGGTCGTTGACTGAGGGGAAAGGTCGGAGAGAGATCGTAGGGTGTTGAGGAGGGGCTCGACGAGGGCAGAAGAGTAAATGACGTCGGATAAGACGATGAGATCGAAGGGAGGGTCGATAGGGGATTCGGGAGGGGTCCAATTCTCCTTCTCAGGATCGGCACCGGACTGGCTGGGTCCTCTAGTCGAGGCGACGTCCCTCGGATCGTTGAAAGACCATTCCGAAGAAGAGACGGACCAATCCAGTCCCTTTGCATGAAACCTCGGAGGAACGATCGACGGATCACACACGGTCAAATTCGAGGTCAGACCCGGGTTATGGTCAAAGTTGGCCTTTAGACAGGAGTGGGCGATGAAGGGCATGTCGGTTGACAGGACGTCGTATCCTTGGGAGTGGAGGTACATGGACATTAGGCCTGAGAAAAAGAAAGTTGTTCCTCAGTTTCAGCCTGCTGGGCTTCGCGTGGAGGAGGTGACAGGAGTCATTTTGAAACCACGTGGCCGTACGTACCTGTCCCTGCCCCAAGCTCAATAGCTCTTCTCCGTTTCCACCCGCCATCCTTCCCCTTCGTCAACACCTTGACCTTGTGCAACGCCGAATGCAAGTACAACACGAGCAACTGCGCACCAAGCCAAAGGGATCGTCCCGTCGAATCGCCTAGAGTGTCATCCTGCAAGAGCTCGATCACCCGACCATCCGGTAAAGTGTAAGGGAGTGCTTTGATGTGCTTGGTATCGCTTGCGGGTTGGTTCATCGTGGCATTTTTGGGTCCCCCAGTGAGGCCGAGTTGAAGTCGGAAGGTCACGTGATCCTGCGAGATGCGGAGGAGGGCAAGGAGGGGCAAGGAGGCACGAGCGAAGTTGTTCGCTACCTGGCTCTTCCTCGCGCCTCTTTCTTCATCGCACAGCCAACTTCAACGACGCTCATGGACGAATTCGCGGATCTGGACATCTCTGATTACGAGGATGACTCGGCAACACTGGCCCGACGAGCGAGGATCGAAGCGGCTCGGCTCCAGGCGAGGGACTATTCGGCCAAGTTGGACGAACCCGAGGTGCGTGAGAGCGCGTGGGACTTGCATGCATACTTCGCAAGTTGCTGAACTGAACGCTTGATCGTAGTGGTACCTTACCTCTGAAACTCAATCCAGCACCCTCTCCACAACCCCACCGCAAGAGGACCATGGATCCACCTCGCAGCTCAAAGACCTTCACCGCCGGAAGATCTTCGCGATCCAGCACCACTACCTCCAACGTTCTTATCTCACCAGCCTGAATCTCGCCCTCACTCTTTTGAACGGCAACTATTACATCCGTGGTGACGGGTCCGAAGACGTCGAAGTGCTCGATTTGATCCTCAGATCTTTCCTCAAGCTTTGGGAAGAGGATCGAGAGGGCCTCGTAGGAGCTGGAGCATGGAAAGAGCAAGGACCGATGATTGTTGAGATGGCGAGAAAGTGGTCGAGTTATGTGCGTACGATCTTCAACGGCAAAGGCACGCCACCAATCTCACACCAGCTGATTTGGAACACCCTTTCTCGGACCACAGCGAGGCGTCCCAACCTTTTCCTTCACAGCCTCCAAAGTCCTCTTCCTTCTATCCACCGATCCCTCCCCACCAGTCTCCATCGAAAACCTCCAAGAAAACCTCGCCCCAATTCTCAACGCGCTCAAGCTCCACTCGACCCAAATTCGATACCTCGCGCAGCTCGAACGAGTTCTTCAATTTCTCGATCGACCCGTCCTGGCTAAGGCGTTGACGAATCCGAATGGACCCGAGGTGATGATGGAAGATAAAAGGAAAGCTTTTGAAGGGTTGACTTTAACTGAGGAAGAACGGTCGACGTTGGAGAAAGTCACGGGTTTGCGAGGGGAGGTCAAGGATGAGCCGCAGGAGGATCACCTCAGGGACGTTAGAAGTTTATGAGGTGCACTTATTTCTTGATTTTCTATCCTTCCTGTTTAGCAATCTTGTTGTTATGCTGTATCCTATCGCATTCACACCAACGGCACATGATCGAAGCGAGATAGAGCACAATAAGTTTGAGGGATGCATTGCAAGCGTTGAGGAGCTCTGAGGAATGCATCATAGCGAGGGGGCGTTCTCGCTCGGTCCCTTTGCAGAAAAGAAAGAGGGAGAGAGAAGTGAGGAGACAGAGACAGAGAGAGAGCCCATCGGGGTATAAATGTCGACGACAAGGAATATGCATTAGTCGTACAAACAGGCGAGGCGGAGCGAGGCACGAAGGGGGGGGGGGGGGGGGGGGGAGGGAAGAGCAAGAGAGAGAGAGGGAGAGGGAGAGGGAGAGAGAGAGGAGAAAGAAACCCCCTCCGTCTGTTGACCAGAAGTGTAGTGCGATGAAGGGTTCTTGTTCAAACGCCGAGAGAGTTGGTCAATTTCCGAGATATTTTTTTGCCAACCTTGTGGGTGCCTGTTAGATAGAGAGCATGGTACAATTACGCGTTAGAACCCCACCAGGGATAAGCTCCAACTCGAAAGACCAGACGCACCGAACTTCATCTCGAGCTTAAATCCATCCCAACTTCGCTTCATCCCATGCACACCTGCGTCGAGTGCGGTCCCTTCCATATTTGGTGGCCGTGTACTTGCTTCCTTCAATGCATACTTGTTGTACCCATTGCCGACCGGATCGACCGAGCCTTCGGCCGAACTCGACAAGGATAGTCGGGCCGTCGACCCTAGGAGGGACCTCGCGTCGGCGGAGGAAACGGCGCGCGCTGTGACACTCAATTGGGAAAGTGGGTCAAAGTCTGGTGGCCGCGAGGAGAACGTTGGTGCCGGTGGTTGAAAGGAGGAGGTCGTCTGCCGTCTCAGATCGCCGTTCGTCGAGGATATGGCCTTATTTTTCCCCATCGGTGCCCCCAGCCCGATCCCACTGGCAGAGGAACCATAGACGCTCCCACCTGCACTACGATCATAGCCCGATGTCGCCATACGGTACACGGAAGGGTTGTAGTCGCCGCTCTTACGCCGTGGGGAAGGTGCGCGTGGAACAGCGAGCGAGGTTGTCCGATCGAGACTTATCCGATGCGGTTGGGGTGCGAGGTAGCTTGGGATCGCGGACACGGTGGACCCCATAGGTGCGGCATAGTGATGCGTCGACGCCGAAGTCCGTCTTGTCGTCGCTTGGTAGCTATAAGGTGTTGGGCCGAAGCGAGATGCGCCCGAGTCTTCGGTCGAGGACGAGGTGGAGGCCGAAGATTCGGACGCTGAGCCATCATCGTCGTGTTCGCGTCCGGGGCCAAGTTGATTCCGTTGCGAGTGGACATGGACTGGTGTTGCCGTCCTGAATTGAACATCTGGTGACGGAAAAGGGGGAAGGTGGGAAACACATGGCGTATCAGGGGTTGTGCTCGGGCCGACTGCCCCACTTTAACATTCGCCTAGACGGTTTGACCCGGTCTCGCAACCGCAAAGGGGACCACCCGTCGCTGAGCCCAATACTGAACTGACACTCTGAATCATGAGCGACGCCATGGTCATCGACGGGCATGTTTCTCCGCATGACGCCGTCGCCGTTCCTCCGTTCCTTGCGCTGCTGCCTGCGCTCCTTGGCGTACTGCACGGTCGCCTGTATCCTCGGTGCGACGCCGCCCTTCTCCATGCCGTTACTGACGACGCCTTCCTTGGTCGTTTGGCCATAGCCTGTGCCTGATCCTGGTGGTAAGACATTGCCACCTCGGTCGCGACGGTCCTCTTTCCGGAGTCGGCTACGAGCCGGCGCGGCGGCGGAAGGGTCGGAGGTCGACACGACGCTTCGTGCATACGCTGGCAGCGGGAGACTCGACAGGGGCGGTGCGAGAGCGACCGGTTGGGAGCCATTGCCGAGGTAGGCGGTGCGGTGGGTCCGGGACGAGCTCATGACCGGGCGTGTTGCAGCGCTTTCAGAACGGGGGGCGGGGCTTTCGGGGCGGGAGGGCGCGCCTCTTGATGACAGAAGAGCGACCGAGCGACCGAGCGACCTAGCAACCGAGCGAGCTGGAACGCGTCGAAAGTCGGGTCGGAGCTACGATGCGATAGATACAGGCTCTTGGCGCGTCCAGACTCGGGCACGATGAAAGAAAGAAAAAAAAACTGCGACTACCTGGAGCCAAGCAGCCTTGAAACCCTCGCCGTCGAGGGCTGGGGCGATTGGGTTCGAAGGCCAGAGCTCAAGCTGAAGCCAAGCTCAAGCGCTCAACGCCGGCAGTCACTCGCCGGCGCGGCAACACACAGACACACACACGCGGCGCGCGCATCCTCGCGCATCGGCGCTCTTCCCTTCCACGCCCTTCAGCTCGCGCGAAAGAGTACCCTAAGGCTATTTGGCATTCGATCGAGACGATCCAATGGAATAAGGCCGAACCACGTCGCAGGCGCTGTTGTTCCTACACCACATCTTGCCGGACAAACAGCACGTCACCTGGCTGGAGAGAAGGTTGATCGATGACTCCGACGTCATCCTCGTATAGGCTAGCTGACCACCGACAGGCGTCGGAGCCGGGGTAACGGCGCGCGCCGGTTTAAGCACTTTGGCCATCGCGGGGCCGGCCCACATCGCGGTCTCAGAAAAGCAGTAAACAGGTACGTTCCTGGTGTCAGAAACGTAGGATACAGCATTTAGTATCATAATCGATCATCGAGCTGAGATTATCGTGGCTGGACATTCTATAAAGCCCATTAGACGGGAACTCCGAGTGGAAGCTGCCGAGGGCGGACCCCCACTTTGCCCTTCGCACGCTTCCCCTACCTGCCCGGCCGTTCACGCCGCCCTACAACTTTCTTGGCACATCCCCATCCTACTGGCGTAACTTTGTCGTACTTCAACTGCCCTCAGTGATGCCCGAGCTTCCCGAAGTCGAGCGAGCGCGTCGGCGACTCGAAAGGTGAGTCGCCCATTCCCCACACGTCGTCGAGTCCAGTCCGACACACCGCTCCATCCAGCAGCTGACGTCACTTGCCCATCGGATATGATGACTCTCATAGGCTAGCAGTAGGAAGAAAGATAGTATCCGTGATCGCCTTGGAAGACACGATCGTGTTTGGCGGCACGACGGCTGCCGCTTTCGCAACCGCTTGTCAGGGGCGGGTCGTTCAGGAGGTGCGGAGGAAGGGCAAGAATTTTTATGTGAGTCGTAGGAGGTGCAACTGAGCTCTAAAGAGACTTTGACTCTGGTTTGGTTCTTACATCTGATCGACCAGCCGTATGCACGATGGTGCAACGTGGGAACCGTGACGCGATGTCAAACCACTTGACGCGACACGCAGCTGACATTCTGAAATCATCTCCTCCCAGCTCATCTTGGATGCCCCAATCACTCCAATCTTCCACTTTGGCATGTCGGGAACATCCGTCGTACGAGGCGAATCGGGTCCCGTCTATCGAGCACCGAGGGCCAAGACGGATCCGAACGTGTGGCCACCAAAGTATGCCAAGGCTTGCTTCAAGTTCGATGATGGTCAGTAGATCGCGGATGTCTGGATCTGAAACACTTCTCTGATCAATCTAAAAGGGATTCGGCAGGGTCCGAATGGGCATTCTGTGATTCGAGACGATTCGGAAGGATCAAATTGATCGAAGGTGTCGCCGAGGAGCAGGAACCTCTGGTTTCACTAGGTAGGTACACGCATCTCCGCAAGGCAGTCTCCCAGCGTAAAAGCTGACTGTAGTCCTTTGTATTTCTAGGTGCTGATCCGTTCTTGGCTATGCCATCCGTCGAGGTGCTCGCCGAGGCTTTGCGCAAAAGAAACGCCCCTGTCAAAGCCGTGTTGCTGGATCAGAATGGGCCTCTCTGTGGCATCGGGAGTGAGTCTGAAGCTAGAGCACCTCAGGTCGAAAATAATCTGATGGGGATTTCTTTGAGCAGACTGGATGATTGATGAGATCCTCTATCAAGCCAAACTGGTAGCTATTACGGACCGGTCGCTACATGTCCTGGAACGTCGTCGCTAACACCCTTCATCGACTCGCCATCTTCAGCACCCTTCCCATCCCGCGTCCGCTCTGACACCAGAAGACGTCATTAGACTACATGCCGAAATCATCAACGTCACCAACACGGCATGCGCGGTCGATGCCGAATCGCGCCAGTTCCCCAGTCATTGGCTTTTCGGTGCGAGGTGGAGCAAGGGCAAAAGTAAGGGCAAGACCTTTGTTTTGGTGAGTCTTGAAACTATATTTCTCTTGAAGGAAAAGATATATCTATATTGAGATTGTACTCGACTTGCATTGCATTCAAATCCCCGCAGCCGAATGGAGAGACCACGACCGTGACCTACATCACCGTGGGAGGACGGACCTCAGCGGTCATCTCTTCGGTACAGAAATTGCCGCCGGGACTCTTACAAAAGGTCAAGAAAGAGTCAACAGTCAAGAAGGGGAAACATAAAGCGAAAGATGACGATGAAGAGGAGGACGAGGAGGAAGAACCGGTCTCTAGGGAAGACGAAGACGAAGCTCCGGGCTCGCTCAAGGTTGAGCTGAAAGAGGAACTGATTGTGAGTCCGATGACAGGAATTGTCTGCCAATTTTCGAGCTATTGCTCAACTTAATCCCTATCTCGTCTGAACGCAGACTTCGCCTCACTTCAAACGCAGTCGGAAGGTCGCCGTGAAGTCTGCAGCCCCTCCGAAACGAAAGCTGGATCCCGATCCTGTGCCAGCAAAGCGCCCAAGACGGTCTACGCGCACCTCGAATGAACACAGATAGAAGCGGTCCCTCGAAATAATAGATCGCGGATGTTAGTGTAGCCGAAAGCTCTTGTGCGGGACTGGGATCGTCGATCCCACTGCTCTTTATCCTTCTTCTTCGAAGTAGCGATGTAAAACATAACCAATCCGAGAACTTATGTATGCTACTGGGATAATTTTTTCTTCATCGCAACCCAGGACCACAAGTTCTTGAAGGAGTACAATAGGGGCCACCTTGCCGCGTTCGGCAAGGTATCATTATGGACCCCTCTACCCCATATCGGTAGACCACGTGACTGATCACTCGGGCCTAATTAATGAGCACAGAAGGGAGTCGGTCTGATAGGTTCTCATTATTCCTGGCTGTGAGTCTCTCCCAGTCCATCAAGCACGGCAGGGTGACGTGCTGATGGCAATGTTTTGGGCTCTCAAGTGAAGGGGTCGCTGCTCGGACTTTCTTTTGCTGCCACTCGCAGTGGGGAGGCTTTATCGCTCACTGCGTCGGATAATCCCTCGTTGAGTAACCCTAAGCAGCTTCAGTAAAATTATAAAAGTGTGCAGATCCATTCCTCCTCGCTCAGCATTCTTCCTCTCGTAGCTCATCGACTCGGTCGACACGACTCGTCGACTGCGACCTTGGCTACCATTCCAGATCCCTGACCCACACGCCAGCGTTGGCCATGCCCGCCACATGCTCGCCGGACCCATGGTCGGCGAGTCTGCCACCACTCGGGGTAACTATTCTGAGTTCTGAAGCACCTGTCGCTCCTACCGATCGACAGTTGTCGCCCTGTACCTGTTGACCCACGATTCGGCGAAGGAGCTTAAACGGGGATGAATGTTCAAGCGATCTCTGTCACGGTGTCAAGAGTCTCTGTCGGCTTGTAGCAAAGGAGAAGATCGTCCAAAATACGGAGTCTTCCCGAAGTTGTTCGAAATTCGTTGCCAATGCAATTGTTTATCGCCGATAGCGCCGAAGAGATCGAGTGTCAGGGGTCCGAAGGAGCAAGTCCGCGGCGTTCGGTCGCGGGACGAAGGGCTCGAAACCCGCGTTGATTCGACCATTGCAGAAGACACACAGTGTTGTGGTTGCACGCATAGGTAACACGAATGTATTTGTGCGGGTGAGCGAGGTACGCTGGTCGAAGGGTAGTTGGAACCGTACTATTGGAGGCGCCATATTGATCGGACCCGTGACGTTGAACAATTCGTGCTCGCCTGCCGAGAGGACTCGAGTCGGCCCGCTCCGAATCGACCTGGTGGGGTGTTCGAGGAGACAGAGAAGTCATCATGAGAACCTGCCTCCGTAGTCCGTACACCGGGCCCTCATCAAATTCGAAAACCATTTCTTCCGCAAGGACTGCGATGGGCTCGACTACAGAACGCGTCAACGCGCCGTTGCGAGTCGCATTTCACACCCGAGATGATGCGCGCCCGATCGCGGCAGGGTCGGCGCTGGCGCTGGCGTGGCGTGGCGTGGCGAGAATATGACGTCGTCGTCACCGCCGCTCGCAATTTCACGGAAGCGCGCTCGCTGGCGTGGCACCGGCTCAGGCTGCTTCTCCCTCTCTCTCCTTCCCTCCCCTCACCCACCTTTCACCAAAGCCCTCTTCACCGTTTTCCACCCACTCAACCACCACCCAAGGTCAGTTCGCCCCCATGTCCTTCATCGAACATCGTGCCCGGCACTGACTCTCTTCTCGCCTGCTTCTCTCTCTCGCTGTCGGTCATCGCGCCCCGCACGTTCACTCGATGGAATCCGATCGATCCTGTCACTCGCTCACCCCCACCACCCTTGGCCCGCCTGCTCCCTCGCCTTGGCTTGTTCTCCTCCAACAGCACCACCCTATAAAACATGTCTGGCTTCTCCTCCCCCGGATCGCTTTTGACCGTCAACGCGTCGAGCACGCCCATTCAGGTCTTGTCCGTTGCCAGGGTAAGTGGCTCGATTTCAGTTCACGTTCCGACGGCCGACGACGGGCTGGCGCTCGCTCGGCTCGCCGCGCCGCCTCGTCAGCGATTTACGGCAACGCTCTCCTCAGCCGCGCTCCGATGACAAGCCGAGTGCGAGCCCATCATCGTCGCCCATCATCGACTCGTACATCCTCATCGACTGACCTCCTTCCGTTATTGTATCGTATGAACCCCTTTCCAGATCGCCGCCGGTCTTGCCGCCTTCATTGCCCCCGCTTGTGAGTTTCTCTTCTTTGTACCTCGCTGAGCTCTGAGGGGCTGACTGGGAATTGCCCCCCACCACACAACACAGTCTTCACCACCCGTGCCTTTGGCTTCTCGGCCAACAAGGGCCCCAATGGCGTCTCCGTCGGCGGCTCGGTCGGTTCCAACACCACCAACCCCGGCAACGAGTCCGAGATGTCGGTTGGTGAGTTGCTTCTGTAGCTGTTGACTGCGTGTGACACGAGACTGACGACTTCCTCCGCTCTTCAGCCGTCCGATTGTTCGGTGCCCGTGACATCGCCCTCGGTCTCCTGTTGAGGGATTCCACCTCCGCTGTCGTCGTCCGTGCCCTCCAGGTCGGTGTCATTGCCGACTCGCTCGACATCCTCGCCGCTGGTCTCGGCTGGATCGAGGGCAACCTTTCGCCCGAGGTCGCCACCGCCGTCGGTTCGATCGGTGCCGTCCTCTCGGCTTACCAGCTCTGGATCCTCAACCGAGTTTAAAGCCTCTCATAAACCATGGCTCTCCTCTCCCACTCCCCCTCTCTCTCCGACCCCGTGTCTTGCTGTGCGCTCGCAGCTGTAGCGCTTTGTCCTTCTGATGAGTAATACTTGAAATTGAAGTCACCCAAAAGACGTTGCTCCGATCTTCTCGAGAGGGCATGGCTCGAGTTTGCCGGTTTCTCATTCGTTGGGCTCATCATGCCATACAAAAAGTCGCGACAGGCTGTGTGCATGGCGCAGAAAGGCCTTTTGATCATTGTAATGCAAATGGAACAGCTCTACGAAAGTACGAATGGCGAGACTTAGCGACACGGGTGGTAGCTGTGGAGAGAAAGAAGGATTACAGTCAGGTTCCAATCTCCGTGTGTAGCAATCGCCCGAGACCATTAGGAATGCCACCAGAGATGAAGCGACACTCACTCATCGATCCTCAACAACAACCCGACGGTCTCGGTCGCCAACTCGATCGCGCTCGTCGAGACCAAAAGCGGTTGCAGCACATTCTCCTCCAGAATGTTCGAGATCACGCCCTTCCTGACGTTGATCCCGGCCGTTCGTTCACCCAGAGCATGTCGATTTCTCAACTCGGTGACCATGGCAATCGGGTTCAAGCCCGCGTTCTCCGCCAACGTCGTCGGGATCACTTCGAGCGCCTCGGCGTACGCGGCGAAACAGTACGCTTCCATTCCTTTCAACGATTGCGCGTATTGCGACAACAACCTCGACACGTGAATTTCGGGTGCTCCTCCTCCGGCGATGAGGTACCTTTTCTTGACCAAGCAACGTACGACGCACAACGCGTCGTGCAACGAACGTTCCGACTCTTCGAGCACCAAACCGTTCGCTCCCGTGCAGAGCACCGAAACGGTTTTACCCGAGGCGTTCTTGATCCCGGTGATCTTGACGAACTTGGCGCCGTTCTTGCTCGTCTCTTCGACGAGATCGGCTTCGCCCAATTTATCGGCCGTCATTTGTTCAACGTCGGAAATGGGTTTGCACCCCAACGCCCTCGACAGGAATTCAATCTCGTCGCGTTCGACGTCCCTCACGGCCAGGATCTTGAGTTTCTGCAAGTAGGCCAGCGACAACTCGTTCGTCGCGTCGCGTAGGATCGATTTTTGGATCAGGAGGACGTTGCAGCCCGATTTCTTGATCGCCTTGCACAGGTTGAGGATGTAGAGACGTTCCTCTTTGAGGATCTTGTCCATCTGTCGGTAGTCGTTGACGACGATTTGGTTGTCCATCTGGAAGGGACGTGGAGGGGACGAGTTGCGATCAGTCAATGAACGATCTTTTACTTGTTCAAGAGCAAGACTTGGGGCCCCCAACTCACATCGGGTTTGGGAGGGGAGAGTTGGAATTGGATGATGCCGATCTTGGCCTTTTCGATCCTGGTCGGCCCTCCGGCGGAGGTGATGACATTCTGGTTGAGCAGAACGCCGTCGATGAGTTCGGTGTCGTCGATCGTTCCGCCGACTTTTTTGACGAGGCGCACGTCGCGCAGGTCGACGTTGGTCGAAGCGGGGGTCACGAGGCGCAGGACCGAATCGACGGCGATGGGGGACAGGATCGACGAGTATTGCGAGACGATCTGGTGGAGGGACAACGCGAGGTGAACACCTGTTCGTTCGGACAGGACGTGGGATGCTCTCGCTCGGTTCGACCCACCTTTGAGCTGAGACTGGTCGAGGCTGCTCGGAGCAGCGATTCGCGGTCCGAGAGATCGACGGGGGTCGACATCTCGGTGAGGTACTCGACGACCTTGCTCGCCGCTCGGGCGAAACTATCGGCGATCACGGTCGGGTGAATGCCCTTGGCGAGGAGCTTCTCCGCCGCGCCCAAGAGCGAACCGGCGAGTACGACGACCGAGGTGGTGCCGTCGCCGGCTTCGATGTCCTGCGCGGCGGAGAGGTCGACGAGCATACGAGCGGCGGGGTGCATGACCGACATGTGCTTGAGGATGGTCGCGCCGTCGTTGGTGATGACGACCTCTCCCGACGAGGTCTGGATCATCTTGTCCATCCCCCTCGGACCCAACGAGGTGCGTACGGCATCGGCGACGGCTGGTGGGTGTGGGTGTGGGTGTGGGTGTGGGTGTTCGTGCATGGTGTCAGCGGGAGGGGAGCGTACGAGGGGAGCGATAGAGCGGAAGACGTGTACCCTTTGCGGCTGTCATGTTGCTGAGCCTGACTTCCATGGGCTTCTCCGTGTTCTGTCGGGTGCTCGGTCGGGGAGAGGGTGTGAGCTGGCCCATGAGGGGTGACTGACCGACGGCTGACGGCGAGCAGAGGAGCCAGCGCGTGTGCGAGCACGAGCGGAGAGAGAGCACGGCGGGCACTGACCTGGAAGTTGCGACGCTGCACCGGCACTTGCGAGGACGAGCCCGCTGCTGCGCCTGCCGAGGGCGCTGCTGCGACTGCTGCGGATGCCATCGTGTGGATTGTGTGTGTCGGATGGAGAGGCAGGTGAGGCAGGTGAGGCAGGTGAGGCGCGGAGGGTGAGCACACTGTGAGCACGTTGAAGACGTCGGACGCGCGCGCGCATGCGAATTTGGGTCGATTGCCCCTGACACAGCCCGACACAGCCTGACGCCTGCAGGACGCTGCCTGACAAGGCGCTGACAAGCGAGCTGGACCGAGCTGGACGCTGTTGGCGCCTTTCTTGGCTCTCGACCCCCCACCTACCCCCACACTGTCCACAAGCATGGTAAGCAGCCAAGCACCGCATGGGCTCTGATGCTGCACCTCACTCAACCCCCCTCACTCCATCTCTTCTCAGGCGGACATCAACGCGATCGCGTACGTTCCAACACCGCGAGAGCTGCCCACGCGATCCAGCACACACCGCCGACGCACCACCGCCGGCGTAGCATCCTGCTGATCTTGTCTTGCTCCTCTCCTCCACTTCACGCACCTACCCAACCAACAGCAAGCAGGTCAGTCGTCCGTCGCCGTCTCCACGGTCTGCATGACCCAACCTTCCTTCGCGACGGCATGCAAGACTAGCCTCCCCATTCTCATCTTCTCTCCCTCTCCCACAGTTTACGGACTTTTACTACCAGACCTTTGACTCGAACCGCAGTGGTCTCGCACCGCTTTACGTACGTCACCGTCCGAAATGTGGCTCCCTCCCCGTCAAAACGCCAAAGTGAAGCCGCGGACGGAGCCATTCCTCGCTTGCAGGCCCACCTTTCGGAAACGAAAACTCAATCATCACCTTTCACTCTTCCAGAGGGACCACTCGATGCTCTCGTTCGAAGGTCAACCCACCTCGGGCGCCACCGCCATCGTCGAAAAACTCGTCGTCAGTTTCCCTTTTTCAACGATCCGAGAAAAACCTCCCCTCCCCCGTCGGATTTCTGACGTCCCCTCGTGGTTGCATTCTCCTTTCTTCCAGGGCCTCCCTTTCCAAACCGTCCAACACCGAGTCACGACCATGGACGCCCAGCCCGCGTCCCAGACCGAGGCGTCCATGATCGTACTCGTCACCGGCCAATTGATCGTAAGAAGTCGACATTTTTCGCTGCCAGATGCGAGTGTTCAATCCTGACGATGTTTCATCGAATCAACAGACCGGAGACGAAGCCAACGCCCTGTCCTTCTCGCAGACGTTCCACCTCAAGCCCGCCGGTGCGTCCCCACCCCCCGCAGGCCTGATCAAGTCCTTTCTTAGAGCCGCAAGAGAACTGACAACGCCTCGAGTGCTTCTTCTGAAATCAGACGGCAGTTATTACGTCTACAACGACGTCTTCCGGCTCGTGTACGGTTGATCGATTCCCCTCTCTGCTTTTTCCCTTTCTCGGGGATGCTTCTTCCAATCGTGTGTGCAATCAGAGTTGGGGTGCCTCTATTCATGAAGAAGCCGTCCAAAGACTGGCATGATCTTTCCCCTCGAACGAAAGAACTGGCATTCCACGAGCCCAGAGAAAGTTTACTCCTACAAAGCTGGGACTTTGTCCGAGCAAACCGATCCATGATCCGTAAAGGGAATGGGAATGGGAAAGCGACAAGGAAGTTCGAAAAAAAGCTACTGTATCCTAAGCCTCCAACAGAGTAAAGCGTGTCGTCGACGAGTATTGGGGGACGACCGGCGGGTCGAGCGTCGAAGTGAAGCGAATGCCACTAAACTCGACAAGCCGCTTGCCCGCCAAAGGAAAGTCGACGGTGCGCAAGCGCCTCTGACGTGGTGCATAGCGTAGGCGGGCACGGCGATGCGTGGTCTACCTCCACCCGATACGAGCGGACAAAAAGAGAAGGTGAGGTGCCGACCGAAGGCGTGGCATACATACGCTTCCGCGCCGAACGCGAAGGACGGGTCCAGTAGTGCCTCGAGCAAAAAGCTGCGTCCGAAGCCCTTAGTACTCCGTCGTTCCCGCGGCGGACACGGTATACTGCGAACTCGCATCATCATCATCTCCATGTGAGCTCCAAGCCCTCTCCCCCAAACTCTTGTACGCGCTCGACGCCTCAAACTCCTCATCCCTCCTCAAGCGATCGGCTTGCGAAAAGGCCAGACTTCCTGCGGTGCCTCCGTTGATGGAGGAGACGTCGTCGCGAACGGAGGCCGTGTCCGAGGCGTGCGAATGCAAGTCTTGCGAAAGCGTCGACGAGGCGTAGGATGATGCACCGCGTTTGATCGAACCGGGGTAGGCCGAACCGGCTTGTGAGAACGTCGGCATACCTGAAGAATAGGTCGCTTGCGAACGAACGGATTGCGCATCCGAAGGGATCGAACTCAAGGCGTCGTGAGTACGGAAGAAGGACGAGTCGAACCGAGAAGGGACGCCGAGACCATTACGATCACCGTTGAGCATGTCCCTTGCGCTGTGTTCGAAGCGCTTCGAGTTCTCGCTTGCTTTGTAGGGTCGACGAGGCTTGGAGAATTGGATCATGCTCGGTTGGAGGTTGTTCAGCGGTCCTTCGACGAGGCAGCCTTTCTCCTTGTAGTGCGTCAACAGATAGTGCCACAGAGCGTGCTGCGTAGGGAAGAGGCTTTCGGGGTCAGCCTACGAGCAGCGCGGCCATAGTGGAGACCATCCAAGTCTCACCTTGCTCAACACCTTGGGGTTCCCCAAAATGACACACCCATACTTGGCTCGCGTCAAAGCGACGTTGAGACGCCTCGGATCATCCAAGAACCCAATACCCTGATGTTCGTTACTTCGCACGCACGAAACGATGATGTAATCCTTCTCTCGCCCTTGGAACGCATCGACAGAAGCGACTTCGACGTCCTTGTACAACTCCTTCTTGAGCGAGCCGTTGAACTGCATGTACGAGACGACGTAGGATCGTTGGCCTTCGTAAGGGGTGATGACGCCGATTTGGGAAGGAAGAACGCCCGATTTGAAGAAACGCGTGACGATCTTTTCGACGTTCGAGGCCTCCGTGCTGTGCGGATGGGTGAAAAGCCCGAGTGTCAGCATCCAGTGCGTGGGGTGCTGCCCCTCGCAGATCCTAGAATGAACCTACCGATTGAGGAAGGACGTTCCACTCGACGAGATCTCCTCCTGCCCAAGATTCTGGTGGAAGTACATCGGCGTCGATGGTTGAGGCCACGGGAAATCGACGTTCTTGCGCAACCGTTCCGGCGCAGTCACACCGTTCTGCAGAGTACCCTCGTAGAACATGTTGGAAGGGAACTCGGACAGGCAAGGATGCATGCGGTACTGGACTTGAAGACGGATTGGTCGGTTGCCGAGGAGGACGAGGCGTTCGAATAATGATTGGGCTAGGCCAGCACGAGCAGCCTTCTTGTTCATGATCGTCGGACCGAGCTGCGAATGATCGCCGACCATGACGAGTTGCTTGACGCCGAACGTCAGGGGAATCATGCACTCCGGCTCGGTCTGAGTGATGCGGATCAATCGGTCAGCGCACATCGAAAACCACGCTCTGATGTCGGTGAACTTACAGCTTGAGTAGCCTCATCGATCAGGACGGTCCTAAACTTGAACTTGGCCAACCTCGGATCACCACAACCCACGCAGGTACAGCAAATGACATCCGCACTCCCCAGAATCTCCTTCTCGCACGCCCTCGTCAAAGCTTTAAACTTGCGTTCATCGCTCGAGCTCAACTCGCCTTGACTCTCCTTCAATTGGATGAGCTTTTGCAGTTCGACGTGAGTGTCTGAGTTGGCAACCTGGGCGTGCAGCGTCAAGAAGGACACGGACGACTCGAGCGCCTCTCGAGATTTGGCCGTCACTCGAACGACCTTGAGGCCGGTCTGGTGGATCTTCTCCGTCAGTTGATCGACGGCGACGTTTGACGGGGCACAGACGAGCACTTGGCCGGGGTTCATCTTGGCGAGGTGGTAGACGATCGAAGCCGACGTCACGGTCTTTCCGGTTCCAGGAGGACCCTGAGAGGAGAATGTGCACAAGGATCAGCAGGCAACCTAATTTCTGATGCATCCAAAGCGAACTTACTTGAATCAAACTGAGCGGCTTTTGCAGCACACTCTTGACGGCGAAAATTTGCGAGTGGTTGAGGTCAGGCAAAGTCGGAGCGGAAACCCTAAGTGGTGGTGAGGCATCGTCAGATCAGCTGCAGGAACAGCTCTTCAGCTTCGATTGATTGCTTCGCTTCACCTTTTGGGCATCTGCGCCCTCAATACCTGAGGTGGTGCCGCCTCGTGACCCATCAACTTGTGGTAGATGTATCCACTGACGGACTGCTCGTCGACGGCAAAGGTCTTCATCGCAAGCTGCATGCGGTCGAATGAAGTCGACTTCCAAATAAAGTCGGCGGAAAAGTTGTGGGTGCAATCGATTGGTACGCCGTCGTTGCGCCTCAGCTCGAGAGCGATCTCGTCAGAGACGTCTGCAGAGACTGGGTCAGCCTCCGGATCCTACATCAAGGCTTACAGAGGCTTGTAACTCACTATTGGGCACCTTGATGACATGACCGACCCCTTCCCACGCCTTGTGCAACTCGCCATGGTACCTCAACCTCAACTCGTCGCCGACGGCCAAGCGCACCTCACCCGATTCGAGTTTGGGGAGGTTGAACCAGGCGATGCGCTTCTGGTTGAGACCCATGTCCCAGCGCACGACGAGCCCTTCCTGCGTTTGCGATTCCTTGAGTCGCTTGTCGTAGTCGGCTTCGATTTTGACGAGCGGACCAAAGATGTTCTGGTACAAATACGCGTCCTCGTATCTGATGGGTGGTTCGAGTTGATGGATCAGCTTGGAGCAGGAACGTGAAAACTCCAGTCACAGTGCGCCCTACTTGAGCAATATCGGTTGTGGCTCATCATCAACCCCCGGCTTCTCCAAATCTTCCAGCGTCGCTTCGGCGTTGTCCCTCCACAGCTCTTCGAGCTTGTTGATCTGGTGGAAGGTGATCTGCCTCGCTCGGAGCTGTTCCTGCTCGGACGGGATCTTGACGAGCCACGAGAGGAACGAGCGATCCTCGATCAGGGGTGACCATTGCGTCGTGTCCCAGACGATATTCTTTGAGGACTGCATCGCTGCACAGGGTTGGCTGAAGGCAGGAATACACGTCGGTCAGGGAAAAGAAAGGAGGTTCGCCGTCGCCGAACTGGAGAACTGGAGTGCAACCAACTCAGAGCGGGGCCACGTACCGACAGAGCAAGACGACGACGGTGTCGCTCTTGGCGGGGATGAATCCGAGAATGAACACGTTCTTGGCACCGCACGCATAGCATTCAGGGGTGGTCTCTCCTAGAGGAGATTCGGCGTGGAGGGTGACCTCCCTGTGCTTGGCGCGCACGAGGTGGTTGACGATGTGGGACCCGGACGTCGATCCGCGCGAGTTGCAGAACCACTTGTTGCAAATGAGGCACTTGACGACGCAGGCTGGGTTGTGGATGCCGCAGTAACTATGGATGGATTCGGACATTCGTACGTTCATTCGCCATTCGCCGTTCGCCGTTCGCCGTTCGCCGTTCGCCGTTCGCGGTCAGCTCCAAGTCAAGAAGTTGGCTCTGGTCCAGACGGCCACTACTCACGAGCATGCATGGGGGGCCAGTTCCCTGTTGAGATCGTCCAGCATACCGGCAAAGTCATCGTCGTACAAGTTCGCAACCGCGTTGGGGTCGAGGTCGTTCGTGTCGCCGCCGGACGAGCTCGCTTCTCCCGTCGCAGCCCCGTTCAAGTCATCGAGTGTGAGATTGTGGAAGTCCAGCTCGAGTGGCTGGTCATGTCCGTTCGGTCCTGGGTGATGGTGACCATGGTTTCGCGCGGTGTTTGCACCCGAAGCGACGGCTTCGCTACTTGCTGACGGGTGCTGCCGCTGCTGAGCCTGAGCCTGAGACTGAGACTGAGACTGAGCTGTATGCTCGGTCAGCGCGGACGAGTGCACGGATGTGGTGTCGTCGTTGGGGTTGAACGAGTAGGCCGATGCGCCATCGAGATGTGAGAAGCCGTACGCCGACATGAGCGCTCGCAGTTGGCCCGGGGACGAATGCAGCAGTAGTGGATGGGCAGTAGTGGGCAGTGAGCGAGTCAGGATCAGCATGCAGCAGAGCGCGAACGGTGGCGACCACAAGTCGGGCGCTCAGGCTGCAAATCTCTGCAAATCGCAATTTCAACTTCACCGCTCGCTGCCTTTCCGGCCTCTGCACTAATCAGTAATGCGCTTGCCCGGGCCAGCAACCTCAACAATATCCAAACTAACCCTGCGTCGAGGCACCGGATTTGATTCAACACGCATTCCCTGTGAGCTCGGCGAGTGCCTTAATCCGACATCCGGCGCAGGCGAAACCGGCAGTCAAGTGCAGTGGACACGGTCCAAATTGCTCGCGGACGGGACTGACCACCCGGCGCTGACAGTGACCCCTTTTTGAATCTCCTCTCCAACGTCGCCACAACAGCCCATTTCCTGGCTGTTGTCTCGGCATGACTAAATCACAACCCTACGTCCAAACTCTAGTTTCCTTGCCCGTCTACGTGGAAGGAAAAAAAAACTTTAACGCGTCACGACTCTCTGTGCCCTGAAACCCGGTTCCCGGTTCCCTCTCACCCCCACTTTGACCGGTCACTCCCCTCGCTCCCGACCCCACGCACTCATCAGCTCCCCTCCATCCACGCTGACCCTTCCGCCTAACCAAATCTGAATCGTCTCAAACGACTCGTCACCTTGATCGGACAAGGTATGGCCAAGCCGGGGTTCTACGCCGGTACGTACATCATCCTCGACACTTTGACGTCATGCTTCGCAGACCACCGCTGACCACCGCTGACCGACCCCCCTCTTTGTCGCGCACAGTGAGAAGAGGTCGACAACCTGGCGTCTATGCGACGTGGTCCGAGGCCGAAGCCCAAGTCAAAGGTTTCACTGGAGCGGTGCATAAGAAATTTGCCGATCGGCAATCCGCAGAACACTACGTCAACGGACTCGCTTCGTCGTCGTCAACCACAGCTACCTCCTCTTTAGCGGCAACTCAAGCAGTGCAGCGACCCAAGAGGGAGAGCCCACAGGACGCGAGCAAGGATACCAGACCTACCAAATTGGCCAAAGTGACCGCAAGCAGCGGTCAAGCGCGCAAAGACGAGACGAGAATCGTCTATTGCGATGGATCGTCGAGGGGGAACGGGCAAAAGGGCGCCGTCGCGGGAATAGGGGTCGTTTGGCAACAGGGTGTCGACGCTTCGTCAGTGATCTCATAGGGATTCTACCTTTTAGATCCTGCTAAACTGACCAAAGCAAACTTGGGTGATGACTCCGTCCGGATCTTCGCCTCAGGAACCTCTCGGAGCGACTACCCGGCAAGCTACAGACCAACAACCGGGCCGAGATGTATGCAAGTCCAAGGTCAAGTACCATGATGCAGCATGTGCATATACTGACTCTACTCTGTTCATCCACCCTCACCTGCAGGCCGTAGCCCGGATCCTCGAAGAAGACCCCCACCCGGAGCTTCCCCTCACCATCTGCTCCGACTCGCAATACACCATTTCCGTATTCTCGCAATGGATACCTTCCTGGCGTGCACGCAACTGGAAGACTTCCAGCGGCGGTCCCGTCATGAACAAAGATTTGATCCTCTACATCCTCTCCCTCATCGCGTCTCGACCCAGCCCCGATCCGAACTCCCTCACTTCGAATATCTCGTTCCGCAAAGTGAAAGCCCACGTGGGAATCGAAGCGAATGAAGAAGCGGATCGGTTGGCGAATCTGGGGGCGTTCAAACCTGTGACTAAGGATCGGGACTTCGCGAAAGAGGCTAAGGATATGGAGGATAAGGTCAAGAGGGAGAACAAGGGGATCAGGAGGGCCGATTCGGTCGAGGTTGAGGTCGAGGTTGATGCAGGCGATCTGCTTACAGAGGTGAGCAATACTTCTGGATCGACGTGGCATGTGCTTGATTGGCTCACAAAAACCTGGGATCATACGCATGTGCTGCCCATCGATCGCAGGAGGAGTTGAGAGAACTCGACGAACAGCAAAACTTTTGATTGGTCGGCGCGCGCCTGCCAAACGCGAAGAGCATCAACGTTGGCCCCACATATTCGCATCTCGCAATGATTCGGCCATGTATCATATTTTGAAGTTTATGGTTATGTGCAATGCATACGTTGGTAGATGGGCGCCGGTTGCCCGAAGGTAATCGTCTTTTATGTCAGCGTTCCGAGCGGGCACAGCCCAAGTTGCCCGATCGAGCCAGAACGCGAGGCGTGGCGCGGCTGGGGCGATCCCGACTCGGCATCGGGGTCCTTCGGCATTTTTTTGGAACATGCGACTATTGCTAACGAGTGATGATCGTGTTTCTCTGACTGGTGACCACGGGGGTCGTAGCTCAATTTGGCTCATCGACCCACTGCTTCTGTGCCTTCCCTTCTTCTTCTCCCATCCCAAGACGGGCGCGGGCGCTCCACTCGACTCGAAGCCACCTGTGCGTTCCAACCCGGCGTCGACTTCCATCGCGAGCGATCTCAATTCTTCGAGCCCACAATGAAGCTCCTACTCCTCCTCGGCGTCGTGTCATCAGCGCTGCATTTGGTTCTGGCACTGACGGTCAAGCAAAGGCCACTAATCGTTGCTCGAGGAAGTGAGTGGTTTTTACGTAACAGTGTGTCTCACTCACGATCGAGCATCACCACGGACTCGGCTGATCCCGATTTGCGCTACCCCCTGCCAGTGAGCGCAACGGCGGATTGTGCAGGAGTGAGCACAGTCGTTTGCTCGGTACCCGAGAGGAGTTCTCCAGAGAGTAGTGAGTCAATCGGACACCTCTAGGTCCCTTCACACAGCATCAGAGATGCCTCCCGCAGCCTTGAGCACATGAGCAGCGAGCTTCAGAGCTATCAAGTAATTTCCGCTTGTGCTCGGAGCTGATGTCAAGCTCTCGTTCTCACCCCACCCCTTCACAGAAACCTACCGCCAATTCATGAAAGTCCAATCCATCGCCTCCCAACTAAGTTGGCCCAACGGGCTCCTTAAACCCACCTACGAAGAAGTCCTCACCTTCTACGCGCTTCAACAACAAGGAACGATCGGTGACGTCGACATCTCCCGACCCTGGAGCATCTTTTCCTCCGCTTTGGCGAAATATAATGCGTGGAAGGAGGATGAGGGTGTTTCCTGCGATGAAGCGAGGTCGAGATATGTGAGAATGTTTGTCAAGCTTTTGGAGAGGGCCAGGGATCAACAGGAGTCGTCGGGGCATGGGGATCTGGCAAAGACGCTCGCGATGTTTATGAATAAGATTGTGTCGATTTAAGGATTGCAATGAAAGCAGCTGTCTGAGAAATTAAACACAGCTCGGTTATAGCTAAGACGAATATAAGAGTGGGGCGCTGCGAGATGCGCTCAATTTTTCTACTGGGAAACGTGCAGCTAAAGCCCCTGTCGCCGACGAGCTCCTGTCCCCTCTCGAGGCTCCCGACCCAATGGTCGTGGATCCCATTTCCCAACGCAAGGAATTGTGTTTCCCGTCCACGCAATCTCGACCATGACATTGTCGACGTCCTGCTGGGTGACCTCCGACCGAACCGACGTCACGGTTGCGACGGCGGACGCGGACACCGCGGGCCGGGGCCGATTCCTCTCTGTGTCAAAGAGTGGAGTGCTTCTACATTTTGCAAAAGACATTCTGGAAATTATACCCATGTCCGTATTCAAGAAAGAGACCCTATCGTTCCGGCTACAAATTTCCTTGGTGCATCCCCCCAAAACCCTCAATTAAGCCCCGCGACGATGTCGACGGGGGACGCGCCAGCCCGCGCCGGGGCCCGCTCGTCCTCTACCGTCACCCCACACAACTTCCACGTCGCCTTTCAGCCCGGATCTGGTCCCGACCAAAGCATACAGAAACACGTGCACCACAACCCACTTCTCACCGTGGTCATGAGCCCCGCTCCACCGGACGATGATCACGTCTTCTTCACTGGTGAGTTCCCGTGTCTGCAAGCGGGTGTCATGACACGGGGCCACGAGACCTCGAGGCGATGCGCCACATCACGTGTTTTGGTGGGCTGATCAGCTGAGCATCGGTTGTCGATGATCGACGAACCCGCAGTGACGGGGTGTTACTCCCCTCGACTATTCCGAGATCGGTGAGTCCACCAAGCACACACGATGCACTGTCTCCTTCATGATACTGATCTCCCATCATTCCCACCAGCGCCCAATCCGAACTCTTCGCGCAAAAGCACGGCGGTCAAGTTGATTCCTTCCGCACGCGAGCCGAGGCGTTGCTCAAGCTCTCTACGGTCGGCGTCTCGGCAGGCGCTCGAAGATCAACGAGTAAAGACTCCTGCAACGCTTCCTCTTCACAATCGAATGGTCAGGACGCGGGTGCAGCACAAGTTCAGGTCTACGAAGACGATTTGGACGACTCGGAGACGGATACGCCGGCGATCGTCATTTCGACCAGCGATTGATCGGGGAGGCGTCGATTTGACATGCGGTCACGCCGGAGAAGCTCGGTTCGAAGCGGAGTCCGTCAGATGCGTTCGTAAAAGGAGGGGCGTTGCAGTGGGGAAAGAACGAATGAGTCGAGCTTTCCAGTCCGAAAGACACTTTGTTGTAGTAGATAAATTGTATGGCTTCACTAAATTTGGTTTGTATCGAAGGACACTTGTTATTGGACATGATCAGATTCTGCGCTCAGGGCGTGAGGCATGCGCCTTTGATGTGCATAAAGTACAATCTGTCCCTGTTGAGCGCTGGAAATGCAAGTGGTACCCGAAAGCTAAAGCTGTTAAGAGGCTACTTATAGCGCTGTTCTGTAAGGCATCCCCTTACAGTCGGACTTTGACACCACTGAGCGACTCTTCGCTTCTCCCGTACATGCAGATGGACATCAGCGGATTCTATCACACTAATCTGAGCATATCAGAGGATATATACAGCTGTATTGACGGGTTGCTGCGTTTGTCTTTCACGACTCTTCGGCGATGTCGAGCTCCTTGTACTGCCTAAAGATTCCGTACTCCGAGTAAGGCTGTCTGCGATCTGAAGCGAGGTACTGAGCGATCCTCGGAGATGTCTGAATACGCTCGTGCAACTCAAAAAGCTTGGGGTATTCGGGCTTGATCTTGGCGAGCCAGTTTGGGAACGCGAATTGGAGCTGTGCAAGGATCGAAGAAGAGGAGCAATGTCTCAAGCCACAGTCCGCAATTTCTCGAGTGGAGAAAGCAGTGCAGGCATGCTCGAGAGCGGACTGACCCCATCGACCAGTTGAAACGCCGCCAAATCCACATAGGACACACCCGACTTGAGCAGGTACCCATTTCCCGCCTTTTCAATCGCCGTCTCGAGATACTTGAAGTAGCGAGGGAGGCGCGCTTCGCGGAATTCTTTCGCCGTTTGGAGCGCTGCCTCTTTTTGGTCGTGGTAGAACATGGAGGTCGAGATGGGATGATGCGTATTGTGCGCCTTCGAACAGACTCGATTGCTGGTCAGTAGGACTCTTTCGAGTTGACAGTCCGCCCCAGGTCCCAGGACGTGGCTCCGACCGGCCGAATTTTCAAGCTCACCTCGTTGACGACGTCGAGAATCGTCAGCAGCAATTCTTGTTGATGGAAGTGGCTGACATCGTCCAAAGAAGCCTTCGTGTGCTTGAGCCTTTTGGTTTCAGGTTGTTGGTTCTCCTGCTCAGCGCTCGCGTCCGAGGCAGCGGCGGGACTTTCAGAGTCGAGGTCGATGGGCGCCACACGCGCCGAGAGGAACGAGATGATGTTGGGCGTTTGTGAGATGACGGCCTCGACTTTGTCGGATCCACTGGACTTGACGACAAGAATGGGAGGGGCGAAGGGAGTAGGGTTGTCCTCTGGATTGGAGGTGATAACCAAGGACATCAGTTGAGAGATGTTCTCTCCGAGTACCGTGTCGGACTCGGACTTGATGCTACACTTGAGTGACGCGCAATTCGTGGGACTGACCACAGCCTTCGAATCTGCCCTGGACGTAGGGTTGAATGGCTTTCTGGCCTTCTTCGGTCGCGGTGTCGTGGTACGGGGTAGCAGTCGCTTCGAGGTACAAGCGAATGAACTGCGAGAGTCGGGGGGTGGGGCGGGGGGGGCACGCCGTCATGTCAGAACGGCGGCGACAGCTGCTACCGTACCGTGTCGATGTACAACTCACTTCAGCACGTCCGGGCAGACCTGGTTATCGATCGACCAGATGTGGTACGGTAGGGCGAGACTTGGTCAAATGAGCGTCCTGAGGCATGGATGACCGTTGCTCCTCTCCGCGACCATGTGGGGGTCGAACTCGGCCCCGGAGGCAGTTGCTCACTCACCAGCGTGGTAGACAATGGTGTAAGCCGACATTGAAGTGAACTCAGAGAGATAAAGGTTTATTGACTGGTACTCGGTGTTGCTGGATGCGTAGAGAGAATGGAGCAGGGCGAGAAGGAGATCGTCACTTTGCTCACTGCAGAGGAACCTCCCTCGGAGGACCCGCGCAGACCCGCGCGGCCAATCCCGACAGATCCCGACGGAACCTCGGCTTTACACCATACAAGGTCCGGCTAATATTACGGGTTTTTGCCGCCATTATCAGGGGTCCCTTTCTTTCTCATCTTTCTCAGTTTTTTGTTTTATCTTCGAAATGCTCATGGTTCTTCCAACAGCAACCACTGTCGTGCAGTGGATGGCTAGTACTAGCGCGCAGGGACACACGACGGAGTGTTCCATATTGACCCGTCCAGATTACTCTGCGTTCTCCGGATGAACTTAGCAACGTCGTGACATTCCAATTCCCGCTGCGCCACTGTGCCTCACTATAGCTCGATGTCAGTGGCGGCGGCATCGTGAACCTTGCCGGCGCCACTTCCTCCAATCATCCGGGCCGCTTGAATCCGACGTCTCATATTACGCCGCCAGAATAAGCGCAATGTCTTCTCGTCCCAATTCTTCATCGGAATCCCTCAAAATCCGCAAGAAAAGCGCAACATACTGTATCCTCGCCTCGTCGCAGGGCATTCCTTCCAGTCGCTTCCATGCGGTGTATTTGGCTTTGCCAGCCAAGTCGAAGTATCCCGGTTTCTCGATATTGAGGTCCCCAATCACGCCTTGCTTGATTAACGCGTACAACACGAGCATTTCCTCAGCCGAACTTTCAAACGGCGATTTTGAGAACAAGCCGCTCTTCCGAGGGAGGCGTGCTTGCAGCTCGCGAGCCGTCACGAACTTTCGATAGGTATCTAATTTTGTTCCGCGCCGTAGTCAGTCAATCGTTGCTTCCCATAAACAACTTTGCAGCGTATTGGAATGTCCACCCACCGTCCAGAGTGAGGTTCTTGGGCACCGAACATTCGATGGGGCCGCTCGATCCAGCGCAGTCGGCGGTCGCGCTCACTGCAGAAAGTTCGAGGCGACTTTGCACGGTCAGCTCCTCTCGTGTCCTTTCTTGTAAGACCGCATACGAGGTCCTCTTTGGTGACTCACTACCACGGGCAGCGAGGGTGTTTCTGATACCGTCCACCCGATCCACAGCGATCGCCACTGTCGATGACAGTGCCAAGGCGAGGAGGACTGAAAACGTGAGCAGCAGCTTCATCGTGATCACAATGGTAAGTGACGTCGAGGCAGCGCTAAGGTTCGTGTAAACGACCCTCCACTGATTTAGAAGGAGGAGTGGATAATAGGAAGACAAGAAAGAAACACCAAAACTGCGTGCTCTGTTCTCGGCAGCCTATGCGGACCCCGCCCCGTTCCTTGCTGTTTCCAAAAGGGGATCGGCATTCCAGTGCCTCGCGCCGTTTTAGGATGAATCGAGGCGCGCCTCGCGCGGCCGCGCAGCTGTCGTGGCGCTCCCTGGCATAGCCACCTGTTGGCCGATAATAATATTGACACTGACTTGGTCGCCAGATTTGCTCCAAACTACTGACTTCCAGTCCAGCGGCTCAATGTCAGTCTAGCGACTGAATGTTTCTCAATCGCGGCCACATCGAATACCACCGCATACCGAGACATAGCGCGAGATGCACAGATCCGAGAGTACACCGTTTGTAGCGACAGCGTCATGATGATATTATATGCCTTGCATTCAGAGTAGATTCTGAGCACTCTGACCAAACTCATTCAATGCCTCCGCCCTCAACTGGACCCATTCGTCCTCACTGGCCCCCGAGCAGCTTCTCAACAAGTCAATGAGATAGCCCACATCTCTCAGCTCCTTCGTGGCTACCCGCTCCGGCGTCTTGCCGGAAGCGACGTTGATCTTCTCGTCACCAGCTTCCTCGTCCCACGATACGGCCTCTTTATCCCAAGCAGCGTGCTTCTCCCTCCTCTTTTGCAAGATCCTGGCAATGAGCTGCATCCCATTGGTTGACTGCCGTTGCGCCTTGAGCGTCCTTTCCCGATTGTCCCACGTCAGCTGGCCACGGTCCATCGCGTCCTCCTCCTCAATTATCCCTACCACATTTCCCTTCTCCCACAGCTTGACGAGACCGACAACAACCTGGCCGTGCGTTCGTTCGTTCGGATCGAGGCCGTAGACTTTGAACGCCTCTAAGACGTGCGCCACGGCGACCCAATCTTGCCTTTGCAGGAATAGCTTGAGGAACGTGTTGAGCGTGATGGTGGACATGATCGGCTTCAGTAATCCCGGCAAGACCAAGAGTCGCTTGCCACCCGTAGCTTCCCGATGAGCATCGAGGAACGATCGGTACAGCGCTCGAGCAGTCGGTGGATCTTGGGATGGGTAGCCTGCCTCGCGCTGCAAGGGGCTCGCACGGTGGGCCTCGACACGATTCGGACGATGAGCAGTACGCAAGCCTCGACTTGAGCTCGCACGTAGCATCGAACTTTCGCGCCGTACTTGCGGTTGGATCAAGGCTTGGATGCAGAGCCGCCAAGTCATGTGGTCGCGCTGCCACCCACCCTGCATCATTCTGGCGAGCAAACCCCAAAACGAGGTGAAATGAGCTCGCTGCAGTTCGACACGCAGCAGGGCGTTGAAGACAGGCGTCGAGAGTCGGACACGATCCTGGTGTAGCAGAGAAACGATCGAGTAGGCCGCGTCGCGTTCGGCTGGGCGTCGATACGTCGCGATCGCCAGGAAGTTGAGGAGGGCGAGGTATGGTTCCGCAGGTGGAGACTCAAGGATCGTCAAATCCTGCCCGCCCGTATGAGTCATCAGCCCTTTGCTTCGTCTATGTAGCGAGGATTCAGTCGTTTCGAGGACGGGGAGAGTTTCCGAGACTCGAGACTCGAACCAAAGAGTACGCCACTGAAAGAAGAGCTCCTGCGCGCCGTCAATGTCGCGATCGGAGGCCTTGCACCGAATTGCCTCGGCCCACATCTCGGGCCGACCAATGTCGCCTTCATGAGCCGAGTCGATATGATTGGCAAAGATCTCGAGAGCCGCATCGCTTTGGCCAACTCTCTTGAGAGCATCCATCGCCGCAAGAGCAAAGTGTGCACCGAGCTTCCTGTCCTCAGCCGATCGCTCCATCTCGTCCTCGGTCGGCTCCTGCAATTGCTTAACCCATTCTACGAGAGTCTCAAGGTAGGCTGGGTTCGAGACGATTTGGCTTGCGGAGTTGGTAATGACGAGCTTGGCTATCGAAGCCGGGATGGCCCACCCCTTGCGACGCGAGGCCTTGAGCGCCTCGAGCGCACAAGAGATCTGGCCATATTCGATGAAAAGGCGCAGCAGCGAGACGAAGTTTTCCGAGCTGACGAAAGACGGGGAACGGCTGAGTTCGGTGAGGTACACATGCAACGCGTATTTGGGTTGACGCCCTCGTAGCAGGTGCGCGAGGTTGAAGGCGAGCTCGGCCGGGCTCGCGGCGAGCATTCGCCGTGAAGGACCCTTTGGTGCTGGTACGGATAGCCTTCGTCCCATTTGAGCGTTTTCTCGAGCTCCATGTGGCTGGTCAGGTCGCGCAAGCGATGCGCCGTCTATCGAATAACTCGCACCGGGCATCCGTGACGTCGAGGCTATCGGTGCGAAGCTCGTCGGGGCGTTCGTCACAGGGACTCGTATGGTAGCAGAGGTCGACAAGGTACGAGCAGCCTGTCGCTTCGTGGATGCGGTGAGACAGGCGCAACAAGGCGCCAAAGGCGTCATGTTGCTGGAGTGTGAGGTCCAGCTGTGGCCGAGAAGATGAAGCCGGTTCCCAAGCCGCCACTCGAGGTTCGGCGGCCTCAAGGCCTTCATCCGGCGCACCATGCCAGTCTATGCAAGTGTAGGCTCAAATGAGACTCTGGCGGAGAGCTGTGGTAGTTGAAAGGTGGGACAGGATGGGACATCGGTACATCTCACCCGAAAACCTGCTAAAGTGCAAGATCACCTACTGATCAGACTTCACCCGTCTTCTAGTACGCTGTCAGGAGTTCATGTTGGCCAGGGTCGATGCAACGCCAAAGGCTATTATCACGTGACCGTCGAAGGCGTTCGGTCGATGCCGATCGCCATCTACGACCGCGTTTGTCAGCAAATGCAAAAATATCTCCCATCTTAAGTGGGCTGACGTAACATCCACTCAAGGTGCACATGATATTCGAATTTGTTTCTGTTTCCTTTTACAATCGGCCCGTGTGGGCACTGCAGATGAAGGCCCGTCCGTCGCCCGAACCGATCGACGAACCGACGAACCGCGCGACCGTCACTCTTCACGAAAACACTTCAGGTTCTGTTTCGAACCGATCTGTGACTTGGAAGAAAAATAAAATAAAATAAAAAAATAAAAATAAAAAATAGTCTGACGCTGGTACCAAATCTGCGGGTACCTACCCTACCCAGCACAGCATGAGAGAAGCCTTGTCGAATTTTGCCGGCGATAGCTCTCGGTGGCTCGGTGAATCGCGCGGCCTCGTATCCGCGCCCGGTCACCTCGAGAGTGGGCCCCCGTGCGGACAGGGTATTACAGGTGATGTAGGGCCTTTATGGGCGTCTCTGCTGGCTCTATCATGCTCTACTAGCCTCAAAAAGTATGCATACGGCAAGGGAAGACGATACATGCAGATTAGCGGAAGCTGTAGCAATTTCATTTTTTTCAGGGCGTACCGCACATTTGTTGGCGCAGAGTACGCCCTAAATAGCTCACGCTCCGCCTAATGGGGCGTACTTGGTCCGAGGCCGGTACGCCTGGGGCCTACGTGAATTGGCACACGTACGCCCCAAAACTTTAGATCGCATTTGTGGTGAAACGCTTGAGTTGAGTTGCAGGGGATATGCAACTACAGTCGATAAATAAGATGTGTACGAGGCGGATCGGTAACTAGGCGAGGGGTTGAGTCCAGTTAACGATGGGGGAAAAGGCTAAGGTAGATCACTTCACGAAGAATCAGGCCATACGGTTGGTGCTGGTTAGATCTCACAGTTTCATTGTTGGGAATTTGAGTGTGCGTGTGTGTGTGTTCAAGTGTTCAAGTGTTCAAGCGCCCAAGTCTCCAAGTCTTTCGTCCCCGTTCAAACTCTCTCGCCTCCCCTTTTTCCCAGGGCACTGAGACTTAGGGCAGTAACTGAGACTTGAAATCGGCTGCCGAGCCTCCGGCGCTTTTGCTTTCCACTCCTTCGAGCGAGACGAGCGCCGGGACTCCTGATCACGTTTACCCAGTCCAGCTGTCGAGCATGTTGGATTGATAGGTCAACCAGCCATGCGTGAGCTCAACACGTTGCCAATGGAGTGTCTGAACCCTTGCCCTGTAAACGAATGGTTCCCTCGAGGTGGAAGGCCCGGATTCCGGAAGTCCGAGCAACTCCGTAAGACGGGTGTTGAATTCTCTCTTGGCCCATGAAATCCCAAGATGAGATCAGAGTTTTGAGTCCAAGACAAATCGCGGGACTGACTCGAGTCAAGTTCGAACAGCCGTGCCGGGGGACGCGGTCACGTGATATGTCTTGGCCAAGCACGTGCTTTCGATCGTGAGATTGATTCGACGCCTCTGTCGACTTCGTGGCTCTAGCTCTTGAACACATCGAGTGCGTTCGCGCAGCAGCAGAACCGAGGACCGCATCTGTCACAGTGGATGCACACATCACCCGTGTGAGATCATCGTACGTGGCCCAACACAGATCGCCGACACCGGCTTCAAAGTTCAAGGACGTGATCATCATGTCAGTCACCGCGACGCCGAGGCGGTCCTTGACCGCTCGCTTGGTCGAGACCGTTCGATTCTATGGACCTCTCGGATTTGTATCTTTCGGTGGACCATCAGCAAATTGTAAGCAAGCTTTGGATGACCTCTACGGAAGGTACCGGCTGCCAACGTGCGCCGGCGCCGACGATACCTACGCGCCTTCAAGTCTTGAATATGTGCCCCGCCTGGCTCCAGGTCCGAGGCCCGTGCTGATAGATTCGGGACCGCCCGCTCAATCGCAGTGATCTTGCTCCGCAAAATCTTCGTCATTCGCGAGAAGTGGATCGATGACTCGACGTTCCAAGATTTGCTTGCATTGGGGAACGCCCTGCCCGGTCCGGCCTTCTCTCAAATCGCCTCAAATCGCCTTCTCCATCTCGGCGATTCGAGGCAACCCGGCGGCCGTCCTCTCATTCCTTCTCTTGACCGGCCCGGGCATGTTTGCCATGATCGGTATCGCATTTGGAGTCAAGAGGATCCCCAATACGCTTCCAGACATTGCGTTCGCACTTTTCACCGGGCTCAACTCGGCGGCTATTGGACTCGTTTCGCTTGCGGCGTACCAGCTGAGTCTGAAGGTCATCACGGACGACATCACTCGTCTGTTGGTCTTTTTGATGGGTGCAATTGCGGCTTGCTACGAGTCGCAATGGCTCTACCCCGTAATGATGGCTGCGAGCGGAATTTCTACTTACTCGTTCGACAAGGCGACCGAGTACCGAGACACGCGCAGAACTGGACGCGAGCGAATTGCAGGACTCCCCGTCGTGCCTGAACAAGCCGAGGACATCGAGATGCACATCGCTCGGCCGATACCAGCCGTCACGAGGGATTTTGTCGAGGCAGAAACACTGCACAAAAGATCGGCCGTCACTCGGCGTGACAGTCATCGCGAGTCGCGGGGACGCTACCCGACTCCGCCTCCTGAAGCATCCTCCTCTCAGCCCAGCCGGGGTAACACGAGCGACGACGCGGGCGCCGAAGTTCAAGAGGAGGAGCGACCGTACTTCACCATCACGGTCAAGCAAGGCTTGATGATCTGCGCCGGCTTCTTCGCTCTTCTGATCTCCTTGATCGTCTCGCGCGCCTTGACGCCTCGAGCACGGATCCTCGACTTCGTGACCAACCTCATGCTTGCCGGCACGCTCATCTTTGGTGGTGGGCCCGTCGTAATCCCTCTCTTGCGATCATACACCGTCGATCCAGGGTGGGTCGCCCCGCGCGATTTCCTCCTCGGTTTCGCGTTGCTGCAAGCCCTGCCCGGCCCTCAATTCAACTTTGCCGCGTTCTTAGGAGTTCTTGTGATCCCATCCCAGCCATTCTTGGGCGGCCTCTTGGCGCGATGGCGATTTTCACCCCAGGAATATTGCTCAAATTGGGTGCTCTACCTTTGTATCAAAGGTTCAAGACCAACGGTCCGGTCCGAAGCGTCTTGAGGGGTTTCAATGCGGGGGCTATCGGACTGGTAGGTCTCGGCGTGACCGTGTTCGCAGTTGGACTCTGGAGCGAACAGCTTCCTGATAGCGTCATCGTCCTTCCCTCCTCAGATCTACTCGGCCGTCTATCGCCTCTTCCGAGTCGGCTTCGTCCAAGGATCGACCCTCGACCCCGGCGTCCCAGCAGCCTTCCGATCTCTCGATCAGGATGGCTTCTGGGTTTCGATCGTCGCGGCGACTTTTGTCGCGTGTGGCTGGTTCAACGTTCCGACACCGGTTGCGATCTTGGGTGGAGCGGTTGGAGGGTTGGCTTGGTATGGTGTTCAGCAAGCTTAGTCATGTTTTGAGGGTACACAGAATACTGTCTGTAGCATCTGGCCCCGGTCAAGATGCGATCGCCGGGGGTGGAGTGGAATGAGAAATTGAATGACTATGATTACAAGACCACCGAAGCCGACAGCTAGACCACCCCCCAAAACATACAGCGTCCAAAAGCGCAGCCACAGAGATAGTACGTGAGGCAAAGTCTACTGTACGGGCCACAGAACAAAGACCAGAGATAGGCTCTTCTCCCGAAACTCCCAAGCCGTGCTATCGCTGCTGGCATGGACACAGACTACTTTCAACAGCGCGTGTAGGGGTGTATCGCTTCTTGGGAGCTTGATGATGTTTACGACGGACAGACTACTCGTGTAGCGGTGAACATGGACCTCGCAGTGGTTGTAGACGGCTGTCGGTTCGTGATGATGGGACTAGCTTGCTTGTTGGCCTACTGCTGCACCGAAGCTTGGTATTCGTAACCGTCACCTGTTGCTGTTGCTGGACGGGGGGCAAAGTCTAATTTGTCTTCTTTCTACGACCATTTGACGAGGCCTTGTGCTCGACATGATTCGTGCGCTGTTCCCGCCCCGGACATTGATTCGCCATATGTTCGCGGCTGAAGCAAAACTGGCAAGGCGTGTCGAGGTGACGGCGGAGGGACCAGAGCAAATCCTCAAACGAAGGAAGTCGTTTCTGACCAGGTTCGAGCCGGCGTATGACAGCCGATCGCCAAGGCTCAAGTGCTGGGGGTACGTTGGCGAGGAGTCGAGCTGCCATGAGCTGTTCGACGTCGATTTCGTTCTTCCTTATGTGGGTCGCCAAGTTTAGGGTTCGCTTGGACCATTCGAGGAAACCTGCGTGATCGGAGGGCATACCGGGCATGTTGCAAAATTTGTCGACGAGGGAAATTGTGGCGAGGGCGTCGTTGGGTGCGTATCGTTCCCGAAAGGCGACCCACCAGTCGTGAGCCGTTGCGTCGGGATCCATGGCAAGGAGCATATGGAGCGCTGGGTCGGTTATGGATGCTAGGATGATCATGCGTGCGTAATGCTCCCACTTGGCGCGAACGTCTTGAGTCCAGGTATCAGGGATCGTGCCGTGTTTGGTAAAGGTGTAAACCTCTCTAGGGGCCAAATACAACATGTTGCGATCCCATTCCCAGAAGTTTTCGCTCCCCTTCAGTTTGCAGTGGTTGGGGATTTCGGGGATCACGTAGGATGGGAGGTTCAAGACGTCGAGCTTTACGCACTAGTTCGTCGTATTCCTTCTTTGTCAATGTCACCGTCGAGGACTCTCCATCCGGTTTAAGGGGCTGCGAACTCGTGGCGTTGTCCCCACGCAGGGCTGGTGACGTGGAGTCATCGAGCTGGGTTGTCATGGCCTATCAGAATTTGGGGGCGTGGGACCAAGTATCGCAGGAGGTTGACACAAGCACAGCCATGATCAGGTCGTTTCCGTTCATATCGAACTTACCTGGTCTCAAAGGTTCGATCAGGAACGCGGCGATGGCGAGGGACATGACTAGGGAAGCAAGCGAATGAGCGCTCGCGCGAGTCTCATATCTTCCACGAGTTTCCAGAAACTCGGCTGGCAATTCGCCGACAGGTGTCGGTCACGTGATGCCATCATGAAAGCCGAGCCAGCTTCGCCTACTTGTCACATTTCGGTCAATCCCCTCATTCAGAGACCCCTTAGCCTACTTGAACATCGTAGTCCTCTGAAGAAATACCCAAAGCTATGAAAGTAATCTCGATAGGGGTCTCGCCAGTGTGGGACGGTTTTCTGGCCCGTGCCCGAACTCTGCAAGGACTCTGAAACGGCAGAAGGCCCCCCAACAAGACAAGAGAGCAAAGAAATGAAACGCAAAGAAAATCTATCACTGGATATGCACTCGATTGCAGTGAGAGAACGAATTCAGGACGTCCATGAGCCTCAGGCGTAGGGCCTTCTGACAAACCTGACAGACTCTCAATCCCGACATTCACTGATAACGCACGTCCGTCATCGACTGGTCTTGCTGCTTCTCGAACGAGTGGCACGAGCAACAACACGAACTTGAAGCTAAGTTCTGCGATGCCTGTTAGAAATATATGGTTGTATCGTCCTTCATCTGATTCTTGCTCCTATTATGGTACTTGGGATTGAGCCTAGCGACGCTTCATGAACTCCCTAGTCACTCATTCTCCCTGCTTTACTAGTCTCTAATCCCTCTTCCCTATTAGCATTACGCTTCACTTTCTAGCCTTCCGCGAGTCTGTCCCTTAGTCTCTGGCCACTCTGTTCTCGTCCCTGTTCATTGGACTGAGTCGTGGTCATCATCAGTTACCACTCGAGAACATTTCTGCAACAATGCCGAGCTTTGATATCCCACCAGGGTCCCGGATGGAAGAGGGTCACTGCGGTCTGCGGCAACGTACTCTTGAGCCGAGCGAAGGTCCGGAAACTTCTTGTATTTTGCGCCGGAGAAACCCTTTACTTGCACTTCGGCCTCGGCCCAAGTGGTGTAGATACCCTCCACGCGGCCACGTCGAACTACAATCAGGGAAGTCGATATCAGGTGATTAGGGGCTAGTTCCGCCTCGGCATCTGCTGTAAGGCCGAAGGAACTTGCCTGCATAGTACCCCGGTACTTGGGTTCCTTGTCTAGCCATTGTTGGTCGTTGGGAGTTTGGTTGCGCGAATTCACAGCCGAGGCCGACGAGTTTCTTCTGGTCGCTTTCTTTAAAAGCTCGTCAGTCGGGTTCGTGTATTGGCTCGCTATCCCTGTCGCGCAAGCGCTCAGCCTTGTCAGCGAGCCGGGCGAGGAGGTGGGCGGATCGAATCAATCGCTGTGTTCAGTTCAATGGCCTACCTAGAAGATCAAACACGAGGGATGTGGATAGGGTGAGTAGGATGAAGAAAGCTAACAGGTGCGGACCGTTGATCAGCCCGGTGTACATAGGACGAGCTGCGATTAGCCGGAATGACCAGTAGTGCTCAAACAGCCGGTTGTTGGGGAAAAAATGCCGAGCTCCCGCAAGGGGGTTTGTGGTCCTCGGGATCCCGTGGGAATCGAAATTGACAAGGTGAACAGCAGCTGTAACGGCAGCAAGTTTTCAAATTGGGAGCCTCGACGGCGATTCAATTACGGCGGTCGTCCGAGGTCAGCGGCAGCGGTGGCAGAAATCGGATTAGGGCACAAGTCACCTCGGGGGATCGTCAGGTCAATGACAACGGCTTCGGCAGATACCTCGTCGATAAAACGCTTTTGGGTAAATTTCAGATCAACTGACAACGACAATACGCACGGAGGACCGACCCGGAAGGAAGAAAGGCGGCTAAAGGCGACTGAATGGAGAGAGAGGAGGTTATTCTGAACGGTGTTTTCGCTTTTTCGCCACGAAGACTTGGAGATTAATGAGCGACAGAAGCGTATAGTTGCGCGGGATTCGGATGGAGGGCCGAGAAAGACGAGGAAAAGCGGGAAGAACGGCTGAATGAGCGGATGAGGCAGTCGAAAGGGATAAAAGCGTGGGACGGTTTGAATGGATAGGAGGTCTCGGAAAGTTCGCTTCTTGTTGGTGGTAGACCATTTCGAGGATCCGATAGAACGTCTCACCCGGCTTCAATCTTTTACGTGTCTTAAGTCTCGTTCGGTATCGTTCTCCAGTCTGCAGTCTCAGCGTCTTGTTCTCGTTCTGGATCCCGTCTCTCGGTTCTACCGTTCTCTCCTGTCTCTAGGCCGTTCGGGTCACCCTCCGTCTCTCTCACCTGTGGCCTCTGAGAAGCTTTTACTCACGTCTCCACCTTTGTTTTGATTCATTATATTGATTGCCCTATCCTACAGGCGCACGTTGAAGTCTCCTAAGGACAAATTTTCAACTGTTGTCTCGGAGCTTGGAATGGCGCGCCATCAAGTCAAAAGCGCCTTCGGAGGGAGCGAAGTGCCCGAATAGAATTTGATAGGCTTGATCCCGCGAACCCGAATTTGGGTCTTTTCCTCATCTTTGGCTCTACATCCGATCAGGTGTGTACTCCGGTTATTCATGTCTCATGGTGTCCAATGATCAACCCTGACGATTGGCTCTGCATCGGCTCAGTCCATTGTTCAACTTGGATGCGTCTGTCCCCTCCTTCCAACTTCGATCAGACGGACACGTTGCGTATGGAGTACAACATCATCGACTTCAAGGCGCAGCTTCGAAATCTTGAACCGGTGATTTGGGTCGATTTAAATGATGTGTATGATCCTCAGGCTCAGGAGTCAGATCCTCAGGAGGCGGTAGTTCAGGAGTCGGACGTTCAGGGATTGGACCACGAGGAGGGTTGATCGAATTGCCTCTTCTTTTCATCACTGGGATTGCTTCATGTCCCATCTACAAGTTCCTTCCAGCTCTATTACCAAGCGCTTCTCCCGGTCCGCTTCCGAGAGAACCTCAGAACCTAAACCCAAACTCCCTCTCCAACACCTTCCGAATCGGTCCCGTTTCGAACGGAATAAACTCCACGTTCTCCTCCTCCCCCTTAACCCCATCCTTGGTGTACAGTTTGGCTTTAATCAGGTTGTCGTCGCCGTCTTTGAGATCGATCGGGGGTGCGCCGTAGGAGAGGGTTTTGCGAGCACCGGTGGGAAGTAGTATGGAGACGACCTACCCGCGAGGGGATCTTCAGTGAACGTTCGATCAAACGCAAGTGAGTAGACTTACGAAAAAGACCATGAACGGTGCCGCCGGAGCATGCGAGTTATAATACTCGGCCATGATGACATCACTCGGCAAGATCGACTCGAGCGTAAAATGAACACAAGGGGACCAATACCCTGGACTCGGATCCAAATTCGTCACATCCTCGACGATGCTTCCACGGGGAAGGACACGACGGTACAACGTCCAGCCGGACGGTGGGTCATGAATCTCTTCGAAAGAGTTGATGCCCATGGCTTGTTTGCGCAAGAGGAAGGATTCGTTGCGGGTTAAAGAACGTGACGTCGCTCCGTCTTCGAGGACGATGGGGTAAGGACATCCCCCGCCGCCGAATCCGGCGTCGAGGACGTAGCGCTTCGAGTCGGAACCGGCCCAGTCGACGATGAGCAGTTCGTGGGTGATGCAGGACCAGTTGTAGCCTTCGACGACGGGGTCCTTGCCTCGGAAAAGGTAGACGCGGGCACCGACTTCGGTCACTCGGTAGCCGAAACCTGAGGGGGGACGGGTCACGTGACGTTCTTCAGTCGTCGCAAGTTGTCGGATGCGAGTACCTGAGATGAACGCACCTCGTAGGAAAGCGGCACAAAGTGTGTTTTGGGCATAGCAATAGCCCCCTGTACCGCGAGCGATCGCACACGAGACGAAAATAGATTCCCGATCGAGGAGAAGCGGGGCCGGGCCTTCACGTCAGCCACGCCTTCCCATCCCTAGGTAACCTTCCAAAACCCCAGCATCTCTCTAACACACCCGTATACCTCTTGGAAATCCTCTCAAAGTTGCCCACGCCCAACTCCATCCCGTCCCCGGTCCCCAATACGATCGGTCGACTCTCCTCCATCGCGCTGTCCCAATCCTCCCTCTTGACATGCAAGCTACTCGAGTCATAAGGGATATGCGTATGCCAAGCCATCAAGATTTGAGAGAGTAGGTCCAGGGAAGGTTCGGAGTCGGCTAGAGTGGTGGGGAGGTCTAGACGGGCTAGGAGGGATTCGGTGTCGGACAGGGAGAGGATCGCGTGCTGGATTCTGGGTGAAGTTTTGCCGATGTAGAGCGACGTCGCGGGACGGCGAGACATGGGGTCTGGGAGGGCTGTGCTCGCCATCGTGGACGCTCGATGATGGATGGGGTAGAAGAGGAAGGCCGAGCGGTGGAGCACAAGGTGTCGTGGTGATTGACAAGCTTGGAGCTGGGCGCGCGAAGCGATGAGAGGCGACGATCATCGAGCATCGATCACCCCCACTTCGAGTCAATTTGCTCTCGTTGACTCGGCCTGGTTATTTACGAGAGAGCCGAGCCTATCGGATAAGAACGTCCGCTCCCAAGAACAAGATCCTTTCGATGAGTGTTTCATCATCTAGTCCATTATATCCGGTACAAAAGTAGCAATCACCTCGAGTGAGTCAACCGTCATACTCGCCGAATTTGACATGCCCCGTCTCGCTCGCATGTGCGCGAGCCTCCTTTTCACCGACGATCGCCTTGCCGCATTGTTCGCACTTCAAGCTGCACCAGGCAAAGAAGGCAAACATCACTTGTCAACCTTAAGGTATTGAGCGAATAGTGTCGAGAGCTACCCATGACTCACGTAAACGTTGCCGCGTCCGTGAACTGATGGGTTTTCCTCAACGTGGTGACAAGCTCCTGGGCGGCGATCAACATGACCGAAGCTTGGTCGTACCCGGACGTTCGAGAGAATAGTCGGGTGTCAAAGTCGAGGTTTGGGAAGGGGTAGACATCGGCGGACGAGGGTTCGGCGTAGGAGAAAGTCACGGCGTCGTAGTCTGGTCCTCCGCGGAAAACGATCCTAGTCAGAAGACGTTCCTCCAGTCCGCGAGGTAATGAAAGGCATACTCACGTATTCCGCTATACACCAACACGGCAACATTCTCGTACCCCTCTCCTTCCCCAAACTCATCGACTCGACCCGTCTTGACATCAATCGAGGCGATTGCGGTGTTGAAGTAGGAGGCAAAGATGGCCAGTTCGATCGCGCCTCCCCACGAGTTGGGTTTGAGGATCGTATTGATATAGCTTTCTTGCGGTTGGCTAGGATAAACATAATCTGGCCGTGTCAGTGAAGAGAGATTATGTTCGATTCCGAATGAACACTCGAAACCTGAGCTTACCCCAGCACGGCTTCGGACCAAGTCTCTGGGTTATTCCGAATCACATCGGCAACGACTGCGATGTGGCGAGGAGCGGTGGGTGCACGATGTCATCAATACCCACTGTCTAGTACACAATCGGTGGAGCATTAAGGCCTACTCACGCTGCCGCAAATCTCCTCTGTCAGGCGCCAACAGCAACCCGACGGCTCTGAAGAGGCACGAATTATCGTCGGGCACGGTCTGTGGGGAGGCCAAAGCGCGATACCTCGGCTTGGGTGTCAATTACGGCTTGAAAATCGTCGCAAGGTATATAGTACTGACCCTGAGGCACAGATACCCTCCATCGAATTGGACGTATCTGCCAGCGCCTGCCGAGGATGTCGAAGTCGATGCCGAAGTCGCGCTAACCCGATGGTTCGTCGCGAGGGGAGAAGTCGATGACGAAGCTATGGCATCGAGATGTGTAGAGGTATTCCCAACGGAGGTCGAAGCGGCTGATCCCGTGGAAGCTGTCTCGGCAGCTGAGGTGTTGGCAGTGACTTGAACGGACTCGCCCGATCGAAGACCGAGTTGGGATAGCGTGGTCGTAGAAGGGGATGAGGTTGGGATGGGCTTGGGAGGGAAGCCTGTTCGTACTGTAGGTTGAAAGAGGGAAGGATTAGTGATGAATCGCGGAGTGCTGGTGTGGGTTGGGGATGGCGTGTCGTGTCCCGTCAGTAAGGTCGGACCCAAGGCGGGGCACCACCACCCTTCAAGTTGGCGATTCGCTCCAGCGCCGAGTCCGACCAGAGGCCTGCCAGGGGTCCAGCCCAACCCAAAAGCGTGGGAGGATAAGAGGACTTGCACTCCTGTTGATGAAGCGGTATCGAGGTGGTCTCTGTGACTTTCTGCATAAGATGCTCGAGTGAGGCCTCGGCAGGGACCGAGACCGAATGAGCTCCGTTCGGGCCTCTACACAGTTGTGGACGGTCAGCACCCAGTAGGCTAGAGCACAGATGAGAGCTTGCGAGGGAGCTGACCTTATCCGGAGTGCGATGGTGGTCATGCTTGAGATGGACTGGAGTGTGGGACGCGGTCAGAGTGCGCCCCGCGAGTCACCGCGGCTCGACTGATGACAGCCGATCAAGTGCTGAAGAGTGCTGATCTGTGCTGATGACGACGCGCCGATGACGCGATGACGCGTCGGCTTTTGACTTTGGACACACGCGTTTCGGCCAGCCCGTTCCCGATAGCCCCTGTCTCAGGCAGCCACCGCACTGGGCTGTCGGCGATCCGAGTCCACAGCCATCCAACACCTCTTCCTTTCCCCACACCGTGAGTCACTGCGTACTGAACCCTCTGCTGCGACCCCGACCACGTGGCCAAGTGACCGACCCCCACATTCGACTGCTCCCACTCTGCCAGTCTGCCCGGCCCGTCTCCCAGCTCCCAGTCTGCCCGTCTCGGCGTCTCCCAGGCTCTGAGTCTCCCAGTCTCCCAGTTCGGCCATCCCATCGCAGCGCGTGAGCCGTCCTCTCCGCCTCTACGATGCAACCCCACAACCCATGGACCGACCCAGCCCCTACCTCGCTCTCCAACTGCACCCCAACCTCCGCCACCTGCACCGGCTCGACCTCTGATCCGGCCCTGCCGCCGCACCAGGCCGCTCTGCTCGCAGCCGAAGCCAGAGCCCAAGCCCAAGCTCTCGCCGCTACCCCACCCGCTCAACCGACCGATGCCTATCGACAACAACACGTCCCCTTCGACCCTTCGACCTTCCAGGCTGGTGCCAAGGACAAGTTGCCGTTCCACAGGATCTTGGATACTCAGGTGCGTTCAAAAGGGAGAGAGGGAGGACGTGATTAGGTCTGATTCGGTCCTCATTCAGACGCTGAACGCTGACCTGAATTGCATTCCGTGCACCTCATCACAGCTTTTACCAAAGTGCTCCAAATCTCAAGCTGTGCAGACGTTGCAACTCATGCAGACCATACTGGGGTGAGCCTCGAGCAACCTCGAGCTCGAACCTCGGCGAATTCGGGCAACCAAATCGACCCTGACTTTTTCACTTCCTCTGACCCGACAGCAACCTGCTCGAACCGCCCAATCCGGCCCAAGCGATGAAGTACCGTCAACTACGCAAGTCGAACGCGCAGATCCAACGTCACCTCGTCGACGTGTCCTCCGCCGCCGCGATCGACTTTCTCCTCCTGTGTTCGTTCCGCATCCAAATCATCGACTTTACCGAATACCTCGTTTACCCACCCTGTCCCTCGGCGAAACAATTGCATCAACTCAAGCTGGGCGCCCATGTCGTCGCGGTTGTACTTGGTCGGGCAAAGGAGGCCGAAGAGAGGGAGGGGAGGTATCGCCAGAGTGAGAAGGACGTGCAGGAGGAGAGGAAGAAGAAGGCGCTGTTGCAGTTCGAAGAGGATCGCAGGCTCAAGATGGAAAAGGACGAGAGGGGTCAGTTTGAAATGGGTTAGACTCAGGCTTTGAGCTCACTACTCAAACACTATTCGTCTTCTTCACGCAGACCGCATCGTCCGCACCGAGAAAGCTCGTCAAGCCTCCGAAGCCGAAGCCAAAGCCGAACTCGAACGCCTACGCCTCCAAGCCGACGATGCGTCGGACCACCCCGTCTTCACAGGTTCCACGTCCGCAGCAAGGTCCATGACGATCCAACAGAATGATGACGACGATGACGATAGGGATCGACCGCCTAGTTATGGGAGCGTGACGGGTCGGGTCTTGGGCACCGGCGACCCCGTTGTGGATCATGATGGGTTCGTGCAGAATCAGGATTTGGAAGACAGTGATGAGGAGCAGGAATACGAGGATGCGTAGAGCCGGTCTTCTTTCCGAAAGGCCAAAGAGTCCTCAATATTCTCAAAAGTTTCGGCCATCGGTCTTTCGCACGCAAGGTCTCTCCACTCGCTCGTGGGCTCATTGTAATCATTATGCAACTCGTCCCGTTCTGTCCATGTCGCGATCGCCGATTGCTTGATGAGAGACACACCAGGCTTAGATTGTAGAACACAAGTTGAGAGAAGTAAAAGAACCAAAAAAAAAAGAAGAAAAGAGACCTATGAAAAGGAGAAGAGAAAAAGAGAGCCCATGTTGCGCTCCTCCAACTGGGGGTGACTTCTAAGCCAGCGAAGCGATCGATCCCCTCCGACTATTCGACAACGTGGTACTTCTGACTCCTCAACTTGATCCCGCCCGAAGCGACGGGCAAATCAAAGTATGAACTGCACAAGTAGAGCGAGTGCAAGTGATGAAAGCAAAGTCAGCGCTGCTCCAATCACTTGCCCGCTCCCCACCCCATCTGACGACAACTCACCTCGAACGATACCTCCTCAAATAAACGATCGCCACGTCCTCCAACACGTCCGGTTCGATGCCCAAATCCTTGAACCCCTTCAACCCTTGCTCAATCTGCACATCATCAATGAACCTCCTCGTCACTTCATCGGGGCTCAGCGTAGGCCACCAGACGAGATCCCACAGACGAGCGGCGAGCGCCAAGATGGGTTTGGGGAAGTTGGGGCCCGAGAGTTTTTGTAGAGTCAGGGCTTCGACGAAGTGCAAGAGTTGTTCAAAGGTGTAGGTTTGGGGGCCGGAGAAGGCGAACGTCGAGGACGCGGTCGAAGGAGCGGTCAGCATAATCGAGAGCGCTTGGGCAACGTCCATAACCTGGTGGAAGGTAGATCAGATTTAGGGGTTGGTTCCTATTTCAAACATGCTCGTTCGCTCGCACTCACATGAACAGGCGCGATCCTCGTCTCCCCATGGTTGACCCTGAACACACTCGGACTAACGGCGATCGTGTTGAGCAAGCGATCCTCGTGGCCGTACATCCACCCCGGTCGCACGATCGTCGCCTCGGGGAACGCGTCCTTGACGGCCTGCTCGCCGTGGAACTTGGTGCGGTAGAACTGCGACGCCGAGTCGGGCGCGGCGTTGAGGTGCGAGAGGTGAATGAAGCGCGACACACCCGAGATGTGGGCGATGCGGGCCAAGCGGCGCGCACCCGAGACGTGCACATCGTCAAAGGAGAAGTTCCTGGGGAGTAGTGATCGATAAAGGCTGTGTCAGTCCCGAAACCGCACAGGTAGGTGCCCGCGCTGATGGTACGGCTACCCCAACATACTTGGTCGTGTAATCCCGCCCGACAAGGTTGTAGACTGTGTCCGAGTGTCGCAGGCATTCCTCGATCTGGGTGTCGTTCTTCAAATCCCATTCCTATACACGGGAGGGGAATATGATGATCATGTCAGATGATTGCACTTCCTGCGGAGGCATAGAGGTCGGCGCGCGGGCGGGATGTGGGTGGTGGGAGACTTGCCATGGGGACGACCTGACCGAGATCACCGCAGACCTTGAGGTGGCGACTGCCCGATGAGATGGCGCCGAACATTAGCTTCAATAAGTTGAACGGACATCGTTGTACGAGCCTCAGAATCCCAACGTACGCCTCGTCCTGGTCACGGTACGGCACGACGACCTGCGTGCCCGCCTTGGCCAGCTTGGACACGAGGTAACGACCCAAGAAGCCGGTCGCTCCGAACACGGTTGCGACATGGCCCGTTGACGAGTGCCTAGATGTGGAAGTGGAGAGATGGAGAGAGGAGGAGGGAGGAGGGGGAGGAGTCAGTCTCGACCCATTGGCGTCGGCCGGCGTCGCAGCTCCTGCCCGCTCTGCCTCTTGACTCACCTTCCTCCGGGCCCCTTGGGTGTAAAGACCTTCTTGGTCTGCGTCGCAGGGACAACGACACTGGAGGGGACCGAGCTGACCGAGCTGACCGAGCGCTGTAGGAAGGGAGGAAGGGTCCAGTGTGAGGGTCAGAGGGTCAGCCTCGTCGCTGGAGAGCACGACAGAGCGGCATCTCGCTCGGACTGACCGTCGACGCCGGTGTGGACCGAGCCAGCTGAGCTGCTGAGGAGACTGCGTGGGTTCAGAGTACAGAGTCAGTGCCAGTGCGCGACCCAAGTGTGGCGTGGGGTGTGTACTCACACACTCGCGAAGCCATTGTCGATCCTTCGATGCGGGAAGCGGCAGAGCAAAGGCTCGACCAGCCGCTCGGCCGGCCGGGGCCGCACCGACTCCACTGATAGCCACTAATCCGCCCAATTACAGCCGATTACGGTGACCCTAATCCCTGATAAATGTGGCAGCCACAAATATGAAATATCACAATGCCCATGCATAGCCAAAGGAAAAACCGAAACAAAGACCAATCTATGATTAGGAAAATGATCGGAACGCACTCGACTACGCAAGAAAACATGTACTTGGGCCCGCACGGATTGGTTGCGTAGGCAGCACATCAAGATGGAACCCCTGCCGTTCGGAATAGACATCGACTGAGTTAACACAAGGCAGGTCGAAGACAAACAAGACAACAGTGCTGAGACCAGCATGAAAAGTCAAGTCCCCTTCGTTATTGTAAGCGTATACGCCGCCCCACCGCAAAACCTGATCACCCAGTGCTTCCCCTCGGTCCCGCGTGGGCCCGGGCAATTTATGATCGAGTCCCCGAGAAAGCCGCCACACCCGCCCCCAAAGGACTTGTAGGCGTCTGCTTAGACGAAACACCCTTGGGTGGCGTCGACTGGTACGGCGACACCGTCCCCCCTCGCTGCGGCGAACCGGGCGTCCCGTTCGTGAGACCCAGATTTGTATAGTCCCCGTTGCTCTGACCGAACCCGGGCAAGGTGATGTCCGGCGTCGTGGGCCCCGAGATCGAACCTTGTTGTTGGTGTGATCTTCTGTACGTCGCAGGATGCACTCCGGGCGTGTACGAAACTTGCGAGCCGGCCGAACCCGAATCGGAAGATCGGTGCGTCTCAATTCGTGGCGCAGGGCGACTCCCCACTGCCTGGTTTGCCGGAAGGATGCCGAAATTTTTGGCCGACACGTTGGACCCGGCATGAACGTGGGCTAGTGGGAAATTATTGACGGCACCCGGTTGGCGCGGCTTGGGGTCGGGCTGGTTGTACAAGTACGTCGCGCCAACGACGATGCAAGTGCCGACGAGGAAGGCAGGTGTCACGCGGAAGTTGAACAAGATCATGCCCGCGATGAATGAGAGAATGATGGCGAGCGAAGTCGCAAACCCCTTCATGATGTTGTCACTGCGAGCAGAATGATAAGACGAGGATGGGTGAGCAAAGGAGTGCTAGGGGAAGCAGATCGGCGTCTTTCTCACTGCACGGACACCAGAACTCACCTGAACTTGATGACTAGAGCCGTCACAAGACCTCCAACGACCTGAATCAGAACGACGGCCCAAGCCCACAGCCCAAAGTAGGCAAACAGTGGTCTTGATTCCGCGACGACCGACGTCGTGACGGAGGAGCCGCCACCAAAGAGGGTAAAGTCGGGAAAGAAGACGGGGAGGAGCGCGGGAAGGAGGGAGAAGAAAGACAGCTGTACGTTGCGGACCCATAGGTCGACTTTGGATCCTTTGAGAACAAGCTCAAAATAGACACCGGCCAACCCACTCGTCATGCAGGCCGCTCCGACGGCGACGAGTCCCTTGAACCGATCGAGTTGCGCATGCCCAGCCACTTCTCCCGAGCCTCCCTTGGCAGCCGTGGACTGGAGCTGTACGACACCGACTCCTGCGGCGAGGAAGAACAGAGCGAGCCATTTCTTGGCCGACAAACGTTTTCGGAGCAGGATAACCGAGAAGAGAGCGGTCGTCAGGATTTTGAGGTTCTGTCATCACCAGAGTTGTGGGTTTTGATTAGATGAGTGCGGGTCCGTCAGCAGAATGAAACTCGCTCGCCCAGACTCACGTAGGTGACCTGGAATGTCGGAACGTCCAAGTTACTCGCAGCAACGAACTGAAGCTGTAATGGATTAAAACTTTGGGAGTGAGCTCCAGTGCGAGTGGGCTGGCCTTCCATGCGATTGCGCATACTCACGTTGTTCTGAATGACGTAAAGGCAGGCCGGGATCGAGAGCTTCCAGCAGTCGGATCTACATCACACCCAGGTACAGCTCATCAAGTTAGCCTCAAGAGACCCTACTCGAGAGATAGTCATGCTCAGGAAGTACTCACGAGAAGATATCGCGCCCCGTCTGTTGCGCCGCGTTGAGGATCTTGGGAACCGCGCACAGTTCTTGCCAAGTCGGCGCGTGCTGCTGATGGAACTCCTTTGAAGCCGCAACGTCCGAGAAGCTGTCTTCGTCGGTGGTGGCGACGGGCGAGTAGGCCCCGGCACGTGACGAGGACAGCGGTTGAGAGCGCAAGGTGTTGTACAGCGCGATCGAGAAGGAGATGGACCCCTTGAGCAGTTCGTTGAGCAGGACCGCCTCGGCGGCCGAGTACATCCTATCCGCAGGGACGCGGATCCTTGACTGTGGGAAGATGTGCACATTTCCGGAATCGAAAGAGGTAGTTCATGGATCGTGAAATGCGGAGTAGCGAATCGTCGAGATGAGCGCGGACCGTCGGGGTCAAACAGTCGGAGATGGACAAGCCACGAGCCACGTTGTCGAGGTATCGCAGCGGAGCCCAATCGGCAACGCGAGGCCAGCGCAGTCCACCAACGCGGTGATGTGAGAGCGATTGCACGCGCCGGTGCGGGAGACAGAAGGAACGATTAGATGTCAGCAGCACCAAACAAGACTTTGGACAAGACAGAGACAACTGACGTAGTGCAATACGATGGTCAAGGCCGAGTTTTGGCACGTCAAAGTCACGAGCGAGATGAGGCCCAACGGCACGCCGAACAGACTCGCCGGCGCGATATCCTTGGAGGGGGGCGCGGCTGACATGGTGCGAGTGGGCCCAGGGGAGGACAACGAGCGGTATTGGGCGAAAGTGGACCCAGCTGGGAATCTAAGACACGTTCTCCTCGAGCCAAATGTTGCGACGTGCCCGGTTGTGCTCGGTGTGTCTGTTTTGCGAGAGGCAGAGGCCGGGGCGGTACCGGCGGTGGGTGCCCGCGCCGCGCCGAGAGTCCCGCCACTGTCCCGCCTCAATACGTCCTTTCACTGCGGAAGCCACCGTTCAGGCTCGCAATTCAGGCTTCGGCCGGGGGTCCCTCGAAGGGGTCAAGGATTGGGTAGGTAGGTCGGAAGTTTCATCAATGTTGCTTCGCAAAGTTTCTTCTTTTCTGGTGGCTCTCGCCTTTGTTGCCTGAAAATTGATGTCGGTTGTTACGCTCAAGTCCAAAATCAAGTGTTCTAACCCCCGACTAGTCCCGCCGGTCTGATCGTTTATTCGCTGGACGTCCACCCCATTCTTGATGCCCCGCACCTTATTCCTATCGTGGTTAAAGGCGCGCCGGGCGACCGACCAACCACCCTGCATGTCTTCTACCATAAGATTTGCCTAGGCCTCGAAATAGGAAGGCACACTGCAGAGTGAGCTGCTCGTGCCTTTTGACACATGCCAGAATAAAAGCGACGAGCCTTCTTTGATCGATCGAGCTCGAGGCGCCGTGCCTGGGCGGAAGCTCAAAGCCAATTCGGGGCGATCGTCCGATCACCCACATCGCTCCCATGCAGGCAGTGCTCAGCTAGGGCTGGGTCACTAATACATAGGTGACATTAGTGACGTGACATTAGTGACGAATTAGTGACGGATTAGTGACAAGGGGGTCCCAGAAATCGTTGTCACTAATGTCACTAAGTACCTAGGTAGGTACTAGGTACCGGTCTAGACCCGGTCTACTTGCTTGTACCTGATGGCCACCCTGGACCAACACGAAAATGCCGGGTCACGACTCCGGCCCAGCTGGATATCTTCGAGTGGGTCGATTTCCAGATCCTGACCAAGCATCTGAGGAGCGAACAAACATCGCTTCCGCTCCCAGCAGTGGTGCCTTGGACGACGAGGAAGACGAGGCGATGGATCTTTGGTCACCTGATGACGAGATGACGATGTAATGATAGTATCTCTAGCTTGTTATGTTGAGTGCTAGAGCTTGCCTCCGACAGTGCAATGTACATCGTTTCCATTCAGTTACTTTAGTGACCAAATATTGGACTTAGTGACATTAGTGACAGCATTTGAGTGCTGGTGACCCAGGTGACAGGCGAAAAGCTGGTGACATAGTGACAGTGACAATAATAAGTGACCGAGGGTCCGACTTTTGTCACCTATTAGTGACGGGACCAAAACAATTAGTGACCAGCCCTAGCAGGCACACAGCCAGGTACCTGGGTAGATATCGTGGATTCATCGACAGTTACCTGCCAAAATGAACAAGCCGTAATCCGCCGAGCTGTACGCCAAAAATACCCCAAGAATACAAACAAGACTCCGAAAGAAGTCGGAAAGATAAATCGAGCAAATTCACGAAGGTCAAAGGGGTCATGACACGAGAAGATGCCGGGGGTATATGGGAGTTACCGGGGTATTTGCGTAGATAATGTTCTTCTTCTCGATCCTCATATCAAATTCCGGACCTCAGGTTCTTGATGAGATCGCCCTACAGAGTGAGCAGCGCGATTCGTATCAGCTTTTCCGTCCACAGCATTCGCTCTGAAGTGACATCAACTTCGGATTACTGACTCGAAATTTCCTCATCATCGTAGCAACCATAGATGGACTCGGTCGTAGATCGATACCGTTGATCGTACGACGCGTTCTGCTGCGCCAGCGGCATGAATCCGTCTGGCTCCACGATCGTCGGAATGACCATCCGACTCGGTGCGACGATCGAAGGCGTGTTGAACGGCGGGGTAGCTTCGCTCATCGCAGACAGGGCAGGACTCGGCAGACCCATTTCCGAGACCAAGCGTTGCTCGGCAGCGGATCGTGCGTGAAGGTTGTTACCGGCCGCAGCAGGTTCGGTCGATGATGAGGAAGGGTTGAGCGCTGGAGGCGGGTTCGCTCGCTTGATCGAGTTGTTGCGAGTCGCGAGGGACGCAAAGGTCTCTTCGAGGTCTCGCAGGGGTTTCGAGTCGACTCGAGCACCGGACTCTTTCGGCTCTCGGCGCGTCGTTGGTGGAGGCCCGCGGGAAGGACCAGACGTGGACTTGGCCAGGACCGAGCCGTTGCGCTGAGGAAGGTGAACATCATCTACGCAGTCAAGGTCAAACATTAGTGATCGAGCGCGAATCGTTTCGAACAGATTTGAACTTACCCCACTCCTCTTCAACAAACTCGTCCAGTTCACCGCCGTAGGCATCCGAGTAATCAACGACCGTCTCGGGTCGCGACTGGACGATCGTCGGCAGTGTTGAAGGCGCTGCAGCGGCTAACATCAACCGGTTCTCGAGGCGTTGATCGCCGACACGAGTCGACATACGTTGACCAGCCTCGTCGGCAGAGTAGACGGAGAGGTTCGACGCCGAACCTGGGGGTCCGCCGCCACTTGCACGAGTACCCTCGTTCCATCGACCGAGGGCTTGCGGTGGCACGTGCATCGGCATTTCGGGGTAGTCGGAGAAGCCAATGATGTGGTTCGCGGGCAAGGAGTGCATCGAAGTCGCAATCGACATATGTTCAGGTCCATGCGGTGCCATATCCGTTCGAGCCATCGCGTCATTGGCACCATTAGGGCCGAGCACGGATGGGGTATCGGTCTGGCGCATGCCGAACTGCTGGTGCTGCCCCTGGTTCACGTCCCACGTCTCGTTGAATCGACCCCCGGACTGGCTCATCACCGGCTCCGTTGGAGCCCTCGGTTTAGTCGGCGAGTAATGAACTCCAGCGTGTTCATCTTGCACGTCGTGCCAATCGTGCTTTTCGTCCAAGAGGGCCTCGCTGCCCGTTGGGCTTCCCCTCGGTCGTCCCACTGCGGCGGGTGCAGCTCGGACCGGTGTGCTCGGTGCCGAGCTGCTGTAACCTTCATTAAGTTTCTTCCATGCCGCTGCTCCACTCCGTTTCTTCGCTCGTCGGCAGCAGAACCAGGTTAACAGCGAGATGAGGATCAAGCCCGCCGCTCCTGCCCCGGCGATGACGGCGTAGAGTGTAGTGCCGTGGAGACCAGACTGAGCCGAGACGGACGAGCTGTCGGCACCGGCGGCATTAGCGACGACTCCACCATTGGAAGCTGTGGACGTGGGCGCGACTGCTGGATGGGTCGTGACAGCGGCGAGAGCAGGAGAGGTGGTCGCACCAGCTGATGCCGGTGCTGCTGTCGCTGCGGCGGCTTTGCCCGCGGACATGGACGTGTACTGCACTCCCGAATAGATGGGTGTGTAAACGCCGACGTTGGCAAAGCTGAAGCCATACGAAGAGAGGTCGACCGATGTATCGACTGTTCGATGAGGTGGTGTCAAAGCGGCTGCAAGGAAGGAGTAATCGGTCGCTATGCGTCAGGCGTCGGGTTCGGCTAGGGGAGGAACAGGGGCCTCTGACTCAACTCACCCGGGTGACGATGGCTACGAGTATCGGCCACACCTGCCCTTCCAGGCGTTGTTGATACGGCCGCAGCAGTAGCTGAAGTGGCGATGGGGGGCGTCGAAGAGCGAATGTGGGTCAGTGCGACGTCATAGGTGGTTGAACGAACCAAGTCGAGCATGCACAAAGGGCTAGTTCGCGAGCCACGGCGCGGCGGGGTGCGTGCACGCCCGGACGCCGGCGCGCGAAAGAGGATTGCGGACGCGCAAACTCTCAACCACGAGCAACAGCTGGAGGGAGTAGAGACTGACCATGATGCTTGGCCTTTTTGACGAGTTCGAATCGATGACTCGAGCCGTCCATGACTGAGCAAGCGAAGCGACGCAGAAGCGGTGGCGAAAGCGGAAGTCGGGTGTTTGGGGGTTCGAGCGCGATGCGTTGTCGTTCGTCGACGGAGAGATGATGGGTGAACAGGAAGAAGTCTGCCTACACACGAGTGCGACAAGGTACTGAGGCGTGGGAGCAGTCTTAATTGTCACGGAACAGGGTATGACGCGTCTCCACCGGGTTGGTCGGTAAGGTATCGATGTATATCGATGCTGTCGGGCTCGGTTGACGGCGCGGTTCGATGATCGCGTGCAACGGCGGCGAGTTCGAGTGAGGTATGGCGGCGCCGCCGCGGGGGGCACTGACGAAAAGGGCAACAAGACGAGGCGAGGGAGTGAAACGAAGGTCCTGTACGGCAAACGAGGGGGTTGAAGTGGTCGAAGAAGGCCAACAGTGGGTTGTGAGAGACAAGGCAGCAAGGGAGGTCACGCGGAATTGCAGTGAGTTGCTAGCGGGTCAACAACGCGGAGCCTAGCGGAGCACGCGCATCTTGGTGCACGCGTCTCGGGCGGGCCCCGCTTCGGAAGCGAGAAATTCCGAATCCTACATTCTGGTCGAATCATCGGGATCTTCTTTTCGTAGAGCACAGGGGTCCACGGTCGACCATTCATCACACACCCGCAGGTCAAGTCGCCAGGGGGAAGAGATTCAACTGCATACCTGTTACACCTTGTAATCTCGGTCTTTCGCAAATTTCAACGCTCACGGTTGCACTTGAGGTTTTTCGGCATTTACAAGTTGAGGTGACCCAAGCGCGAAACGTTGCGCGTGGGGGTAGTACTGCAGACCCTCATCGACATCGAGTCGCGAACCTAATAGTACGTCTTCTCCTTCTCAAGGTTGTCTCTGACTCTAAAACACGAAGGTCAATGCATGCTCGTCACAGTTCCACTTGGTATTGTCTTTATTGATACAACATTCTAGTCCACCGCGCCATTCCTACCAGTACACATCCTCGGGTCGGACTTCATAGTCCCTGCCATCAAGTATGCCGTTCGGAATTTTGATCGACTTATGTTGTCGATCCCGGGACATCGGTTTTCTCATGTCTAAAATGAGTCGTGTGGAAAGCCAGAATCAGCACAGAAAAGCAATGAGGTGTTCTTCGGACCGAGGACGGAGAGAAGGGAAAATTCACCGAACCCGTCCTCATCGGCTTGGCCCGGCCCTCCGCCGTAATACTCCTTGACTCTGCGGTACACGATATACCCTAGAGTTTCATACAATCCAATGGCGAGGTTGTTGGAGACTCGCACGAACAAGTCGACACTGCGAATGTCACCAGAGGTGAAATCAGAGAAGACCGTCAGATCTTTTCTTCCTCTTCATACTCTTCAACCAGCCCACGCTGAAGAGCCGTGTAGTGACCGTACAAGAATGCGTGTTGCTGATCCGAAACACGCTCAAGCAGCTCCATCATCATCGACGCGAGTCCCAGTCGTCGATGCGCCGGTGAAACAGTGATGGCCGACACGTGACCACTAGGCAACGAGTAAGTACCGCAAGGAGGACAGATCAGGAGATGTAAGCGGACGGATGCGATTGGCCAACAGAATGAGAGCACACGTCTGTTATGTCACTCACTGCCATTCCTCTCCCCTTCCCTCCGTCTTGCCCATCACTGCAGCACACATCCAGAACGAATCGCGGTCAGCTTCGCATAAGCTTGCCAGAGCTCTGCCCCGCATCCTCCTCCCTTCTGCGTTGTATAGGGATATGAAGTATCCACTCACCATAACCCATCAATCCACCGCCCTCACCACCTATCCCTCTCGACGCATCTCTCCTCCCCTTTCCCCCAGCCGATTCGACGACACTGCTCACGTTCAAATCACGCTCCAGCACTCATCAGCTCCCATCTGAGGCCCAAGCATTCGGAATATCAACGATTCACTGACGTGAATAAATCAGGCCAAGTACTAAGGTAATGCCCGTAGTACCCTACGCCATAAGTCTCCGTCCAGAGGTCCAGATTGATCGCGTTGAAGGCGAACTGGTCGCACGCTGAGAAGGGGCGCAGGAGGGACATGCTGTGCCGAACCAACACGCACACACAGGATGATTGGTCCTAGACTGGGTGGCCCTTGTGAGATGGGCGAGTCGCGATGCGATGAGTGGAAGGGAAGCTCAAGAAAGCGCGAGAGAGCAGGGTCCCTTTCATCAAGCGCTGTCTCAGATTCCCGCGAACTTCCGTGAAGAGCAATAGCTGACGATCTTTGCTGGCATGGTAGAATCCCCGCAGATATCTCTAAGGAATCCATGAAGCCGCAAAGGCTACATTTCCGACATTACTGACCCACCGGATCTACCCCAAGGAGCAGAAAAAATTACACCCGCCGAAATTACATTATTTCTCAATCCTCCTCACCGAGAGCTTTCCGTTCCTCGATTACTGAACGATCCCTCCTCACACCCATCCAAATCGCTAACCCCAAAGCGAAACAAGACAACGCCGTTGTGACCTGGAACGCTTCATGGAAGCAGGCCTGACCTAACGAACAGAGGGGTCCGGCGGCTTCCGACAGTGCTTCGGCCGAAGGGGCTCCGTCTTCGATCGTGTGGGGGAGGGTCGGGGCAGGGTGGGAATGGGAGTCGTAGATGGCGCCGAAGAGGAGATTGAGGATGTTTCCTGATGAGGTAAAAAAGTATTCAGGAAACAGCAGTGTCAAAATGGAGCGTGCGTGGACACTCATACAGAAGAGGAAAGCACTGACCAAAGATCGCGGGTGAAGTTCCCAATAATCCAAGATTGGTCGAAAATGACGCCAGTCCAAACCAATCGATACAAAGCACGGGTGTACTCCCCGCCATTGACCCATACGCGAACCCGACCAACGCCGTCGGCCCCTCCAATCCCAAGAACCCATCCCGAGAACTCTTTGACCCGACCCAGAGATTCGCGAGCACGAAGGTCGCGGCGATGGGAATGGCGAACCATGTTCGGTCAATACGGTAGTTGCGTGTCACATAGTCCGTTACGGGGCCGTAGCAGAGTCGTCCGAGACAGTTGGTGATGGAGAGCAATGCGACAAGACGGTGTTGCGCCTCCTTGAGAGCAATCGCGCTGGAAGCGAAGGAAGTTGATGGAAGGGAAAAGAGGATGGTGCCGACATTATTGATATCTGTCGAACGGTAGAAAGCATGAGGAAAAGGAGCCAAAGAACGGAGAGCAAAAGATATGCCGCATGGACTCACACATCAGACCACAACCGCACAAGACTCCCAGATACAAGAACAATGCCCAGAAATTGATCGAGCACAGCAACGCCTTCCCGCTCAAATTCTTCTCCGGTACCCGGATCGACGTAAGGGGCAGCTCACTCCTTGCCCTTTCCACTTCGGTCCGATCAACAGTGAACACGATATCGCGAGTTAGTAAGGTGATCGAGCTCTCGTCCGGCGAGCCTGGTCTCAGCTCCGGAATACTTAGATGCGAGTCGCTTGCATCGAGGGCATCGGCCCCACTCAGAGTTTCGGCGGCATCGGTCGACGACGGTACTTCTGCGTAGTCGTGTACGAAGCTTCGAGGTTGAATGGCGAAGGAAGCGAGAAGGATGGACCCTCCTGTGCCAAAGGCCAATAGGCAGAGGAACGAAGAAGTTGCATCGATGCCGGGGATCAGATGGGTGCCGATGTAGGAGGCAGCCAAGGTTGAATAGACGAAAGCCGAGAGACCGAGGCAGGCAATGCAAATTGACAAAACCGTAGCTCGCTGTGAGAAGATGAAAAGAGTTGACAGCGGTTAATATGGATGCTGCGAACCGGTGATCGCTGCGGAAACGTACGCGCTGATGCGAAAAAGCTTTTGCACAGCCATTCGTAAAGCCCGCATAACTGCTGGATGAGCCTGCGCCGACCAAACCTTGACAGAGTACGAGCGGGATTAAACCGAACTGCGAGTACAGACCGTCGGCACCACTATCATAGAAAGCTTTGAGAGTGTAGTCTGCCAGGAGGCTGCGAGTGTCAGAGCACGTGACTTTGGGATCCTCCGACCGCATGTGGCTACTCACATCCCAGGAACACTCCGACAGAGCCTAGCAAAAGTGTCAATCTTGGACCTCGAGCGTCGACGAGTAGTCCAGTGAACGGTCCCTGCAGCGCAAAAGCGAACGCGAGGAAGCAACTCGGATCACGTGATGAGCAATCTGGCGAAAAGATGTCGCTCACCACCTGGGGCTGAACCCCCTCGGCAAGTGGTGACGGAACTTGAGTACTTACGGCTAGGTAACCACCCGAGTTGGCGCTCATCATGATGGCGTTGGTCTGCTTCGAAGTGAGGCCCAGCTGCTGCGCGAGCTGCGGTGCACTGCGCAGAAGAAGAGCCGGAACAGGAGCAGCGCCACGAGCCACGAGCCACGAGCCACCGGGGTCGTCAGCTCAGCACTCAGAGGCAAACAGCACACAAGACCAGCCAGGATAGTATCCACAGTATCTTCCGGAGTGAAAGGTACTGACTAGCTACTGCAGACATAGGGGGTGCCCGTGCTGAAGGCGGCGAGACACGCGGCGCCGAGCGTGATCCCTTTGAGCTGCTTCGTCCACACTTTCGTTGAACGCCCGTCCTTCGGCGACATCATGGTCCCAACTCGGATGGGGCCTTAGCACGTCAGTACGTTCGACCGCGACGTGTTGTGTCCAATCTTGCGAGACCACTGACTCGAGGCGTCGTCTCGTGGTCCGACAGTTGGGGCCCGGTGCACGTTGAACGAGGCTGGACTCGAGAAGGGGGACACATGCAATCCAATCCGCATACAATCAGCCTCCGATCCGGCCAACACAGCCGGCAGTCAGCCGGCACCGGGCGGCGATCCCGATCAGGGCCTATCAATGCGGCACATCGCAAATTAGGCAGCCTAAACCACCTGCATGCCTGCAACGCCAGGTCAAAACAGTTCGATAAACGCTCTACCAAATCAGAATTACTAAATATGGACTGATAATTGAAGTACTGCATGCAAACTGTCACAGACAAACATGAAAACTGAGGTAAAAATAGACCGAGACGCAATTATGAGACCGAATACTTGTATAAGCTCCGATAAAGCGGTCACCCACACACCCACACCGTCTATGGTAATAAAGGCCTGTTCCTCACTTCATTCCAGATGAGGACAAGATCGAGTACGACCTCGTCCCTCTTCTCCTCGGCGCGTTCCCTTTCGACCTCGGCTCGACGCAATCGTTGGCCCGCCTCCCTTCGCTCCATCGAGAGCAACGCGAGCTTGTTCGTCGACTCGACCGAGATGGTGTGCAGTCGGAGCAGCTCGGAGCGAGTGACCGACGCCGTCGAGGAAGAGGAAACGAGCGTCAACTTGCGCTTGAGAAGGTGTTCCGAGTTGAGCGTGGCGTGATGAAGGTAGTAGAGCTGAAGGGGCGAGTCGGGTCAGAAGTCAAAGCTCCACTACTCCTCGAAAAACTGAGCCAAAGTTCTGCGCCTACCTGTCTCTTGTACAACTCGGCCCTCTCTTCATTCCCGTCCCGGTTCGTTGTCTCGGATAACGGCGACGACGTGGACGAGTGTCTTCTGACTTGAGAAAGATCGAGGACGTCGACCATGGCCGGTAATGCTTCGATCCCTTTGACGCTTAGGTCCCCTTCGACGTTCTCATTGAGCAATTGCGGAGGGCCGGTGACGTCCAGTCCTTCGTCTGCAGCTCGATCGAGGATGATCTGGATCTCGGACGACCATCTCGACTGGAGGGTGATCTCCCTTCGCGCCTCGACCAGAACGGCTCTTGACCTTTGCTGGGCTGCAAGAGGCGGCGTGGCAACCTTTCATCAGTTTATCTTTCAACATTGCCCATCTGAAACGGTTGACCGGTGACTGACCCATCTGTTCCTCCCTGATAGTGCGCTCCCTCACGTCTCGCAAGCCGTTGAGCTGATGCACCAACTCGACCCTTCTCTGCGCGTTCGTCAGCATGTTCCTCAACAGCGTCGAGATGTATTGAGTCGTATGATCAATCTCGTCCTCGTACTTGACGAAGTCGTGCGCGAGGGAGAGGGTTGTCGTCGTCATCGCAGTCACGGTGCCAGTCTGAGTCGCCGTCGTCCGTCCGCTCGGATCGCCGTCGCTGGTCGACATGTGGGGGCACGCGTCGCCACAGCCTGCAAGCTGGCGGCGTTTGGGACGGGGACCACGGGGTGAGGGCTCTGAGAAGCTCGTACTTGATCCTGAAGAGCGGTGACGTTGTTCGACGCGTCGTAAAACGTGAGCAAGGGCCTTTGCGACGAGGGTCGTACCGAGGCACGGCCCTGGCGAGGCGCGTCGCTCAGGAGGTACATAGAAGGAAGCTGAGCAAGAGCTAAACCGAGTCTCATTTGCCCGCGCCGTAAAATCGCTTTCAGGATGAAGCGGCCACTAGGCTCGATCAACCAAACGGGCCTTGTTCATTGTCGACGCACGCGGCCGGATTGCCCTTCGAGCTCTGACTCTGTAGCGCTGCTGTGTGGCAGGCGAGTCGTCCTTGATTAGCCTAAAACCCCAGATCTAACTCCTCCCTTGAGCCTCCCTCGTGGATCCTTTACTTCTCATTTGTGTTTTGTACTTTCTAGTGTACGCATCGGGGTGCTCATGCACCACGGCATGCGAATTCTGCACAGGAAAGAGAACCCCTGAAAACCAGATAAGTCGAAGGTATAGTCGGTTTTTAGATGCATTAGCCGATTCCTCCGAGCCCTGAAACAGGGGTCACCGCCGGCGGCCAGCACACAGGCTTTAAATTTCGAAATTTTTCTTCTTTCAGCCGCTCTTCCCCATACTACGACAACAGGGGTCACCTCTAAGCCTTGTGCACTCTATACTTTGTTAAGATTTCTTCTCTATCGTTTGAAGCCGGGGCAATGAAAACATTTGATCCCCTTTATTTACTTCTGGTCACCGCAGTCGAGACCGAGACCTTCGGCGATCATGAACGCGATGTCGGGTGAGTTGTGGACACCACGGAACTGTGGGAATTTCGTATTGCGTAGTATGATCAGTCCCTGGTCGTATCATCGGCGTCTTGGAAGAATCGTGCGGCTTACCTGCTCGGACGAAGGACCCCATGCGTAGATGGGCACTGCGAGACGCGCAAGTGAAGTACCTCTCATGATCAGCTCCTCCATCCCCAAAAGATAGCTGAAGACGAGACCATAAGCGTACCATCGGTCAAACTGTGGACACCTTGGTCCTCGTTGACGGGCATATTCCCTAGCAAAGGAAGAGAATGGTGTCGTGTTAGAGGCTGTCCGGTGATACTCAGCGCGGTCTAGCTCTTTCACTCACCCGAGAGCCAGAAACCCCCAGGCGTCGTACCGTTCGGGTTGGCCCGGTAGATGGGAGCCGCTTTGGTCGAGGCAGGGTCAAGAACTGTTGAGTTGCGAGGCGAGGGAGACGTCACAAAGTTCTCGTACTTGTCGACGACGGAGGCCAAACCGTAAGCGGCGGCGTAGCGGGGAGTCCACCTGTTCAGAGTTTGGAAAGGAAGACAGATTTCAAAGTCGGTTTCAACAAGGGGAAGGAAAGATCAAGTACACTCACTGAGTAGGGAAGCCATCGCCTTGGGGGCCGGGAACGACGGAAAAGTTTTGAGGGTTTGAGCCGGGAATCACCTGGTAGCCCGAGAGACCGCTGTTTACGTAAACGCCGACGGCATCGCGCTTCGTGTCGTTGGTGGTTTGGGCAGCGAGGTAGGCAGTGTCGGCGCCACCGTAGACGTCGAAACTAGAACAAAGGGTACGTAAAGCACATCAGAGAATGTCCCATGGAAACTCCGAGGGTTCCAGAGCCTGACGTGACAGGACTCACCCATGGCCGTGATCGGCGGTAACAACGATGAGCGTGTTCTCAAGCTCACCAAGCTTGTCGAGGTGGTTAATGGTGGCCTTGACGGTGTTGTCGAGCTCGAGCAACTCGCCGAGAGCGCGGTCGTCTAGTGGCGCGGGGTTGGGTGGCAAAGCACAAGGATCAGCATTAGGGGCTGTAGGATCCCTGCTCATGCTGGTCGGGCCGACGAAGGAAGCACAACTTACAGTCGGCGATATGCATCTGCTTATCGATCGAAGCGGCCTCGGACATGAGCATGAACCCAGTGTTGTTGACCTTGGAACGGGTGACGAGGATGTCGAGCGCCTTGAGGGTCATGTCCTTCAAGCCGGGCTGATTCTTGGCGCCGACGGTGCCGTTGTACATGGGCCACGTGTCGAGGTTCTTCTGATACTGCACGACGTTGCGGTCCAGCCAAGTAGCCATGTTGATACTTGCGTACAAGCCCAGCATGCGCTTCGAGTTGTCCAGCTTGTGCAGCGTCGTGTTGTCATACGCGAACTGGTAGCCACGCGATTGGAACCGGGCGACCTTGTCGGTGTTGTTGTTGGCGGCGGAGGCGATGAAGTTGGATCCACCACCACCCATGATGACGTCAGGGCCATTCCAGGCGTTCCAGGTGTAGTTGGGCCCGACACCATCCAAGAATTGATCGACGATAGTGTTGGATTGACTGCGCTGCGAGGTGTGCGCGCAGACCGCGGCAGGAGTCGCATCGGCGAGGTAGGCGGTCGTGACGATACCGATCTGCTTGTTCTTGATGCGACGACCCATCTCGAAGACCTGAGGGAATCAAGAGAATGGAGAAATGAAATGCTTAGCTTGGTCGAAGGAGACCATCCATTGGCCCCGAGAAGATACGCACACTCTCAAACTTGGGGTCACCGAACGCCTTGCCCGTCGAGTCGGTGTAAGCGTTGAGCGCGTTGACGGTGCTCTTCTTGCCCGAATAGAGCGCCGTCGCCGAGTTCGCCGAGTCGGTGATGAACGAGTCCAACGAGTGCGTCATCTGACTTCCGTAGGCGTACGCCTTATCGAATTGGAGCTTGGTCAGGTACTTGCCGTTGATCGACTTGTGGCCAAGCAAGCGAGCGGCGGTGATCATCGAAGTGGTCATACCGTCACCGATGAAGAGGACGACGCTGCAGACCGACAAGTCGACAAGGAATCAGCCCTGGTGCGCTGCAGGAGATGCATGCAGGTCGTGTTGACTCACTTCTTGGCCTTCTTGATGTTGACCGGCTTGCGGACGGTCCAGATGGCCTTGGTCTCCATCGTGTTATTGTGATACTTGAACGAGACGACGTAGTCCCCGGGGTGGTCGAGAGAAACATATCGGTACGACTTGGCAATGACGTTGACGAGGGACGCCGAGTTGTTCTTTTGGTAGAAGAGATCCTCGTACCAGGTGAAGCTGAGGAGAGAGATTGGGGAAGGACGAAGAAGGAGCGAGAATTGAGTTACATCTGCGGACGCACGTGGGGCGAGGTCGCCGACACAAGGCGCAAGACAGGGGGCCGTCGCGGAACTTTACACTCACTTGTACACCTCATCCTTCGGTTGATCCAGCTTGAAGTACTTGATGAGTGGGGTCACCGATCCGCCCGGCGGCGTGATGGTCAACGTAAAGTCGGGGCTAACGACACCATTGTTGAACGCCTGCGAGCCGTTGACCGGCGCCTGGATCTCTTGGCGGATGTCGAACTTTTGGCCGACCAAAAAGTCGGTATGGGTAGGAGGGAACAAGCACCCCAATTCGGGGCAGGCAGCCGTCCGCCTGAAGGTTTGGGCATCGACGGACCCGGCCAAAGCGACCAGGCTGACGAGGAGCGAAGAAGCGCCGATCATAAGGGCCTTCGTCGGAGTGGGGGGAAAGGAGGCGCGCGGGTAGTGTGGGGGTCGAGGGTGGTGATCCTGTAAGAGCTCCCAAACGGGGGTCAGCAACAGCTCAAAGGGCGATGTAGATAGTATGCGTGGTCCAACAAGTCGAATGACCGAAGAAAAGCAAGGGGCGTCACAGAGCTCTTCGCAAAGGGGCACGAAAGACGGGGCCGAGAATGCTAAGAGGAAACTCGGGCCGGCCATGACTTCAAAAGCGTGCGTCAGGCGTTAGGACTCAGCTAGTACGCGGCAGCCCAAATGTCTCAGACGGGCAGCAGGCCCGAAAGTGATGCTTGAGCTTCACGTGGAGGTGGACTGTCGGGTCAGCTTTCGGCACCTGCGCATCGTTCTTAGGGCTGCATGTTCCGCCCTAAAGAGTTCGAATGCTGACTCTGGTCGGTGGTTGGCCAGAGTCCGAGTCGACGCGCACCCGAACACGTGCTTGGCCGTCCAGACGGCGCGCGCATCAGTTTGCCCGCGGCCAACTCGGATTCCCAGCGTCATATACTTGATCGGACGGCAGGCACCACATCGAATATCTCGTTTAGCCGATTGCACTCGGTTTTGTAATTTGTCCTACCGCCCGTCCCGCCTTCAACTTCCGGTACAGCAGTGGAACGTGGCCGGCCAGTGAGACTCGGAGTTTTGACGAAGTCGAGGTTTCCCCGAGCGCGCACGTTCCGAAATTAAGCGCCGATCGCAATAATCAATTCTACAGCCTCATCCCGCCACTCGACTCGAGGGGAGCACCAAAGGGATTCATGCCTGTCGATCTCGGTCTTGGTATATCTATTTTGGTCTTTGCCAAGACCAAACTCAATCTCCGCTCAGCGCTGCTTGTCGTGGCGATGATCCACCAGGCGCGTGGTCAGATCCCCCGTGCTGCCGTTTGGTCAAACATGTCGCACTGAGACCGATGTCAGGATCCCTTTTTTCCAATTCAACTCATATTGCTGGTTTTAGTAATTACAAATTCGCAAAGAAGAGACTGTAAAAAATGAGTGGTGTACAGCGGAGAGGGCTTCTTCAAGTCACCCGATCACAGGATCTGGCCTATGCTCAGAAGGTGTGGTTGAACACTGTCTCAACAAATAAATAAAAGTATACTATCAGTTCATAAATACCCCTGATACCCAAGTCAAGGACACTCACAGTCCCCATCGCCTTGACTCGAAGCTGGCTTCGAAGCCGGCTCCTCTCTTCGCGCGGGGGTGTTGGACGGTCTCGAGCTTGCCCAGGCCTGCTCCGGTCCTTCACTTTCAAACGAATCAAACCTCGCCGTCGGAGCACTCGCGTTCGTCGTCGCCTTGCTCCTCGCTGGGACGCCGTTGATCTCGCGTTCAAAGTCATCCTGGTAGTCGTCGGCAGCTTGCGTGCGCTTGCCCCTCAGAGGGTCACCGCCAGCGGAGGGGCGACTGGCGTTCATGCGGTCGAAGCGATCGTCCCGTCCACCACCTCCACCACCACCGGAAGATGACGACGCGTTCTCGTAGCGGCTGCGGCTCTTGCCCAAGAAGCCCCTGCCTTTGAGTTTCTTCGGTCCACTCGACGCCGACGAGGCGGGCATCGCATCGGCCCCACTCGTAGAAGGGAAGAACTCTTCGTTGTCCAAGGGGTCATAAGGCCGGCTGGAAGCAGGTGCACGCCCATCATCATCATCAGGTCTTCGCGGGTTGCCCTGCACTTCCTCCTCCTCGACGAGATCGTCCCACGGCGAGGTGATGTGGAAGCCGCGATGCTGCTTCTTGCCACCGGTGCTAAGGTTGGGGTTGCCCGAGAAACGAGGTCGATTCGCAGGTTCGGGTCCACGTCCATCCCAATCGGCCGCCCCACCGGGTTGGCCAGACTCGACCGAGTCAGCATCGGCGTATTCGTTCCGGGCCGAGTCCGGGAGTCGTTCTGCGAGAAAGGCCAAGGAGTGATGTCAGCTCGGGGTTGCAGCAATGATGCAGAGTTGCATGGTGTGAACGTACCGTCGTAGCGACCTGCCCAGGCGTGCTTGCCACCTCGCTTGTCCTTGACATGGACGAGGCCAAACTTGACGGCCCACTTTGGGGTGCGAGCTGCGGTTCGGTTGTTGCGGATCGATTGACAGTACTATTTGCAGAGCGTGCCCTTGTGTCAGCTTACGGGACTTGTCAAGCCAAGGCCTTGAATGCACTCACAAAGCTGTAACGTGACCAAAGTGGGGCCCGGACAGAGCGAGCACAGTCAGAGACGCGGGGAGAGGACCGAGTGTCAGCCGCAACGGTGCACAATATCGGAAAGAAGCGGAAGGAACGAGAGACCGACTTGTGACCATGGCCGGGGAAGTAGCCACAGATGGTGCAGAGCACGTTGATGAAAAAGTCGCGTCCGATGCCGAACCGGACCGCGACGGCGAGGGGTGGGGCGAGCCAGCCGCTGAGGAGCGCGCTCGCCGGACGCTGAGTGAGTGCCACACGCTCGATCCCGACTGCGAAGCCCACATGCACTTACCAGATGAGAACGAGCACGTAGAAGAAGTGGTGCGTCTTGGCCTGTGCGCGGTGGGATGTGGTGCGGGTGCGGATGCGTGTGCGTGAGCGTGTGGGTTGGTGATCGTCTCTTCAAGCCGACCCCGTTCGTCATCGTCGGATCCTCGCGGGGTTTGTCGTGTCTCACTCGGCCTCGGGGAGCCAGCAGCACATCGAAGCAGCCGGAAAGAGACTGCAGCGGGGACTGACCTTGACACCCTTTTTGCGCATGCGCGAGCCCTTGGCAGAGATTTTGGCGGCGGTGGCGTCCATGAGTGCTGGCTTGCTTGCGGCTTGTTGTAGCACGAGTGGGGGGGTTAGGTGGACCTGTGTTGACGGGAGGAGCGACGCCTTGAGTGAGCTCAGGCTGCGCACAGCCACACCAGCGCCGAGGCCACGCCAGCTCCAGTGCGGGCCACACCTCGCGCGGCTGACTAATAATACCCCGCCCGTAATAGCTCATTAGCCCCCGAATGACTCTGTGTTGTATGCTCGCACGCGTAACTTGTAATGTGCAGTAGTGCCGGCCTTCTGCGAACATCTCTCATCCCAACGCGTTACGCGAACTCCCGTCCTGACCGTCACCGACGGCTCGACATCACGGACAGCTTGTTTGTGTGAAGCGTAGCCTCACGCGAGCTATGAGCTTGCGCCTACGATGAGCCACCAATACCATTACGTCAGATCCGACTCGGACCATCTGCAGCACCACGACGCTCGTTCACCACCAGCGCCCCTGTCGCCGCTGGGTCAGACGCCAGTCATCTTTCACACCACCTCGACCGTTGTCGCACCGTCAGCCGCGACCATCCCGGCCCCCCATCCCTCGCATTCGGGGCATCCAAGCAGCAGCATCGCTGTCGCCCACGACTTTCCCCCTCTTCCCCTGTCGCACGACGACAAGGGAGGCGACTCGAGGCGGTATGCAGCACCAGCCGTCCGCGCACCGTCGCGGAACCTGTTTCAGCACCCCGCAGTCGCGGTGGATGCTGCTGCGCTGCCGACGACAGCAAATCCCGGCTTCCCTTCTTCCTCCAAGGACGAGCTCGACAACCATGCACATCTCATCTCGTCCAAACCCCACTCGCCGAATATTGTCGACTCCAAGCCCAAGACGAGCGCGCTTGACACGATCAAGACCTTTTTCCGAGCCTTCAACACCCCGAACCAGGTCAGTTGGCGGCCTCGGCGCCCAGAGTTCCCATGACGGACCGGACCCGAACTCCGAACAATACATCGCCGCGGCTGACAAGATTTGGGCACGGTAAATCTTTCTCAGCTCGCGCTATTGGCATTGATCGGCATCCAAGCCATCTGTGCTCTCTCGATGATCGCACTCATCTATGCGACCGTCAACGACGCCATCGGCGATCTCTCGTTCCAGGACACCTTCCTTGTCGCGCCCAAGCTCGAGTTCGTCGCGACATATCTCGGCGTCTTCATCTTGGCAGTGTGAGTCGTGGGTGTCGACTCTGTGTCTCACTGTCATGGAATTCCCCGTAATCTAACCGTGTGGCTGGACGAATTCGCAGCATCTTCGAAATCTTGGTCGCGCTCGACGCGCTGCAGCAGAAAAACATCATCTCCATCTACCTCATCACGTTTTTCCAAATCGCCATGCTCGTCTACTCCGCCGTGCTTCCGAACCAGCTCGACGTCGCATTGCGAGGCTCGTCGGCCGACACCCACTTTGTGCACAACCACGTCAAGGGCTACGCCATCGCAATCCCTTGCGTCGTCGCCCTAGTCACCGCCGGCCTCGGATTCTTGTCGTGGCGGCTGAACGACGAGTTCAACTGGGAGCTGTTCCGCCGCGTCGTCGGACCCGAAGTGCACCTCCGACGCATGTACCTCGTCTACCAAATTTTTGTCGGCGTGCTCAAGTTCGATGCATTCTTTTTCATCGGTTTCTCGATTCAATTCCTCGTCCTGGTCACGGGCGTGCCCGTCGGCGAATTGGCCGTCACGATCGCCGCACTGCCCATCATCTGCGTCTTCCTCTTCCTGTCGTCGCTATTCGTCAAGCACGAGTTTCGGCCCGGAGTTTATTTGACCTTGGTCATCGACCTGGCCGGTATGGCCTACTTCGTATACAAACTTTACCGCGTCTACGTGCCGAGTGAATACGCCCGTTACGCCGGCGCCAGAAAGACTTTGACCATCTTTTCGGTCCTCTCGCTCGTCTTTCTCGTCGTAACGTTTTGTCTCAACGCCTTGTGCTTGAGCAACTTCGACAGAGGGCTAAAGGAACGAAGTAAGCCCCGCGCGTCACTGAGTTCCTGATCCGAGTGGACCTAGGCGCTGATCCATGCCTTATCTTTGAACCTGTTTCAGTTCCTCGTTTCGCCTGGGCCGGACGAACCCATGCCTTGTCGAGCCATCGACGAAGACCGCACCAGTCGAAGCGCATGTCCATTGGCCCCGATGGATCCAAGATCGTCGACGTCGTCGACCAGGCGCCACAGCAGCCGAATTTGGCGTTGGAGAGGTCGCGCACGAGGATGAGTTTGGATTGAACGACGTGCGACAAAGCTCGTATTCGACTCGAGTCGATGGACGTGCGACAAAGCTCGTATTCGACTCGAGTCGATGGACGTGCGACAAAGCTCGTATTCGACTCGAGTCGATGGACGTGCGACAAAGCTCGTATTCGACTCGAGTCGATGGACGTGCGGGGTGGAAAGGACGCCCTTTTTCAGACACTCTTACTCATCTTTCAGGGGGCTTTTGGCAAGGATGTCTCTTCCGCATTACTGACATTCCTTTTCTATTATTCTTAATCTCTTCATTCTTGTCTTCAGGTCTTTCACTCGGGCGGGCATCGTTCACTTGTTTCCTTATGGTATGTTGTAATTCGAGCCGTTGTTATTAAGTCGTTGCCAGACGCGGGTGGAGAGAAAAACAGCACCCAGGACTCGTTCGAAGTCAAAGAAAGAAATGGACCGGACGCGCTACAGTAGTACACAAGAGAACCAGTCTTAAGAGCTGGCAAGACCGTGAATGAAGATTATTCCCTAGTTCGGACTCTCCACGCTCTCTGTCAGAATGGGGGGGCCTTGATGAGGGCTGCTCGGGATATCCAAGGCACCTTCTTCACTCGGTTCGCCCGAGGCCTTTGAAGAAGAGCCATTCGATAATCCGACGGCTTGGAGTGCGGCACTGATATCGGTGCCTAGATCCCCACCATCTTCCCCCTCGTCATCCATCAATTTGGGTATACTCTTCCTCTTGGGTTTCGTCGGCGTAGTCGTCGACGCGACTCCGTTCGCCCCATTCCCATTCGCTAGGGGGGACAACGTAGGATCCACCCCCGTCGCACCGAAAGCAAGTGACTTCTTCCTCGGTGTACTCGGACTAGGTGAGCCCAAGTCCCCGGTATCATGATCGAGACTGACGTCGGAATCGGGATCGTCGTCGTTGTGGCGATCGCTACCGTCGGGTTCGCCCTCGGCGGGATGTTCTTCCTCCATCGCTTCGAGGACGTCTTGTTCGGCGTTGGAGAAGGGTGTTGTCCCGCTGGGTTCGGTTGGAGTCCCTGCAATCGAGCCGGAATCTCGTGCAAAGGTGGCCAAGGAAGGTGATGAAAGGGGCTTGGTGAACTGTGAGAAAAGCAAGGGAAGGTGTCGGATGCCAACGATGAGACCAAATCGACGGCCAAAAATGACTCACCTTTTCCAACTCAACCCACCACGCGTTTAGCTCTTCCCAACTCTTGGCTCTGAACACATGCTTCGTCCCCTCCCCATCCTGAACCGTGAACAGCGCCTCCAGAGCCTTCCCTTTGGTCGGAACATCCGGGATTGGCATCGGGCCTAAACTGCACAGCGTCAGGTTCATCGAATTGACGGGAGAAGCAAAGTTCGCTCCCGAGTTGGCGTATGAGTGCAGGTTGCCGGAAGGGGTTAGGATGTAGAAGGAAGGTTTCCACGATTTGAGGATTCGTGATTGACGATCCAGTAGCCCTTCTTTGACGAGCTCGGTCAAGGCATCGTCCCGTCCGACGTAGGTGACTTCGTCGGGCGAACGTAAGGGCGTTTCCGGTGGGATGGTGAAGTTGGAACGTTGGAAGTAGTTCCATTCCGTCTGGTCGCCGGACTCTTGATCAGCCGGACTGTATTTCGGCTGTGGTACTCGACCGGCAAGGACTCACCTCGGGTGCAACACCGTCCACACCAGCAGAGAGCATCATTGATCGTTGCTGGTTCGTCAACAGCAGGTTAGAGCTGGCAGAGTCAGGGGGCAGACGGTTCGTTAGTCGGCCTCATAGGTCAAGCTCGTCGAAGACATTCTCGGCTTACTTTGCTGTTTCCCAAATCGACCAACACCGATTGATTTCTCTCCAAACGTCCTTCTCCTTGGCTTCGGTCTTTTCGGTCCAACTCAACACAGCGGCCAAGAGTTCGTTCTCCTTGATGACTTGCTGTTTGATCTGCGTCGCTGCGGCTGCTTTGAGGATGACAGGGTCTTGGGAAGGGTCCGAAGCATTCATCGAAAGGGGTAGACCAGCCGAGGTGATGGCTGTCGATAGTGATGTGAGGATTGTCGTCGAGGATTCCCTACAGAGTCCCGAACCCAGACGTTTCGTGAGGGGCGGATCATGTGCGGTGGCAAAGTCGCAAGTGGCTCACCTTTCTTTGATCACGGCCTCGATCAGTTTGTTCACCTCCTTCTCCAAAGCTGCAATGTGGCTCTTCATATCCGGCCTCTGTCGTCCGCGCATGAGGTCCAGTCGCATATCAGCCGAGCTCCCCGTGTATCGAAAACCTGATGAATGAGAAAATACTGACGATCTTCTTCAAAGGGATGACAACGTTCTTGTTCAGGTTCTTGGCCAATGCGGCATGTTCCTCGGCGACCAAAGTGTTCGTCTCCTTGGTCTGCTGCAGTAGATCGGCCCATCCACCTCCGGCACCTCCTATCGGAGTGTTGCCTCCCGACGTGGACGAGTTGAGCGAGCTTGAGGTCGCTGACGCGGCGGGGATGAAGAGCGTCGATTCGGCCAAGGGCGTTTGGATCAGTTTGGGGTCGGAGAGCTTGAGCAGCGTTGCCGAGTGGGATTGATGGGCGACGGAAAGACCTGTGATGGGCCAAATAAATAATGAGAACGGGGTGAGTACTCGCTCGCAGGTCACGTTGGTCTTTTTTGATATCTCCAACTGCGAATAGTTCGCGGGTTCTCCGCAAAGGATTCGACAGGCCGATTCTCGGAGATGGTGGGTGGTGCGCACGACCGTCGCGTGGGCAACGGCCGATGCATACCGTCGTTCGTCTGAGCAAGCTGATCAGGCCCGCCCGAGTCTTCAAACGTCGTGGAGCTCACCTTCGAAGTAGGCGACGAGCATCTTGCTAATTCTCTTGATCTCGTGACACCTCGCGACGAGGACATCGCTGGGTCTTGAACCAATGCTCGGGAACGGGTCAACGGGCGCGGCGCGCGGTGGGACGGCGCCCGAAGAGGTCAACGTCGCGCCAGAGGAGAGCGGTGGTGGGGTCGAAAAGGAGAAGGAGGAGGAGGAGGGTGACTTTGCGGCGGGTGGTGTTGGCGAGGACGAGGAAGAGTAGCGGCCAAACATGGAGCGGCTGGGTCACGGGGTAGATGAGTTGTTCGGTTGGGTCGGGCGAGGAGCAACGCTGCGCCGGGGCTGAGCGCTGAGCGCTGAGAATCGGGGTCCGGAGCCAACGAAGATCCGCGTTGATACCCGCGGTTAGGTTGCTGGGTCCGGGACTGGGGTGTTGGGGTGGGCTGATAAAGCAAAGAGCGAAGATAGACCGGGTACGATATCTACCCTACACGGGTTTCCAGATCTCGAGATGCGCAGGAAGCTGAGCGCCACGTCGGCGTCGGGCGCGCCTCGGTGGAAATGGGCCTCGATTCGCGAGTTTGGGCCTGTTGGAGTTGTTTGCGCGTGACCGAGGCTGCTCGTCCCACGGGCCAAGTGGCAAGCTGCAGTCAGTGCAGTGCACTGTACGGGCTTGCTTCAAATTAGTGATGCATCGAGAATGGGAGTAGACCGTTCCAGCTGACCAGGAGGGTAGTATTCCCTTGGATAGATTCAGTGCTGCCTAACTTTTGTGATTGTCCCTCAAAGCTTCGCCGAAAACTCCAGCAGGTTTGGGTGCGCGCGAGTCGACGATTTTGGCAGTTTTTGGCCTGTTTTGGCGCGGCCCAAGCGCGACGCGTCGGCAGAGGAGCGTGAGCCGCGGTGTCTCCTTTGCGCATCCCTCAACACTTCGCCAATCGAGTCCACATCCGCATTTGCATTCCGCATTTGCATCCGCATCCGCATCCGCATCCGCATCCGCTCGCCGCCGTTCTAGACGCCGTCGGAAACAACGACTCAACCATGGATGGCGCGCCTCCACCCGAGGAGAACTTTGAGGCTCAGCCGATACAGGATCGCTTGGTGTCCAAGGCGAGTTCCCCCTCGGCGGTTGTTTGACACTCGAGCCTCGACGCGGCGTGTGTTGCGCGAGGTTGGCGGGGCACCAGTATCCGACGTCGCACCTTGCACGGTCAACACCTCTCCGATCGTAGCCGAGCTGATTCTTCTGTCATGACTCGCCCCCGCAGTTGTGGAAGGCACGCGTCTCGGCGTACACGGCCTTGATCACGACCTTCAAGCAGACCGTCTCCGACACCGATCCGGCCTTCCGACCTTACGTCTCGGACCCTGCCTCGGTCAAGGAATGGGTCAGGGACAACAATGCGATGGCCCAAGAGATGGGTGTCGCCGCAGCGTGTAGTCTGTTGGAATGGGGGGGGAAGAATGCCGCGAGGTTGGTCCACATTAGGCCCAGTCCGAGACAAGCAGAGCGGGCGAGGGGGGTGCGGATCACGCTGATGCACGACAGTTCATGACAATGTTGTACAGGACAAGAGCAGAGGTCGTACCTTCGCTCGTCGAAAAGTGTTTAGGAGCAGCGAGGGTAAGCATCGGCATTGGGCCCGAGCCGGGAAGTCGGGTAGTGTCGCAGACGATAGCTGTCTCACGCTCTTGCACTGCGTCGATGTTGATCTGAACAGGCAGGTACCAAGACCAAAGCGATCGAACTGTGTCTACTTTACGTTGCAGCAGAAGAGGATCAAGCAGAGGGTGTTCTCGTGAGTCTCAGAACGACAATTCGGGAACACGCGGCTAACACTACCATTTGCATCGGTGATCGTTCCTGCAGAGCGATCTCACACCGGGACTGGACGTCAAACAACCCAAAGTTGTGGCAGGATGTGTGACCGTGCTCAAGGAGATTGTCAGGTGCGCCACTCATATTGAACACATCACGTCGACGCGCGATACTGACCTGCTCGCCTGTGCACACAGAGGGTTCGGGCCGAAAACAATCAACGTTAAACCGATCCTCAAGCTCTTGCCCAAAATCTTTGCCCACGCTGACAAGGCCGTCCGACTCGAAGGCACCGCTCTGGTTATGGCATTGCACGCTTATCTCGGACCCGCCCTCGACCCGCACTTGTCATCGCTCAAACCCGTTCAGGTCAAGGAGCTGAACGAGGCTTTCGCTGATGCCGATGCCAAAGGCGAAGAAGGGTTCGGACATCTCAAGCCGTCACGATTCACGCTCACGCAGCAGAGGGAAAGGGAGGTCAAACAAGCCGAGGGGGCATTGGAAGGCACGAACCCGGAGGAAGCGGAGGAGGAAAAAAGCGCCGCCGAAGGTGGGGCCGAGGATGGGCCACCCGATGCTTTCGATTTCGCCGAACCGGTCGACGTGCTCAACAAGCTCCCTCCTGATTTCTATACCCACGTTGGCTCGACGAAATGGAAGGACCGCAAGGAATTGGCGCTCGAACCCTTGCTCGCCGTGGTCAAAGTCCCGCGGATCAAAAACGACAATTACGACGAACTGCTGCGATCGTTGGGCGGGATGATCCCGAGCTACTCGAACGTACTGTGCATTATGCTCGCGGCGAACTGCATCGAAGCGATGGCATTGGGTCTAAGGGATGACTTTGCCAAGTATCGGAGTCTGGTCATTGCGCCGATCTTGTCGAGGACCAAGGAGAAGAAGGCCAATGTTTTGGAGGCCTTTGCTGGTGCTTTGGATGCGACGTTCGCCTCGGTACGTTCGTTCGTGAGGGGACAAAAGTTTAAAGTCCGAATCGCTGATGTAGGTTCCGTGCAGATCCTATCGATGAACGAAATCGTGGAGGATATTGTCACTTTCGCCAAAGACAAGAACCCGTCTGTCAAAGAACAAACGATCAAGTGGTGTACGCGAAGCCTCAAAGTCGTTCCCTCCCCACCTCAACGCTCCGATATCGATCAGCTCATTGCCGTCTTATCGCTCGCCCTGGCCGATTCCGCGGAACCCGTTCGAATCGTTGCGGCGGAAGCTTTGGGATATCTAATGAAAGTCTGCGGAGAACGCGCGATGGGAGGCAAGATTGAGGAACTGGACGATTTGAGAAAGGCCAAGGTCAAGGAGGCGTATGAAAAAGCCGAGACAAAGTGCACGAATGGTGGTGGTCGAGGAGGCGCTGTTCGTACGGCACCTGCGGCCGGTGGTTCTTCGATGCCGGCAGCGAACAAGTCCAAGCCCAAGCCGATGGTGGCGAACAAGGAGAATGCCCCACTCGCTGCACGTCCTGCCGCATTCGCACCCACCCCCAGTGCAGCTCTCAAGATTGCAGCTGATCCAGCTGCTAGACCTCCGATCGTGGCCAAGAAACCCCCTGTTGCTTCGACTTCTTCGGCGCCAATCGCGGCGAAGAAACCGGTGATCGCAGCTGTGAGCGCATCCTCCTCCAAATCGGCCGGACCTGCCAAGACCGCCGAACCGTTGAAGTACAAGATGTCGCAAGAGGACGCCGAGGCTCAGGTCGAAGCGGGCGCGATTCCGGCCAACTTGGTCGCTCAGATCTCGGACGCGAACTGGAAGACACGGTTGGAAGGGATCACGGCGCTGCATGATTGGTTGAGCGGGGGTGAGATTGAGACCGTCGAGAGTGAACTGGTCGTTCGCTACTTGGGAAAGAAGCCGGGGTGGAAGGAGAGCAATTTCCAGGTCAGCAACTTAACGTCCGATTCTCCGATTTCAAGGTTCATCACGTTTCCTAGTAGGAAGCTGATCTTGTCCGGCATTCCATATATCAGGTTAGCACCAAGATGTTTGGCATCTTGCACCTTTTGGCGGAAAGGTCTCCCTCGTTTGGCAAATCGTCAGCGGCCCTTTCTGTCCCCGGTCTGTCGGACAAGCTCGGCGATATTAAGCTGAAGAAACCAGCCGGCGACGCGCTGACCGCTTTCGCGGAAAAGTCATCGCTCGGCTTCGTGCTCAGCCTCGCGTACGAACCAATGACGAAGCAAAAAGCACCGAAAGCTCAGGCCGATTCGCTGCTCTGGGTCGAACAGGCGCTGCGCGACTTTGGCATTATCGGCGTATCGATCCGCGACCTGATCGAGTTCCTCAAGACGGGGCTGAAGAGTTCCAACGCTTCTGTGAGGACGAATGCGACCAAGACACTTGTCACGCTCAAGCTCTACGTCGGCGCCGATATTGTTACCTTCTTACAAGACTTGAACCCACAACTACTCACAACGATCGAGTCGGAATTCGCCAAGGTTGCGGGGGAGGCACCACCGGAGCCGACGCGAGTTGGAGCCGACACCGCCGTTGCTGCTTCGGCCGCTGCGGCAGGCCCAGGTGCGAAAGGGAAAGGAGCGATCAGTGGAAGCGACGATCCTCTCGACGACCTCTTCCCGCGCGTCGAGCTGGATCGACTTATCCCCAGTTCAGCGATCAGTGGCCTCGGCGACAGCCTGTGGAAGACCAGGAAAGAAGCGCTGGAAACGATTCAGTCGATTCTCGAAGGCAACAAACGACTCAAGCCCTCGCCGCTCAACGATCTCTCAACGCCGTTGAAGCAGCGCCTTGTGGATGCCAACAAAATTGTGCAGGTGCTCGCGCTCGACGTCATCGCCAGGATTGCTACAGGAATGGGCAAGCCTTTCGAACGGCATTGTCGACTATTCGTCGCTGCGATCGCGGGCGTTCTCGGAGATCAAAAAGCGCCGATTCGAGCGGCCGCGACGGCCTGTCTGACTGCCATCGCCGATGCTGCTAGTCTCGATGCGATGATCACCTCGTTCGACAAGGCACTCGAGACGGGCAGTCCTGTTCTGCGCAAGGACCTGCTCGCCTGGCTCGAGCCTCGCTTCCAGGACGAGGACGTCGTCGCCACACTCGAGCTGCGGGATCTCGCCGGGCCCGTCATCGCTTGCCTCGAGGATAAGACGGCCGAGGTTCGCAAATCAGCGCAGGCGTTGCTACCCGGCATCATCTCACGTGTGGGGTACCAGACCGTGCTGGACAAGACTGGCAAACTCAAGCCGGCCAGCAAAGCGACCGTCTTGCCCCTGCTTGAGGCCGCCCGGGGTCAAGCGAACCTGGTTCCGAGTAGTAAAGCCCCCACCGTCGCATTGTCTTCCGCAACCCCTCAGGCGAACAGAACATCGCAGCCCCCGTCCCGCCCCGCTTCTGCCGCTTCTGGGCCGATTGCGGCCACCTCCAAGCTCGCTCCTGGTGGGTTGACTCGGCCGACGGCCGTCAACAAGTCCTTACGGGCTGGAGCCTCGATTTCGACGCAGTCCGCCAACGACGATGCCCCTGCCTCCCGGCTGGGTGCGCCTCGACCTCGTGTCTCCCTTGGGAGCAAACCGCTCGGTGCGTCGCGACCCTTCCCGAACGCTGCGACATCCGGTTTCGCATCCGTGAGCGAGGGCAAGGAAGCACCATTCCGCGACGCCGACCCGAGGCCCAAGACGCTCCGAGCGTCGAAAGAGACGGGCTCGCTCAAGTGGGTTGTCGATGGAACCCCACGCGCCGATCAGGTCGAGACTCTGCTGCAGCAAATGACGCCGTACACCTCGCCCGACCTACTCGCACAACTCTTTAGCAAGGACCACAATGCGGAACGGGACTACATCGCCGCTTTGACCGCGCTCGACGACTGCGCGCGAGACCCTGCCTCCGCCGCTGACGCGTTCGGTCTGCTACCCAAGGAATTTCGGGCACGATTGGTCGTCAACGTCGACGTCATCTTCAAGTACATTACTCTGCGTATCGGTATGACGAGTACGACCATCACCGTCAAATGTCTCGACCTGATCGACGACTTGCTCGTCGTTCTCGGCGAAGAAGGCCACAACCTGTCCGACTACGAGGCCTGGGCCTTGCTCATCAGTCTCATCGCCAAGGTCGGCGATGGCAAAGAGACGATTCGAGGTCGTGTACGAGCCATCTTCAAGGCTCTGTGTAGCGTCTATCCTTACAGCAAGGTCTTTGCGGCTCTCGTCGAATACGGTCTCGTGTCCAAGAACGCTCGGGTCCGCGCGGAAACGGCCGAGGAGTTGGGCAGCCTGTTCCAACGCCACGGTGCGAGCGCGCTTCCGACGGGCAAAGCCCTTCCTCTCATCGCCAAACTTATCAGCGATCGAGACGCCGCGGTACGCACGCCTGCACTCTACGCCATCGGTCACGTCTATTCTTCGCTGGGAGCTGATGCGACGTGGAAATTGGTCGGCCGCATACCGGACAAGGAGCGAGCAATGTTGGAGGAGCGTTTAAAGCGCACAGTGACGACGGGAGATACAGGTGCCTCTGCTGCCGCGGTGTACGCGTCGCCTCAGGCCACACGGTCCATGACGCCAGTGCAGAGAGCCAACACGCCGTCCAGAGTACCCGGACCCGGACCCGCGTCCCCGACACCCAACAACGCAGCGAGAGGGATCGCCAAACCGGGCATCTCCCGGCTCGCTCGACCCAGCGGTCGAGCGGCCCCGACCGCATCCTCATCCGCACTCGGCGGTGGCGATGGCACAAGAAGAGCTTCTGGTGCTGGTCTCCCCGCCCCAGGTTTTGTTCGACCACTTTCCGCGACCGCGACCGCGACATCTCGATTGCCACCGTCAGCTCTGCCCTCCGCCTCGTTTGCGATGGGCCCCTCGAGTTCGAACGGCTCTCGAGGTCAAGCCGCTGAACGACCGCCGTCGCCAATCGACATCGCTCTGCTCATCGATGCCATCGAGACCGAAGACCTCGCAAAGTGCGCCAACGTGCTCAAGCGGGTGCAGACCGAGATCGCCACCAACTACGACGCTTTGCTGCCACAAGCCGACGCGCTCATCGATGCTATCACGCTGCAAATGGCGCTAGGCTTCGAGGACTTGCACAAGGACTCGTCGCATGCCAAGCTAAGACTATGCAAGCATCTGATGCAGACGCTCTCGTCCTTTTTCGACCATCGCACCCTCGGCCAAGCGATTTCAACGCCGGCGCTGACCAGTCTTTTGGCCGAACTTACGGGACGTCTCCTCGATACGGCCGATAGCTCGGGCTCGGATGCGATCGCCAGTCTGTCCAAGGTGCTCAACATGGTCTTGATTCGCATCTTCCATCATTCCGACCAGACGGTCTGCGTCAGGTGAGTTTGCTGGCTTTGGTTCACGGCAAGGACTCCCAGAGGAAATAAGCCTGACGAGTTCGACATCGCCTGCACAGTTCACTATTCACGGTACTACAAGACGCCACGATCGATCTCCGTGAACTCAAGGGCAATGAACTGGAAGCGCGGGCCAAGTATGCCGAGCTGGTCATGAAGGTGAGCAGCAAGGCAAATTCGTTGCGCAGTCAACAGCGCGCGCAGGGCTGACACCGGCCGGTTGGAAATACCTCCGAACAGTGCTTGTGGAAAGTGTCCAAGACGGTCAAGGAAAGCCTCGAGTCTCGAGCCCTCTCGGCGCCTCGTCTACTGCGAGACATCAACCAGTTTCTCACCACAACCCCACCGGCTGAATGGCGTCGACGGGCTGCAGACAACATCCCCCTGGCCGACATGCCGCTGCGAACGGTCAAGACCATTCTTCAGCAAGTCGTGTCGGTCTTTGGCGAGGCCGTCTTTGACGAGCTCGAGGAAATCGACTCGGCCGAGGATTCGTTCGTTTATCAGTATCTGTTCCGCCTAGCCAGTAGCCCCTCCAGCAAGAGAAATGGTTCCGCTGCACGAGGTCAAAGTGGCGATCGAGCGAGTGCTTCCTCGATGAACCGGCAAAGCTCGACTGGGTCGTTCTCGTCGGTACAGCGCGAGTCGCTGCCCGCGAGACAGACTGCTGCCACCCCATCCATTGAGTCCGAGCCTCCGTCGACACCGAAGATAGCAACGAGAACGGCTGGCGCATCGCTCGGAGCTCGGGCATCAATCTCGGCGGCCAACTCTCCCGGCGGCGCGGATATTGAGTTGAACCAGCAGCTAAAGGCCATCTTTGACCTGATCGGTGACCCCGTTCGGTCTCGCGAGGTAAGCGCGGCGATTCGGCACCCGAGGTTTTCGGTGCACAAGTTCCCCGAGCTGACGGCGACCACTCTGTCTCTTCCATCGTCACCAGGGAATCGAGGCGCTGTATATATTCCAAAAGACTCGCCCCGAAGCAGCGCCGCGGATTGCCTCGTGGTACGTCAGCCCTTCACCTGCTCATCCGGCCCTGAGGCGCTTACGGCTCGACGATCTTTCGCGTCACTTTATACTTCTTTCGATTTGCAGGATGGCGAACACGGGCAATTACTTTCAAACTTATCTGAAACGTGCGCTGCGCAATCTAGAGATGGCCGATCAGGAACAGGAATATCAACGCAATTCTCCGGCCGTAGAGTCGGCGGTGTCGGCCGCAACCGGTGAGTCGAAACGTAAACCGATCACTAGTCCCCCAAGGCTAAGCAGAGCCCAAACCATCACACCCTTCATTGCCTCGTCAGCCTCGTCCGCGCGACCAGTCTCGGCCTCCATCACCGCGTCATCAAGGCCGACGTCGACCGCGACGACGCTCAGTCCTCGCCACTCGCGCGCCTCCCTCGGGGCTAGCGGTGGCGCCGCAACGGGTGGCGCAAACTGCGAACGACTCAGCCAACTGCAGGAGATCTTTGGGTTCAACAGCGCGGCTGCAGGTGGTGGTGGAAAAGAGCCTTGATCGTTTCGTCGCATCTCTCATTTTCGTTTCAAGAGTTTTGTATTCCTAGATCAGCTTTTGTCTTGCGTCGCATTGTGCCAACAGTCACCCTGTGGATAGTCTTCGTAATACTGTAAAAACGGGGCTTCTTCTTCAAATCTAGTGCACACTTAGTCGAGAGGAATTTTTTTTTTTTTTTGTAGAAACCGTTCATCATATTGCCTCCAATTCCTGTTCCCCCTGATTGGCCTACGGAAAAACTAGATTGAAGTCGACGATGATAACACAAACCGCCCGCAAGATGCGAGAAACGGGCCAAGTCCACCAATCCGATACTTCGGATTCAAGTGCCCCAGCCAAGCGGTTGCTCCCCCCCAGGAGACGAATGAGAGAGAGAAGGAGAGAGAGAAAGAGAGAAAGGAAAACAACTAGCGTACTAACGACAAGAGGCCCACCCTGCCGCCACTTCCCAACTCGGTCGAGACAAAGACAAGAGAGCGACTGCGCAGCTACCCTGACCCGCGAAATCCCAAGTCTATGCTCGGTCACAACAAGACGCGGTGGAGGCCCCTCAAAACCTCCACCTCAGCAGTCCCTGGCTCCTCAAAGCCGACTTTCTGCCTGTGTCTGCTGATCCCTCCCTTAAACTCAGAACTCCGAAGCCAGAGAGCGCGAGCCACCGTCGAGTCAATATGCAAGAAGCTATCAAAGCCTTTATTATTGCCAGTGCCAAGTAGAAGACCACCAGAAGAGAAAACGAAGCTACGCACTGAACGGAGAAAGGTTTGCAAAACGCGATAAAAGGGAGCACGAGTAGAATATGAATCAACTACAAAATGAACGGCAGACAAATGCAATCACGAGAATAAAGAACATGGGAAAACGTTTACTATATAATAAAACAGGGGGTCAAGGGAAGCACAGTCGCGCGGAGGAACAAGAGTCTTTGATGAAGGGAAAATTCTCAGGAAAACTTAGCAAGAGTTGAACGGCGATGACCAAGAGAAAACCGAAGAAGGTGCTTTTGTGCTAGACGTAGGATGCCTCGGGGAGAGCCGAGGTCGACGAATCATCATGGTGGGCGACGTAAGAAGAGAAACCACCAAAGCCCATCCCGAGCGACCCGCGCCGAGGAAATTGCGGGGGCATTTGGTGGGCGTGCTGAATCTGCGACGAATAATGGGTCGCATATTCGGGAATGGGCGAGCCGCCCGAGAACTGTGCTTCCGAGTCCGAATGATGCGAAGGCGCCGCGCCGATGGCCCCAGCTCCGGAAGTGCTTGCGCCAGCGGGGGAGAACTCGTTGTACCGACGGAACGGGGAGGGTTGGGAATCTGACCCTAGGGAAAAGTCGTTTGAGTCGTTTGGTAGGCCAAAGACGAGCCCTGCGCTACATTGGCCCGAGGAGGAGCTGTGCGGGGTCTGCACCGAGGCGAGCGGGTAGAGGTTGTCGATGGCGGAGACAGATGAGGCACGACGTCGATGTGACTTGAACGGCGACGGGGTATGCGCAGCAGACGGTGAGGCATGGTAGTATCCGCTTAGCTGGCTCCCATAGGGGCTGAACTCGGCCGACGGGAGCGGAGCGGACCAGGAGGCCTCAAGGGGGTGCGACTGCGGATAGTTCATCTGTGACGACGATGACGAGGTAGAGTAAACCGATGGCGCCGGCGTCATGGGGTAGCTGTTGTATCCTTGACGATTTGTACCTTCGTCGAACGGTTGGTGCGAGTGCTGGGGCGGTAGTGCTTGTTGCGGCGGGACATGGCGGCCTTGGCTTTGCTGGTTGAGCTGCTGCGCCGCCTGATCGTAGCTGTACATGCAAGCCTCCTCGACGGGCTCGTAAGACTGGTCCCGCATATGCCGAGGGTGTTGAGGGGGAGGAGTCGCATATACCCCTCGAGGATGCTTGGTCGGGTACTTTTGACGCTGCTTGCGATCCTGTCGCTCGAGGTGTTGCCGAATCGCATTCGGCCCAAGCGCACCGGTGTTGTTCGACAGCATCGACAGGTTCGAATGTGCGGGAGCGGCCCATTCGAGATGAGCGTTACCCTCATCGTCGTCGGCGGGAAGATCCGGAAGCGGAGGGAGGGGCAAAGGGTAATACCCGGGGGCGTCCCCTGTCTCTGATGCATCGTCGTCGTAGTCTTGGTCGTCGCCGTAGCCGTCGTCATAGACCGAGTGGGGTGTCACCGATGCCGAAGATCCACCAGAGTAGTCTCCATCATCGTAGTGCTGCGGGTGACGACGTGTCGAATATACCCGGCGACTAGCGCCCGCAGAGGGGCGGGGTAGCGCACCTCCCGCGGTGTGGTAGCTGCCGTGCGAAAACGCCGGGGAGTCGGGGTGGTTGCGCTTGATGTGTTTGGTGAGGGTCGTCTTGCGGCAGAAACTGTTTTGAAATGTGATCGCGCACGTGGTGGTCAGTACTCCTGAGAAGACGCGCGGATGCGTCAAAGTGGCGCTAGCGGAAATGCAAGAAGGCCAAGCGACAGGGGACCTTGCCATGTTGTGTTGTTCGCAAGCGCCCCCCCCCCCCCCCCCCCCACCTTCTAGGCGCCGTCCCGGGATCGTGCACGAGCACTCGGGAGGGGACCGTGGCGTCACGCGAGGCCTGCACCGCGCGCGCACAGCCCCTCGAGACGCCACCACGATTCGGACCCGGGCTCGGCAATCCGAGATGGGGGGGGTCTCCTGACGAGCAGGACCTGCGGGAGCTGGACGGCGGCAGGGGGCACGTAGGATAGGATGAACGAGACCGACGCAGCGAGGTCACTCACGTCTTGCCACATATGGGTTCAGGGCACTTGTAGGGTCTCTTTCCGGTGTGGATCTGCAACAGAGTCAGTGTGGCGTGTTAGCAATGTTTTCGGCCGTATAGGCAGCGACAGAAGACCGGCGCGACTCACTCGGCGGTGGCGAGCTAACGAACTCGAATCACTAAACGCCTTGTCGCAGCCGACGTACTCGCAACAATGCGGGCGTTCTCCAGTGCTATGAGAGGGATGGAGGGGAATGGAGGGGAATGGAGGGAAACGGTGGGAGATCAGACGCGATTAAACTTGGATGTAGGTAGAGTGGCGAGAAGGACGACTGACTGGACGCGGTAGTGAACGGTAAGGGCGCTGCGCTGGATGAAATCGCGCGAGCAGCCGGGCCAGTCGCAGATCCAGGGTCTGCTCACCCGCGCCAGAGTCAGCTCTTGCGAGTGCGAGTGAAACATTGGCACTGTGGTACGATGCAAAAGGAAGAGGATCTCACCTTTCGTTCGAGTGGATGCGCATGTGTCGTACCAAATCACTGCGACGAGCGAACGCCTTGGGACAACCAGGAGCGCTGCAGCCGAAAGGTCGCGAAGCAGCCGAGCGGTCTTCATGAACGAGCTCCATGATATCCATCTTCCGAAGGTTGGCAAGGGGTTACACGAGTCGGGTTAAACGAGGATGGAGGACGGAGTAGAGATGTAGGCGTGTGTCGACGAGTGAATAAGGGAGTGGAAGAGACGATGTAAGTGGGCTAAGATGGAAGCCAAGCGCGGTCGACTTGGGCAGATGGGAAGAAGGGGAGTTGGGGAGAAAGAGAGGTGACCTCAAGTTGAGCGCGAGATGAAAGGGACAGGCCGCGCGCCTAAGCACTGTCGGCGGGCACGGCTGGGAGTCGCGCTCCCGATCGCTTTATAAAGTCACCCCTTCACCCAGTAATCAAGTCTCGCAAAGAAGGAACTTCTCCGAAGGATTGTTCGCTTTGCAAGCTCAACTGAGACCTAATCTTTCCCCGCTTGATTCAATTGACATCTCTGAGGTGCCCCCTGCACGCACGCCCGCACCAGCAGCTGCAGTGGCACAGCGAGCGCAGCACAGACGTGGGCCCGGCTTCTACTACCGTTCGTCGACCTGAACGGCTCGGAAATCGGCAAAGGCGCAGACTTCAATTCAGCTTCCCCGTTGCGGGGAATGGTTAACTGGGACGAGGTAGTTCCTATTTCACTGAAACCCTCCACTAGAGCATCGGGTGGCATAGACAGACCCTTTGGTGGTGTGGCGCCGTCATTTAGAATTGCACCATCATGCGAGGCTAAACTCGGCGTTCGGCGGCGCTTCCGAAGGCTTCATCACGTCGTCGTAGTCAGGGAAGAATCTTCCACTCACCAACGAACGTCCGTTGCGACGAACGGCTACCAGCGAGATTCCCGATAGACCGCACTTCGGTGAATCACTTGAGGCCGTGCTTTCCACCGAGCCATTGAAGGCAGGGGGCCGTGTGGAACCGTGCTAATACGTTCTTGGGCGCTGATGAGCTGGTGAAAGGGGCAAACGTCCTGCCCGCGCGCCCAGGAATGTCGGAGATCAAGTACAGCCAAGCCTTTTAGGCTAAGGTCTGGCGGGGAAGATGCAAAGAGGATTTTTGTTGAGTAGGTTGATCACGGAACTCTGTGATTCGCTGATTCACCGATAAAAAGCCGTTGATGAAGCGCTGATGGACCCCTCCGAAAGAAATCTTCCCTTTCCAAGCAGGCCGTAATCCCCAGTACTAGCTCCGACTGTTATTAGCGCCAAATTCACCCTGCTACGAGATCACCCGATTCAACTGAGAAAGCAGGAGAGTGATCTTTTGCAGCGAGATGTCTCCAGTGTGTAGATAAGGCCATTTTGGGTGTCATTGGGCGCAACTTTCACGTGCTGCGCCGATAGGGCCGAGCAGCTGAGCCGAGCATGATCTGGGGGGTAAACTTCGTCGTCGATAACAGCTCCGAGCCAGTCCGTTTGCCTGCTGAGCGCTGAGCGCTGAGGATCTGAGGTCATCAGCAAAATGGGCACTCGGCGCGCACCGCTTAAAGGCGCTTAAGCCCCGGACGCTTAACAAGACGCTGGGCTTAAGACGTCCTTAAGCCCAGCGTCTTGTTAAGCGTCCTTAAGCGGGGCTTAAGCGCCTTTAAGCGGTGCGCGCCGAGTGCCCATTTTGCTGATGGTCAAAGTTGTACTTCGCACAAGTGCTTCAATACCTTGAATGTTTCACCGAGAAACCCATTGCTATGATTGAGAGACATTCACACAGGAAACACACGTCTATAAAGTTTGATCTTCACGGCACTAGAATGAAAAGGTACGGCAACTTGCTGAGTGAACAATCAAGTACGTGCCGACGCTGCTTCCCTTTCTCCAGCGCTGGGCTGCGGCGGCGGGAACCGATGAGGGAACCTTTCAACGCGATTCGAGCAGATCGGCTCGAAAGGTGGAACAAAGAGGAGTATGGTAAGCTCGAATACACGGCCCGTTACTCCAGACTCTGAGACTCTCTGGTTTCCGTACATTATTGGCAGCACCGTAGATCAAGTATCGGGTGCAGGCTGCGAGCGAGCACTTCGGAAGGTAGAGCGACGATAAGAATGTACGCTAGTTGGAAGTGACCGTGGAGCTGCCTACGAGATCAAATATACGTATTACAGTTACTTCCATCGTGATCGATCACAACATGCGCATACATCTTACACCAGACACTTTCGGATCTGATCCGGCCGTTCCGCATTCTCCAGCATCGCGGTCCAGGTCCTCACGATCTCTCGATCCATCTGGAAGTACTTGCCCAGCCGGTCGATCGGCTTGGGATCTAGATCAATCGCTTTGATCGTACGCTCGAAGCGAGGCTCGCTTGGACTCCCTTCTGGAAGTCGACGTAGACGCATCATGATGGAGCAGTCTTTGAACGTCGCCGAGAGGAGATAGGCCAGAATCTCTGATCTCAGCTCGTCGGCTTCATTTGAACAGCCGCTGGAGGGCGAGCCTCGGGACGAAGCAAGCCAATCGACCCATTCGTCTTGTGTGGGTTGCGGACCGAGTGGGGAGAGGTCGACGTCCGTCGAGAAGAGTGATACGCCATGGACTTGTTCAATTCGTGATGCGAGGCCTTCTATATCGAGACGGTCGAGGGAGGACTGTAGACAGCCAAGCTTTTCGAGAACTGCAGAGTCCATCAGAAAGTCCGTAACAACCTCTTCCAAGCCGTCTTCCTGCGCTTCGAAGAAGCTGTCGACAGCTCGTCTGTTTTCATCGGCGACGCCTGGAGTCTGATCAAGGAGATCCAAAAGTCAGCATCGAAGTACTCATCCAGCGACGCCACGCATGATACCTCATTCACCAATGAGGTGTCTAGCTTCCGTCCCCCAACGAATATGCGCATGTTCCCTGCCAATGCTCCTTTCGACTCGCTCGCTCGCAGCGGGTTCAGAGCGTGTACGGCACGTTCGACACGACTCCTATCTCGGCTGTAGAGATCGAGGGGGCAATATCCTCCCTGGTGCGTCTTGATCTCAGATTCTCGGTCCTCTGATTTGTAGTACCGATGCATGCAGAATCGACAATAGGTCTGTTTGATGTGCTTGGACTCGGAGCTGAGGTGGGTCGGCGAAGGCAGGAAGCCCCACTTTGGCTGTCTCGGCAGGCAGGAAACGAAGCTGTCGTGTTAGCTCCTGATGTCCGTCCCTGGTCTTTATATTTGATCGTATATAACTGGCCTTTATCTCCACGGTCAAGACATCATCCCCATACAGCATGTCATCCGCGAGGACCACCATTCCGACCTGATCGTCAATCTCGTCCTCCCTACTTCGATGTGGTGGCCTTACACCACTTTCCTCGAGGGCCATCGCCATATTAGACAACCATCGTCCATTGACCTCGTGTATCCGCGCCTCGACGACAAAGTCGCTTCCCAACAAAGGCGTGATGATCCTCTCCCCGAACTCGACCTGCACCTCGCTGGGGATCGCCGATCCACCGACCTGCGAAGCGCAGCATTTCCTCTTGCGCAGCCGAAGTAGCTTGCCCTGAAGTCGAGAATCTCGTCCGATGTAGGACATTACAAGGTTGGCTCCTCCCTCAGCGGCATACCGCCACTCTTGGTTCGGACCGGCTTGCGAAGTCGACGTCGACCCGAGATAGATATTATCCGTCATGGTGAGGCGGGTACGTCACGAGCCGACCCTCGAAAGTCCAAGATGTAGAGCGCCGTCTATGATGAGAGTCGTAAGATGTGAAAGCCCTGCGGGAGATTTGAGCGAGGTAGAAGGACGAGTTGCAATCCGAACTTCCTTGTCTCGCGCCAAAGTCACGTGATTATCGGGCGATCAATTCAGATTTCTGAGAGCGTTTCTACTTGTTTACGTAGCGCTTTCATCTTTCTTTGTGGGTCCACATTTGGGTAGTTACAACTTTGCCGGGAGATCGGGCAAAACGTTCGAACTCCTTTCTCTTCACCGCCCGCGCCGCGCCCGCTTCAAAAGCGGCAAAAGAGCGAGTCACGGTACACTAGTTTTATTCACATAGGTTTACAAATCTTTAAAACTGATACTCCCCTCTGAAAGCCGAAGCCGGTACGGACTGTGTCCTGCCCAATACCCTCCGATTGCCCGCCGTCGGTCTGGCCTTGGGCAACGCCGATGGCATCTCGTCATCCTCGACGTCGGTCAAGGCCATCTCTTCGTCCTCTGCTTCACCCATCCCCTCCTCTGTCTCAAAGAACCCCCTTTTGATCCCTTGTGTGACCGTCCGTTGCGAATCATCGTCGATGGAGATCGCTGCACCGAGTTGATGGTCCCCCCCACTTGGCCCAAAGACTTCATCGAGATCGAAACCATCGCCTCCATCGTCGCCTCCCCCAGGCCCAGTCGCCGCCGGTGTCGAGAAGGCCGACATGGCTGCCGTTGCTGCTCCAGCTCCACCCGAAGGTGCAGGCCACACCATACTAGTGCTTGCACTCCCCGCCGAAGGGTGTCGTCTCAACCCACGTCCTTGGGAAGAAGCGGGGGAAGGTGGGGTCGCCCACATAGGTTGCACCTCCCTCGTTCGGTATTCGGTCACATGCCCATCACCGAACGTTGCGTTGAGGACGTCGTTGGAGGTACGGAAGACCGAGTCTTGTTGGGCGAAGGAGAGTACGGGCATCGACTGGGTCTGCGTCAAGGGTCTGCCACTGCCGCCGCCGCTACGGGGAGGTTGGACGCCTTGGCCGAGTCCATAGCCTCGGTTCACGTCTGCCGTGAAAACATTTGTTGTTGTCAGTAAAAGAGAACAAGGTCGAGTCAATGTTAGTGGACTGACTATGGCGGGAATCGACGGCACGTTGTCGAATCACATCCTCGAAGCCGGTGCTCGCCTCGCGCTGGAACGACTTGCGGAAATCGCCCGGTTGGGTGGGCGCCGGGGATGCAGAAGGCTGCATCGCCTTTTTCGAAGGGGAAGGAGTCGTCGCCATGGTCAAATGGGGTGGATGGTACTTGAGAGCGAGCGGAGATGTGGATGATGCGCTGGCCGGAGAAGGAAGCGTCACTCATGTCACTTCCCCGAGTCCAACGACTGACTCAAATCGCTGGCGGTGGCTCTGAACAAGCGCGTCGCGACGCGTCGAGATCAGACTGGTCCAGCGTCTTGGAAAGTCTGCTGCGACCTCACCCAGTTATGAAAAGAATCAGAGTGATTTGGCAAGACAATGTACGACAGAGACTGAGCAAATCAAAAATATACTATAAGAGGTACGAATCCACAGAAGGAGTCCCCGAATACAAAACCAGAGGAACCGATAAGAACCGAGAAAGTGAAACAAGTTTACACCCACGCAGTCAAGTTATGAACACCGAGATAGGAACGAGAAGTGGCCGCGCTCGCACAGCAAGTTCGAGCAGCTCAGAACGCATTCATCTCGGACAAGGCCCTCTTGCCATCATTGACAAAGCTCATGACCGTCGAAGGCCTCGAAGGCACATGGCGCGCGACAGTCTTGGGCGTCGAGTTCCACCCCGCGCGATTGACGTTCTCCCCACGAGGTGGCGAGCGTTGGCTTTGAGACGAAGCGCGCAATGCGGCGGACTTGTCCATACGAGGGGCGATGATGGGCGATTGAGCGCAGGCCATGCGAACGCCCGACATGGCTGTGCTGGATTTATGACCGCTGCGGGCGAGCGAGCTCGTGTTGGACAAAGAAGAGCCGGGACGGGGCATGCCAGAGATACCAAGCGAGGATCGTGGTCGGATGGGCGACATGGCGCCGTCAGGGTTGGCTCGGAGCATGGCTGAGCGATTCAGACGAGGAGTGATCGAGGGGGCCCGGACCACGGCCGGTACGACGATGCTTTGCCGTCGGGGTGGGCCTAGAACTGCGCGAAAAGGGTGGGCACATGAATCAGTCATCCTGAGCATCCAGCTCATCGCTCGTCACTGATCACTACTCACGCCCGACGTGGTCGGAAGAGCTCATCGATTGCCTTCTCATGGCACTCGGTGACGGTTCAATGCCCAACCCAGCTCGCAAGCGAGCCGCTTTCGTCATCTTGGGCTCGATGGCGGGCCTCGCAGTCGACGCCACAGCAACCGATTGACGTCGCTTGTGGCCCAGTCCGCCATCTCCAAGCCTCGAGTCATCCGAGACGACGGATGAGGATCGATCGCGTCGAGGCACGGGAGCAAGATCGACCCCAGTGCGCAGTGCCGCCGTTTTGGACATCCGAGGAACGATCTTGGGCGGCGCCGTCGAGCTGACCGAGACGGACGGACGAGGCCGATCGCCTCCCAGCGAGGATGCTGGTCGTTTAATGGCACCAGCCTCCTCTTGAAGGTCCTCCAGAATGACGATCGCTCGGTCCCTGGATGTGGAAGGACTCTCGGGGCTGCTGACGAGATTGCTCCGTCGTCGCGCAGTCGATCCGGGTGTCGAAGGCGGCGCAGGAACGACCCCTGTGCGCAGGGCTGCGGTCTTGCTCAAGCGCACTTCGAATTTGGGCTTATTGATAAGGCTGGCAACAGTCGGTTGGGCGGACAGGCTTTCACGACGGGACATGGCCGCACGCTCGGCTGTGCCGACGGCTTCTCGGCGAATCGAGGTAGGGGCCACGAAGGAAGCACCGAGGGACGGACGTCCAGAAAGGCTGGTGCTGCCAACTCGAAGGACCGACGACTTGGTTGCACGAGGAGTGATAGAAGGCGCACCCAGAGATTTGGGCATTTCGACCACTCGAGCAGGCTGCGGAGTCGACAAATCGGCGACGAGGGAGGCTCGAGGTGCCGGGGCCGGCAACTCGATCCCAAGTCGGAGCGCTGCTGCTTTGGTCATGCGAGGTTGGATCTTGGGAGCGTGGTGCGTTGTCGAGGCGACGGGTTGGGCTCGGAAGACCCGACTGGGCGACGTCAACGATTCTAAGCTGTAGGTCGTGTCCTCTCTACGGACTCGGACGGGCGAGTTCTCATCGCCAAAGTCGGACCTAATCGAGACGGGCGACATGGGGTACTCACCGTCGAAGATGGACTCGGGGGCGATCACAGACTCGGCATCATCGAAGTCGCATTCCACTTGAGCATGATCGACATCGGCGTTGTCATCGAACTGCTGTTGTTCAGCTTCGATGACTTCATCCTCGTAGTCCTCTTCGGTGCCCTCTTCTTGCAGGATCAAATCCGCTTCGTCAACCTCCTCCTCGTGCGTAGCACAGTCCTCCTCAATCGTCCCGTCTTGGGAAGTAGCCTCAAATCGATCTTCGGGCTCGGGCCCGTCAGTCTCGGCCTCAAGCTCGTCCTGCTGGAACTCGCTTGCAAGCGAAGAAGCAGAAGAGCCGTCGAAGCTCGTCTTCTCCGACGACGAGTCCTCAAAACCATTCGTGGCCGTCTGCATGCTCCCAAGGCTGGATCCTGCAGCCGCGCGCTGGTGTTGCTGCTGTTTTTGCAGCGCTTCCCTCTGATCGACCTCTCTCAGCGCTCGTTCGATCCTCGGCGAAAGCTTGATCGTGTCCGATTTCACGATCCGTTCGGGGATCTGATAGGCCGCGTTGGAGAGCGCAAATGGTTTGGGCGTGGCGTTCACGGCGGACGCGGCCGTAGCTCCGAAAGAAGGTGATGCAGGGATCGGGGTCGTCTTGTCCGCCGGCGAAGGGGTGTAGATCGCGTCGAGGTTCGGGAACAGCGCTTCGATCGTCAGCTGGGCAGCCGAGACGGTGGGCGAGCAGTGCAGCTTGAGATCGGGGTACGTGTACGAGAGGCTGTTGAGAGAAGTACAACACTCGTTAGCCTTACGAAATCCCTCGCAAACCCCAGAAACGATGTAACGTAACGTACGCATTCTTATTCAACGCACCCGAGCCCTCACCAGCCAACTCCTTCATTCTCCTGACCGCATTCTCGCACTCGAGCACGAGCACCTCATGCAGCGTAGCACCATCGGCATCATCCAGTCCTTGTCCATTCGCTTCGCCCGTGCCTAGCCCGAGCTCAAGGCCAGCTTCCTCTAGCTCCTCGCCGACGCACGATTGATGCGCGACGCGACGAAAGCCGTGATTTATCAACAGAGATCGAATCGCGTCCAAGGGGGCTTGAGGACCGAACAAGACCAGCAGCGTCCGTTCCATGTTTTTGTTTGGTGTCGGGGCTACGTGTTTCAAGTTGGAGGGAGGCGAGACGGGCGCTGTGGGGCTCGGTGTTTGTCGTTCAACTCGCTGTTCGATGAGCGCTCGCAGGCACCTGGCCTAAACGCGCGAGTTGGGGTAGCAGAAGGCGAGCAAGATGCACTTCTGGTACGTGGCCGCACAATACCGAGTCCAAGAAAGGCTCGATGGTAAGGTGACCGTTGAGATAGGGGGCGAGGTTGAACGGAATGAGCGGAGAAACACAAAGAGGCACGGGAGGCCCGAGCTCTGCAACATGGAACACCGAGACACGCGCGCGCGCGCGCTCGGACCCGTTCACCGCGGACGGGGCACATCAGCCACAGATCACGCAAGTGAGAGTTAGGTGTGATTGTTACAATTCCTGTTCTATACCAATGAATAGATAGTAGTGGTTGACACGAGTTTTCGCTCAGCCTTCGACGACATCCTCCTTTTTGAGTTTGGGCTGCTTGTCCTTCTTCTTGGACGACGACGACGACGACGACGACGACGAAGACGACGAATCACTACTTGCTCCGCTCGAGGCATCCTTCGAGGACGAAGACGAAGCATCCGTTGTCGATGCAGCCGGCTGGCTCCTCCAGTCCCGAGCTTCGCTTCGTGCAGCACTGGCATCACTCTTCAACTCGCTCGCCGCCGTGTCCTCACTGACCACGATACCCAACCCTTCCCCTTCACTCAGCGCGACAATCTCATCAATCGGAACGAATCGATCCTCATCAACGTCGAGCTTCTTGAGGAGGATCTCGATCGCCTCGTCCGTCGGTCGATGCGCAATGACCTCCAAAGCCTTGCGCAGATCCTTAACCGCGATCTTGCCCTCGTAATCAGCCTCGAACATGTTGAGCCTCGAGCCGACCTCGTTGTCGAACGCCTCGAGTTGTTGGTCGATCTTGGCGAGGACACCCTTGAGCCTCTTGGCGAGTGGGTTCGGCTTGGCCCCATCGGCTTCGGCCTGCTTGTTCTCCTCGACCAATTTCTTCAACTCTTCGCGTTCCTTCATGACTGACGACTTCGCCGACAAGATCTCGAGTGCCTGGCCCAACTCGGTAACCTGCTCGCTCGTCATCCTCACGTCTTCGGGATTCGTCACCTCGACCTCTGGCTCCGTCACGAGGTGTTCCGCATCGGCCTTGGTCGCAGCTTCGACCTCGCCCTGCGGCAACATGTCACTCGCTTGCTCCTTCTCCTCGCCAATCTTGACCTTCTCCTTCCCCTCAGCCTCGAGCCTCTTTCTCTCTGCCTCTTCTTGCTTGGCCTGCTCCTTGGCCGCCTCCTCGGCCTCCTTCTTCAACTTCCTCGCCTCCGTCTCCTTCGTTTCCTGCTCCTCCTCATCCTCGATCAGCTCCTCTTGTTGTTGCAGTACCTCCAACCGTTGCTTATACGACGCCGAATCGCTCGAGACCTCCAATTCGGCCTCGTTGAGCAAGTTGTCGGGCAAACTCGCGAGCGTGTCCTTGAGTGAGCGCATGATCTCATCGGCCTCGGCGTCCTTGTCGACGCCAGCGGTCTCGCGGATACCGCGGTTGAAGGCGAACGCTTTGGACAGGATCAGGAGCGTGCCGGAGAGACCGCGATTGACGTGTAGATCGACCCATTGGCTCAACTCGGAGCGAAGGTGCTCTTCGCTGACGCCGATGGTTCGGATACCGCGGGATTGGCACGCGTGTTGCAATTCCGAGAACGAGAGGACAGAGATACCTTCGGCCGCGATGGACTGATTTCAAGCAAACCTCAGTACTAAGGCCACTGTCACGAATATGATACCTGGACTGACCGTGTCGTCTTCCTTGATTTGACGCATGCGCGATCGGATCGTGTATCGCAAAAAGTTGTCGGTCCCGAAGGCGTTGATGTTCATATAGCTGTGACCACGCTCCCACACATTGTTAAATCATTTTGAGATACCATGTAGGCAGGATAGGCACAGACGCACCGGCACATGGAAACAAGTTGAGGCCTGGACAAGTTGTCGAGCGTGAGGTCGTCCTCGAAGAGCTCTGCGACCTTGACGACTTCGTCCGTGGTAGGTGATTCACCGGTACTTCGAACCTGTGCCACAGGAATCCCTCCGAATCAGTGAGCATGCCCCCATCGCCTTTTGGTGGTTGAAGTATCTTCGCGTACCTTGCGGAAGAACTCCTTGAACGTTTCGGACTCCTTGATCTTGTCGGCACTCTTGACACCGGTCTCTCGGATCGTCTCTTGCAAGAACTTGGCCATTTCCAGTCGAACTTTAAGCAACTTGCGCTTCTTCTCGTCCTGATGAGCACGAAGAATGGGAGACCGTCGGCGCACGTGCGGTCGGAGGGGAAGCAAAGAGAGGACCTCGGTCAGCAGGCACCTTCTCGGGGGACCTTTCCGGATGTGAGTGCACAGCGTAACGTACCTCCTTGAACTTGTCGGTGAATGTGGATGGGAGCATGTTGGGGAAGAGCTTGAGTGCGACGGGCAGGAGCAGTTCCATGAAGGGGACGATCAGGAACACGGAAAAGGGGATCAGGCGCAGCAAATCTTGGGTCGTGCGTTTGAGCTGTGGGAAGTGCACAAGATGTGTTTAGCAACATGAAAGAAGTGTAGACCGTCGTAACATGGCGCCGGCCTCGACTGACCTGACGCCTCTCCCGTCGAGTGAGCTTCTTGCCGCCGAGGAGCTTGCCCTGGATCCTCGCCGAGATGCGAATCTCCTTGCCCAACAACTTGGTGCCGTGCCAATAATGGCTGGCCTCCTTCTTGATGCTGGCCCAGATCCTCTGCAGGCGGGTCCCCTTGGGCGGGGCATCTTCCTTGGGTGCGACGGCCTTTTCCGACGAAGCCGAACCGGACGTCGACGTCGTTGCGACCTCTTTCGAGGCTGACGAAGCAGGTAGAGCGACGGAACGAGTGGACGAGAATGGCCTAGACTGGAGAGGCTGAGCAAGAACGAAGGACAACGGTCGGGGTGAGAGTCTAGGGCATAGGTAAGGCTGTAGTCGCGTCGCACGGATCGGGCTTGAAGCTGCCGCAGACGACGGCGCAACGGTCGATGCACGAGCACCGTGGGAGGAGAGCAACAGCCAGTGGCGTTGCATCGACCGAGTGCTCAGCAGAGCGGTGGGAGAGACCATGGCTCTACGACTGGCGCGTCGTCGGTCACCTGTTGTGGGGGCGAGATCGGTAGATCGGTAACGAAGCGTTCGCAAGAGAGCAAGCACGTCTGACGTTTGGCCCGGGCCGACGCCTGCCAGCCTGCCGACGCCTGCCGACTCGACGCGAAGCGCGGCGGCAGCACCGGGACCCCGGAGCGACGGTTGCAAAGGCAGTCGTCACCAGTGAGACTCGGAGCTGATTTGATCGCGAGCCTGAGTGAGCCCCATCACCCGAAAAGCGTCTTGAATACTCGAAATAGCAGGAGAAGGAGATAGTTCTCGAGTCAACGTCTTCACCCCAACCAACTTAAGTTGAGTCGCGAGAACTGCAGCGACAGACTCAGAGGAGAGCGTCAACTTGAAGGTTTTAAACCGGGCCACTGCCGACCGCTTGACGTGCCGACGAAAAAGTTACCAGAATGTCCGCGTCGGTACCGGCAGCACGTCAGTCAATGCACTTGAGAATTCATCAAGGCATCCGGGTAAGAATAACGTTGGATTGAAGGCGTTCGTCGTCTCGTCGCCTCGACTTCATCATCACTGAATGCGCAGCGACTGTGATGGTCGTTGCCCGAGTTCCTCGACGAAAGCGTTCCTGAATCGGACACTGGTACCCACCAACTGATATCATACCGCATCCACGCCCTTGAGGCAGGCCTATCACTTCAGATTGCGGACATAGATAAGGACAGATGCTGTCGCTCTCCGAAGAGGAACGATCCAGGGGCGACACTTACTAGCAACGTACACGAGGAGAAAACTGGCAGGATCATGAAACTGAAAACAGAGCTAACGTGTCCGAGGAAAACGGGAACACTAGGAGCTTACCCCGAGACACAACACCATACTTTCACATCTTGTTCCTTACTGGGAAGAATGAGGGCCCAACGAATATAAAAGTCATTTTGAATCACACAACATTGTCTATCGTGAACGCAAAATGAGGGGACATGGAGTAAGAGCGTTCTGAGGAGGAGTTAGAAAAGTTTGCTCGAAATTTGGTACGCAAAAATCGATGGTTGCACGGTCTAGGAAGGGGCTACAGAACGAAATTGTTTGAGGTAGTACCAGAAAGGGTAGGGGGTAGACAGGCTACGGCAGAATTGGCATCAGGAGCTTATTAAAGGGACAGCGAGAATATGGGGGGGAGGCGACAGAGAGCGCGCAACGCAAGGCAGAGGGAAAGCAGGTATAGGCGTAGGAGGGGCCACTCAACATAGCGGGTGGCGGATTGGGGGTGAAAAGAGTACAATTCGGTACAGGCAGGTACAAGTCTCAATCGGATTACTTGTTTGTGCGTTATCTGCTCAATTGAGGTCCAGCGCTCTACTAGTAGAGTCTTCTATTTTCGTAGGGACGGACAACTTGGCCGGACTAGTATTAGTAGTGGCAGCCGTATTAGTAGCCCGCCGTCGTCGCGTGCACCGAGCTGTACCGAGTCGCCAAGCCAGCTAGGCACTTACAAGTTTGGAGCGGACTCTTTCCTGGGTTTCAGACTCGTATGAGCGATCAGTACCTAGTTACCTGCCAGGGACAACTTGCGGACGCCAGGTTTTCTCTCTCGCTTCACTCACATGATCGTACCGCCGCCTCTCTCTCTACTACGTAACGTTGACTCACTAGTACTCAGCATCTTCAGATCGGAGATCTAGCTTCCTCTCCCACTTTCCTACCCTTTTACTTACTTTCCCAACGTGCGCATCATCCCCTTCGATAGGAGCCATGTCGCGAACCTCGGCTCGAAGTCAATGGTCAAGTTTTGCTGCGCTTGGTACTGCTTTCTGCTGCTTTGAGGCTCTTTGAGGTGTGGCGGCTCGGCGCCGCGCTCGGCGAGGAATCGGTCTAGGCCTTTCGGTTCGTTCCCCCACCTGCCAGCCCTGGCTAGAGTAGTTCCTTCCGGCCCTTACCGAATCCCAGCGTCGCATCACCCCCATCGTCGAGGAACCTCTGGTCTGGTGGACGCTTTGGCCCCCAAGTTCCAGTTGCAACACTTGTCGCGGCGCCACGACTTGTCTGCCAACCAGTCCCGGCCGTGAGCGGCGTCGTCAAGCTTGGAGCTGGGCGATCAGTCGATCCGTCGACGAAAGAACGCGCGTGGCTCGTGCATTCGTGCAGCCCGCCATAGCGCACGGCTGCCACACCAGAGGCTCGGAGGTAGGTCTACGCTCAGCGCAGTGTCGCTCTGGGTAACCGAGACTGACTGACTGCTCCCCCACCTGCTGTTGGTCGATGCGGCTTCGATCGCGCTTCGATCAGGTCGTCCAGCCCGAGTGGTGGCCGACACAAGGGGCCCACCGAGTCCCATGTCTCGCCGACTGGCCGACCCTGCGAGGCCGGGCATGACCGCTCCGGTCCACTCGGTCGTCGAATCTGTCAACACGACCTCGCTCTTTGCGCCAGACCCGACCCTTCCATCGCATACTTCCGTAGAGGGCGGCCAGAGCAGCGGCAGTGGTGGTGGCCTGACGAATGCCAGCGTGGCATCCACACAAGCTGCCCAGGCCGGCAGCACTCGACGACGGACCCACACCGATCCAACACGACCTGGGCTGCTGTCTCGTCCTTCTCACAACAAGCGGGTCATCTCGACGGCATCAGCGACCGTGGACCCGCATGTGGCGCTCGCCTCGGCGTACTCGGAGCTCCACCTCGCCCCGGCGACGCGCACGTCGGTCGTCACCACGACGACGACGACGACCGTCCATTTCGCGCCGATCCTGATACCGCGGACGCAGCAGATCCGACCAGTGCAATCGTCCTTTTCGGCAGGTCCCCGACGAGGCTCCGTCGGCTCGGCAGCCCCACTCACGCCGAGTTCGACCTTTGCCGCCCTGCTCAATTCCGAGGAATGTCGAGCCGCCGCCGAGGCTCCGACCGGATCGGAACCGCTCCGGCTCGACCCCAAGATGTACCCTCTCAGTCAGGCGCCTTACCCTGGTGGACTTACACGATTCAAGATGCACGTCGGCGCCCAAAAAGCCGTATTTTACGAAGGCGGCGAGGCGGGCCAGACGAACGATTTTGGACTGCAAGGCGAGTTCGAGTCGTACGACGGCGACGGCACGGCTAGGTTGGGCAGGAGCACGTCGACCGTCCCATTCGCGCCAGAATCTGTCTCGCTCAAGGGAAAAGAGAGGTTCACTGCCAGCACCAACTCTTTTGCGCAATCGGCGAACACGCCGTCGTACCTTTCTCTGTCCAAGACGGAGCGAGGACCGCTGCACCAACGTAGACTCTTGCGGAGACCTCGCAACTCGATTGGCGGTCACGGCACGGGGGGAGTCGATGGCTTGCCGACGGAAGACGACACGATCGAGGAAGATGACGAAGACTTTGGTGGGTCCCACCCTCCTCTTCACTCCGAGTCGGCACCCATGCATGTCGACGGCGAGGAAATCGGACCACCCCGTAAACGGCCGCGCGCGACCAGCATCGCCCACCAACGCAGCGAGAGTGTCGATTCCGAAGCAGCACAGAGTCACGCTCCGACGCCTCACGTCGTTCCCACCGTCGTGACAACGCACAACAGCAACAACAACGCCAGCACGAGGAGAAGCAGCGTTGGTGGCCAAAGTCATCAGTCCAACACCGGTGCCATGGGTGGATCGTTGCCCTCTCCGAACCTGAGCCCTCCGAGCCCCGTGCCCACTTTTGCCGAGGACGATTGCCGAGACGACGAATCAGAGGACCGACCCGAGAGTCCAACCCAGGGTCAGTCCTTGCGCGTGTACGGCCGAGCAAAGCCAGCGGCCTAGGTCTTCTGACCCTCTGTCACAATTCACTGTTTGCAGCCATGCGGGACAGCGCTGCCGATGACGCCACGGCTCTGCAGTTCGACCTCGGTTCGGGCTATGCGCTCAGTGGTCTACTCTCCCTGCCCGACTTTGTGCGCCAATTCGACGCTCTCCCGTCTTCATTGCAGTCCTATTTCATCTTCACGTTCCTCAAGCGCTCGCCGATTCCGGTGCTGCAGACGATCAACAACATCATCGCCCCCGCTTTGCGTCGTGACTTTCTCACCGACCTCCCTCCCGAACTTGGTGTCCATGTGCTGGGCTTCCTTGACGCGCGATCGCTTTGTCAAGCTTCGGTCGTGTGCAAAGGCTGGCGACGGCTCGTCGACGGCGACTGGCGCGTGTGGAAGCAACGGCTCGTGCGCGACGAACTCTGGATAGGCGACGGCTCGGAGGAGATCGAGGCCAAGGAGATCATCACCGGCACCCGCGAGAACCTCTTCCTCAAGCGCTGGCGAGCCGGCGTGTGGGACAATGAGGCGGGCGTCTCGGCCGCCGAGGCCTGGGCCGGAGAGGACTTTGTCATGCACATCGAAGGTCTGCGCGCACAGATCGACTCGGACGAGTACCTGGCCGCCGGTTCTGCTTCAGCGGCACGCCGACCGTCGCAAGCGTTTCGGCTGGCGTCACCGCAGTCGTCGCGCGAGGCGTCACCCTTTTCGCAAGGTCACTTCGTGCATCCATTCAAAAAGCTTTACCAGCGACGATTTGAAGCGCGCGGCAACTGGATGCACCGGACGCCCAAGAGCATCAGCTTCGCTTGCAACGCCAATAACGTCGTCACGTGCCTGCAGTTCGACAAGGACAAGATCGTGTCGGCGTCGGACGACCACTCGATTCACGTCTGGAACACGCGCACGGGGGAAGCCAAGGCCCAGCTGCAAGGCCACGAGGGCGAAGTGTGGGCTCTGCAGTACGTCGGCAACGTCCTCGTCTCGGGCTCGACGGACCGCACCGTCCGCGTGTGGGACCTCGACCAAGGGCGGTGCACCCACACCTTTGTCGGCCACACCTCGACCGTGCGCTGCCTCCAGATCATCGAGCCGCAAAACGTCAATCCCGACCCGAGCGGCGTCCCCATCTGGGAACCTCCATTCCCGCTCATCGTCACGGGCTCTCGCGACTGGTCGTTGCGCGTTTGGAAGCTGCCGACGCCGGGCAAGGACGCCGACTACCAGCCGACGGTCCCGCAGTCGCCGACGGAGGAGAATACGGATCCGGGCGAGAACCCATACCACTTGCGTCACCTCGCTGGTCATCGACACGCTGTGCGGGCGCTAGCGGCGCACGGACGCATCGTCGTCTCGGGCTCGTACGACTGCCACGTCCGAGTCTGGGACGTTATGACGGGCCAGTCCCTGCATCGCCTGACAGGCCACACCCAAAAAGTATACTCGGTCGTGTACGACCATCGTCGCGACCACTGCGCTTCGGGGTCGATGGACGGCACCGTGCGCCTCTGGTCGACCAAGACCGGCCAATGCCTCGCGACCCTGAACGGCCATTCTTCGCTCGTCGGTCTCCTCGGCCTCTCGCACCGCAACCTGGTCTCGGCGGCCGCGGATTCGACCCTGCGCATCTGGGATCCGACCACGGGCGAGTGTCGGCACACACTCGCAGCGCATTCAGGCGCCATCACGTGCTTCCAGCACGACGAGTACAAGGTCGTTTCTGGCTCTGACGGCACACTGAAGATGTGGGACGTGCGCGATGGCTCGTTCACGCGGGATCTCCTGACGGGGCTGACGGGCGTGTGGCAGGTCGCGTTCGATCGACGGTTCTGCGTCGCAGCGATTCAACGCAACGGCCAAAGCGAGTTTGAGGTGCTCGATTTTTTCCCCGAGGAGAACGACGACGACGATCCCGATGAGGATAGCCACTCGGCTTCGGCCGGCGACGACGGGATGGGGGGAACCAAGGCGCGCAGACGCTCGCGCAGAAAGGAACAACGAGGCGAGGGTACGGCGGCGACAACGGGACAAAGCATGGACGACCTTATCATCGGCTCGGATCAAGAAGACGACGACTCGGAAGGAGGCTCGGATGGAATGGAGGTCGGGCCCGACACGACGCAAGGCACCGGCGGGTTCAGCGCCCATCGTTTCCCTGCGCGTCGCCTCGACGGTCCGCAGGGTGCTCCACCAAGAGCAACATCCGACGCACTCTTTGGGGCTCCGGTGCTCGACAACACGATTGTGACGCCACAGAATGGTTTGACTCTGGCGTCCAGTGCGACGAACCCGCACCCGAATCGATCGCCGTCGCCGACGACGAGCCAGCGTCGCTCGTTCCCGGTCATGCTGCGAGCCGAAGAGTTCCCTCGACGCTCTTTTGGCGATGCCGTCGCGCCCATCGCGTCCTTGGCGACGACGCAGACGACCCCCGTCGCCTCAACGTCTTCGAACAGTGCGCGGCAGATCCGTCGCGTCGCCTCGGCGAACCGACTGCACTCGGCCTTCTCCACGCCCCACAACCACCAGGCCCCGAACGTAGGAGCCCACCTGGCCTCTGGTGCGAGCACAGGGCCAGAGGGGGGGCCAGAGGACATGGATGTTGAAGCGGGCGAGCAACGGGGTCGGATGTAAGGGTTTCGGAGAGGAAGGGGTTTCTCTTTTTCAGGGGTAGGCCTGAAGTCAGGTTTTTGCCCACGATGTAGCGCAGTCTGTCCCTTGAAGTTGTGTTGTATTTTAAGACTTGACTTTCGGATATGTAAGAACACCTCTTGGATGTGCGAGACTGTTTGCAGGTCGAGGCGGGCACGCTACTGCGAGGACTCGAGGCTGAAGGAGGCGCGTCGCTTCGAGACCCCCACTTGCCTTCGGTCGCCGGGAGCTCATCACGCGCGAGCACGCGCGTCACGTGGTGCGGAAGCGCTCGAGCCTTTACCGGCATCCTGTCAGTGCACGCTCTTGCCTTGCTTCGGCCGAGCAGCAACCCCACTACGGCGAGCCCACACGGAAACAAACAGACTCACTCGGGTCACCCGGTGATTCGTCGGCCCAAAGTTTGCGACGATTGAATCGTTACTCCTCGCGGATCGCCCCTCTGCACGGGCTCACGGTTCGACCCACGCCACGGCAGGCGACCGGTGGGGCCAAAGACAGAGCTGCCCCTATCTAAGCTAGACAGGAGATATGGCGCGACGACCTTCCCCTTCCCTTTCTGCCACGATCACCTCGCCACGTCCTGGAGCAAACGATTGTCCTTCCTCGAGTCGGGACACGACCACAGCATCCGAGACACCCCCTTCGCCGCTGTCGTCGTCGTCGCCGTCGTCACACACACGGCCCTTGCTTCAACTCGACGTCGACGACCACTCCCCTCGATTTACGACTAATTCAGGGGCACTCGAAGTACCCACACCACCCGCCCCAAGAACGGCAGCGACCGCCGCACCATTCGTCGTCGATCCGTCACCGGCTCATCTCGCCGTTGCGCAGGTGCGATCCTACTCCCACAACCGCTCCCAGTCGCTGTCCGAGCCTGTGCGCAACAACTCGAACAGCTCCGACACGCCGTCCTCGACCGACTCGAGCGGTCCCAGCCACGGTGAGGGTCCCGGTTTGTCGTTGGGCTCGACACGGATGGCTTCGCAAGCGGAACTCGTGAGGCGGCATCACACCCTGTCGACGTCGTCCTCGCGGCTCGTTCGGCTCGAGCGATCCCGCGCTCGGCTAGCTTTGTGAGTACTGGAGGCACGGGTTATCTCTCTAGCCTGTCTTTAAATGTACAAACGCTGTGAGGAAAAAGTAAATCACTACTCACATCGAAGAGAACGTTTACGTCTCTCTACTTCGCACAGACAAGGCGTAGGTCTCAGTGAGGAGGATCAGGAGTACTACGTCCCGCCCTCGCCGATCAGGGGGTCGCTTTGGTCCGACGTCGGACACGACAGCAGCGATGCAGGTGGTTTCCCCACCTTCTTTTCTCCCCCTTCCTCCTCGTCATCGACAGCGACCACCTTTGGTGCCGTCGGATCCAGACACACCGTGGCTAGCGGCGACCTGAGTTATGCCGCATCACACCTCGTCGACCAAGCACACTCCGACGAGCCGACAGCGAATACCCGAACGGCGCCCAGGGGGCAGGGTCAGGACCAGTGGATCAGCGATCCCGCGGGTTCCTTTCCAGCAACAACAGAATCCTTATCGCCACCCTCGACATCGACTTCGACCGCGTACGTGCCTCCGCTCGCAGTCAAGCCCTCCGTCGTCACTAAAAAGTCGTCGTTCGTGGTGCTGCGAGGCGCCAAGGGGGACGCCGCGCTGAGCGAGCGAAGAACCGTCTCCGCCGCCGCCCTGCCGCCAGCGTCCCCGATCGCCCAGTCGACTCGGCATAACGTCGCAGCACACACCGATTCAGGATCAAGCGAACTAAAGCACCGAAATTCCCTCAAGGCCTTTCTCGATGCCGAAGGCACGGGAGGCCAGGAGGACTGGGAGCGGGGCCTCCAGGACGAGAGGGACCGCGAGGAGAGGCAATTGAGGACCGGCGCAATGCAGGTGAGCCTTGACTCGGCACGTTTTCTTCTCTGCCTAGGTAGCAACGGTCTGATGCTATGAGTTACAATTTTGTCTGCAGCACGACGCTGCTCCATCGGCGTCGTTGGCAAATTTTACCCCCCTCGACTCCGGTGATTTCAATCCGCACTCGCGCGCCAACACGTACCATCAGCCTTCGTCGACCTTTTGGCCCACGTCCGAGACCGACGCCATCGGTGCGCTCCGACGCCATCAGAGCCTCAGCAACTTTCATCGCCAGGCCAGCGAAGCAGAGCTCGGCTCCAGCGCTGCTCCGTCCGAAGAGTGGGCCACAACGCAGCCGCACACCCGGCTCGTTAGTGCAAGCAGCGGGGACGAGACGCTGTACGGATCCATCGCACTCGCCTCGGCTGCGCCGATTACTAGCGGGACCACGCTCGGTCGCTCGCGGTCGAGCACGAGCCCGGCACCGCATCACCATTTGCACCACACCTCTTCGCTGCGGTCGCAGGCGGGGGCCAACTCGCCTCGGTCACCGCTCAGCCACTCCAACTCGGTATCGTCGCACCACTCGCTGCGGCATTCGAACTCGATCGGGCGGGAGCGGGGTACGCTGAGCCCCGTTGGAGGGTTTTCGCGGAGCCCATGGAGCCCCACGGTCGAGGAAACCAAGGCGCTTGGGTCCATGAGCGGCGTCGTCGGGGCGACGGGGCTGCACCGACGCGGGAGTGGAAGCTCACGAGAGAGTGCCCACGCCGCCGCCCGAGCAGGACGCCTCGACGGCAACGGACCGAGCGGAGCGTTCGTCGAAGAATTTGCCCAGCTCGAGCTCGCCTCTTCCTCCGCGCCTTACCCCTTGTCCAAGACCCCACCGTCGTACCACGACGACGCCCATCCTTCGTGGAGCCATGCGAGCTCGCCTCGATTACCAGGAGCCACGGCCGTGAACCGCTCTATGACAGCTCCCCAGGTCGTACCGCGGCGACTACCCCCGCTCTCAACGAACCTCGAGCAGGCTACGCAAGCGCTGCAGCAGTCGGCGGCCGCTCGCCATGGTCCCGTTTCGGCAGCAGCTTTTGTGCCCCCGATCGGGCATTCCCACGGCGGCAGCAGCGGCATCAAGGCCTCACCTGACGAGTACGGCAGCGGTGGTGCCACCGCGGTACCTGGAGGTGATGTCGGATCGTCATCGTACGAATGGCAGCGGCAGAAGGAACTGCTGATGGGCGTCGCGCCACCCGCGAACCCGAACTCGGCTGGGTGGTCGAACGGAGCCGCTGCGGTTCCCCTCCTGGCGGCCGCCAACTACGGCGTCACAATCGCGATGCAACAGCAGCAGCAACAGATTCAAATCCTGCAGTCACAAATGCAGCAAGCGACCGAAGCCTTGAACTTGATGCGACAGCAAAGTCAGGTGCCTCTACAGGGGTCGGTGCCGACGCAGACACTGCCCTTTGCGGCGCCCTACCCAATGCGTACGCCACCGACTTCCTCTTCGGCTGGTCGGTCACCGTCTTTGCAACACAGCTCGACGCCGGACCCTTCCCACCCCCCGGGCCAGGCCCCGCCTGTCGTCGACATCGCCGTTTTGGTCGCCAAAAAGGGATACAACCCCGTCGACTTTGACCTCCGGCCCACAGCTGCGCGCTTCTTCGTCATCAAGTCGTACACCGAAGAGGACGTGCACAAGTCGCTCAAGTACGAGATCTGGGCCTCGACGGACCTCGGAAACAAGCGCCTTGACCGGGCGTTCCGCGAGTCGCACGAGCGCGGTCCCATCTACCTCTTCTTCAGCGTTAACGCGAGCGGGCATTTCGCCGGCGTCGCGGAGATGTTGACCCCTGTCGACTATTCGACGACGAGCAACGTCTGGGCGTCGGACAAATGGAAGGGCGTGCTCAAGGTGCGCTGGATCTACATCAAGGACGTGCCGCTGAGTGCGCTGCGGCACATTCGGTTGAGCAACACGAGCGAGAACAAGCCCGTCACCTCGTCCAGGGATACGCAGGAGGTGCCGTTCGACGCTGGACTCGAAGTTTTGCGTGTCATCGCTACCTACCCTTCGCGAACAACTCTGTTGCAGGATTATGGCTACTACGAAGCGCGCACGGTCGCCGGTCCAGGCGGCCTTGGGGTGTCAGCGCCATCGTCCTCGGGGGGCGACCCGCATGTCGGCGGCGACGATCCCGCAGCTGCCAAGAACCCGCACTACGCACGCATGGCCGCCCACAACCAACAGCCTGCGGGCAACGGGCAGCACCTGCAGTACCCTCAGAATCTACCTGCTGGCTCGAGCCCGGGGCCCTACGGCCCGCCGTCCCAACCGCAACCGCAACTGCAGCTACCACCATTGGGCCACTATCCGACGACCGGTCCGGGTGCCTCGTTCCACCCCACACCGGGCTTTCACGGACATCCCTCGGTGCCGCCGCAGTACGGCGGCCACCCTTCGGCATATCAGCCTCTCTCTATGCTGATGTATAATCAAGCTTCATTACCGGCGCATCGTCACGAACACCCTCAGCTCTCGGATGATGGCAGTCGTGGACGACGCTCGTCGTTCCAACCCAATGCTTCGGGACCCGGTGTTCCGCACTATTGAGTCCCTCCGCCAATTCATTACTATCGATGGCCCGTATCGTGCCGTCCCGTACAACCCCTCTGTTCATGATCGCCTTTCCGCCCCTACTTTATTCACTGTCATGACCTGTTCTTGTTCGGACATCTTGTTCCCCCTTCTTTCTTCTTGCTTCTCTTTGTTAGCATCGTAACGACAGTGTACCCTTGCATATCGCCCTACGCCGGCTTCCCTTTTCCTACCCATCCCCCTTTATCTGGAAATCTGAACCCGGCCCCATCCTCTGTAAAAAGGCTGCAGTTCCAGCGTACTAAAGACAGTGGGAGCACCTAGTTACATGTGGTGACACCCCTTCAATTGCGAATCTACTCCTACAACAACCAGAGAGCGCCCTCCTTGCCCATCTCTGCCTGAATGCTCGTCTTGAACCACTTGCCGGCATCGTCCTCAACGGTCGCTTTCTTGGCGTCGGGATACGGTGGCAAGGCCGGCAGTTCATCGTCCGTGATCATGTGTATGGTGGGCAGCGTCTTGGGGTGAGGTAGCACCGGGGTACGAACGACGATCTCGCCCTTGAAGCGTTGTTCGTGCTGGATCTGCGCTTCGTCGCAGCCAATCAGTTTGAGCTCGACCCCGACCGAAGGCGCGCCGACGTGGGTCCTATCCGAGGCTTCGTCCTGCGTCCCGACGGGGCTGGGTAATCGCTGGGCGTCATAGTAGATCGAGTTCGCGATGGGCCCACAGATCGCCGAGTGCGCCAGCACGGACACGACGGGGATCCCCAACGTCGCCTTGAACATCTCGGCTCGAGCCTGTTCCAATGGCAGACCCATCTCGTTGTCCGCCCCCGCGGAGCAAGTGAAGAAGACGGCGCGGAGTCGCGTGAGGTGCGCGTCCTTGCGCACGCCCTTGAAGAGGAGCGAATCCCACACGGAATCGCGCGTGATGACGCCTTCGCGCAGCAGCCGGATCTTGCTGTTGCGCGACTGTCGGATGATGGCCGCCGAGTCGCCGAGCATCCTGCTCAGCAGCAGGCGGTACAGCGGGAACGAGAGGCGCGAGGTCGGCCCAAACACGAGCGTGGCGGGAGGACCGTTCGATCGGGTCGGCGCGAGGAGTTGCTCGAGGTCCTCGTGCGTCGCTTCCTCCGGCAACGTGCGGAGCGCGAGGGAGCACGACGTGTAGACGGTGAAGAGTGCGAGCCCGAAGCCGTAGGGCGTGCTAGGGTGGTGTAGAGACAGCAGCGAGTCGTAAATGGTGGGGCGCAACGGTTTCGGGGAGGAAAGGAAGAGCGTCGAAAACGAAACGATCGAGGCGGTAAGGTTCTGTGGGTGTTTGAGGGATGGTGGCTCAGACGAGGGCGACACCGCGGGTTTTGGCACCAATATTGGAGCACTCACGATGTGGGTCAAAGGCAAGGCGACGCCGTCAGAGACGATCGTCAGCGCGACGTCTTTGGGATCAACCTCGTCCTCCTCCGAAAGCCTTTCGGGGGACTTGTCGGCCGCTTCTTTGGCCTCGGCGAGGAGACTGCGCCCCGTGATCAAGAGTTCTGCAGCGACGGTCGGAGGGTCGTACTCGGCATCGCCGCGATCCTCCTCTTCGTCACTCGCGCCGAGCACGATCGTCTTGGCTTCAGAGGAGCCCGGAATGAACTGTACGGTCGAGAGGAACGACGCTGAGTAGATGATGGCCCCGACCGGCTCGAGGTCGGCGGGGATCTTGCTCCCAGGCGCAATGACGATCGGTCGATGGGCCGTCAACGACAGGGCCAGGGTGGCGACGAAAGCGTCTGGGTGTGCAGGCACCAAAGGATGCGTCAGCACCAAAGGATGCGACAAAGGCTAGGTAGCAAGAGACGGGGTGGTACCTACCTGCAGGATGCTCAATGACAACCGCGACCGGTTCATCCCCTTTCCCGAGGGTCGACAGAAGGCCGTGCTTGACGGCGAGGACGACGTCGAGCAGCTTGTCGCCGCGGTGAATCCACACGCTGCCTTGTTCGCCGCCTTCGAAGCAGGACTTTGACCGCTCGAGCACGTCGCGCAGTCGCTTCACGCTCTTGTCCGGTCGAATCGGGGCTCGGACGCCTCCCGTCGACGAACTGCCGTAGACGGGCGACTCGCTCGGCTTGCGCGTCGGGGCCGAGGTCGACTGGCGACCGAGCAAGAACGGGTGCGTCTGCGGCGGGGGAGGGCGAAGGAACACGGCGAGACCGATCAACACGACCGCGACCACGCCCAACAGGACGGTCGTGCGGTCAACTTTCATCGCAGCGGACAGTGGCGAAGACATGGTGGTGGGGTGGGGTGCGATGGGACGACACTCAAACGGTGACGGCACCGCAAGAGCGAGAGCAGAGGCGAGAGAGCCTCAGCTCGCAAGTGGAGCTAGTGGAGCGCCGAATGCACGCCTTCAACTTACCTTCAAGCCTTGGAAACGGTCACCGTGGAGATTCGACTGCGAATGAAAGCGAGTGCCATCTGATGCATTCACTTGACAATGACGGCTCTAATTTATCGAGCTAAGTAAATGCTTTGCTTGATCGATGACGAGGCCCATTTGTTGTGCAGCAGGTCAACCTTTTTTTTTTTTTTGACGGCTTCTGACTAAAGGGACAGCAAGGATCTGGGGTAATCGCCAAAAAGCGTGGGCGGAAACCCGTAGGAGAAGTCTAAGACAGTGAGAGTCAACGGAGAAGGGATGGATAGAGTGCATCTCAAAGGAGCAGTGTAGGTTGCAGTATTGAACAGGGTAAGGGGAGCGGTTCAAGTAGCTGCGGTTGGAAGTCGTACATCAGCAACTTTACCACGCGCGCTTCAGAACAATTCAGAGCAATTCAGAGCCGATCTAGAACAATTCAGCCGTAAAGCGCGTAAAGCGCATTCAGCCCTGCGCTGCTAGATTGCTCTAGATTTTGTCTGGAAATTCAGGCATTCAGAGCGCTTCCAGAGCTTTCAGAGCATTTCCAGTGGATTTCCAGAGCATTTCCAGTGCCATTTCAGACCATTTATGACATATTCAGGTAGGGTTATGTGCAATGGTATGATATCATTGCATTTACATGCAATTAAGATGTAAGCACTACTGCCTGCCGTGTGGTACAAGACTCTGACTAGTGTGTATAAGACCGTGACAGCGACGACAATTCATTGCACAAGTTGCTACTTCAGTACTAAGTGTGACGAAGTGGTGGATCTAGACACTTTCCAGAACGATTCAGAACGATTCAGACGATCCGGTCATTTTGTGAGCGGTAAAGTCATTTCAGACAGATCTAGCCGATTTAGACAGATCTAGCCGCGCATCGGGAAGTGGTAAAGTTGCTGATGTAGGTCACGGGTCAGAGGCGATAGCCCAGTTAATGTGGTCCAGCGCCCGATAAGGGTCGTCTCTGTAGACTAGCTGGAATTCAAATTCTCATTCTCATTCCAACCGCACTCCGGCCTGTCGTCGGCGCGCTGCTCCTCCCTCGTCTCGTCGAGGATACAGTCGCCCGCACCCCGAGATCCTTCGGGCAGAGTGATTTCTCTCGTCCACTCTGTGTTGACAAACTTTCGGGCCCTTGAGTTAAGCACGTTCTCCAAGCATGCTCGCGCCAAAAAAAAAACCAAAAGTTGTAAGGTATGCGCCCCTGAAAAATGCATGGACAGTCTGTCGTTCTTGACCACTAGACCAAAGCAAGTGGTAACTAGACTCGAAAGTTCTCGATACTCAACGATTACAGGATCTGGCCAAGAGACCGATTCCCGCATTATATGCTACTACTGATTCAGAATTACACAAGATCTACACACGCTAAGAACAGCTTCGATCTTATATGCTTTCAGATCTTATCTTTGAATCGAGGGAAAACATTTTCTTCAGAGGCTACAGTGCAACAGGAATTAATGACACAATGAAAAGGCTAATTTTGGAGGTGTAAGACCTTCCCCCCCGTCGAAAACAAAAACAAAAATTGGTGGTCTTGAAGACCAGAAAAAAATGAAAACTGTGCCCGCTGAGAGGATCGAACTCTCGACCTCCAGATTTCCCCCCAACCGGGGGTCACAGCTTAATACTATGAGACTAGCGTCATAACCAACTAGACCAAGCAGGCGGTAATGCGTATTGCCATAACAAGTTGTGTTTACTGATTTTTGTAAGCATTTTTACAAGGGGGCGGCCTTCACTTCACTTCACTTTACTTCACATTCGCCCTACTGCAGCCTTCGATACTCGAGTTAACAAGTGATACACCGACAAGATGTCTACCGGAGACCCTGGGTCCCCACTGCCGGCACCGCCACCACCGGTATCCGCCACCAGCGTCCAGCCCCCCCGCGACCGGATCCCGATAAGCTCGAAGAAGACGCAAGTCACGGGCCCCGCCACCGCCGCACCCAACTATGCTGCCGCTGCGAGTCAGATGGCGACTCAAACACCTGAACAACAGCAACAACAACAACAGCGTGCCAAGGCTCTGGGCAGCCTCCTACAAGCCATGGGTGCTGTACCCGGAAACCGCATGGATCGCTGGGTCCAGGCCATCTACTTCGCCGAACTCTACCCCGTCGCCACCGCCACATCGCTGAAATTTTCGGCCTTGAACGCGAACCGGTCCGTCGAGAACATCTTCGATTACGCCCTTGAAGTGACTCTGTCTCACCAGAGCGCCTCGCGAGCGACTCATGCCGACAAGATCGATCTCGTGGCCTGCGTCACGAGGCTGCTATCGCCCATCTCTCCTATCTGCTTTGAGCCTGGAGTTCCTCTGCCGGACCATCTTGCGGCTTATCAACCACAGATCTTAGGCGTACAACATTCATCAATCCTGCGTAATGGGGCGGCTCACCATCGCGTTACGGTTGGGTTCGTCACCGGCGAGGCACGTGACGCGGCGCTCACGACGCCCCCCGCTCTCACTTGGCGATCGGCGAAGGCCCGCTTCGCGAAGTCTCACAGGTTCCACCATAACATGGTCGAGCTTCGAATCAACGTCGGTGTTCAAGGAGTGCCCTCCATGGATGCCATCATCAAATCGTTCCAATCACTTGTGCAAGACCTGTCAGGCAAGGGACATTCATGCCAACTTGTGCAGGTTCTGCGCGTTATCAGCGTGGACAACGCCTCGGCCTTCGCCCACGTTGCCGGAGACTACTCGGCTTTCCTACACTTCGATGACGACTCCCTATTTCAACGCCCCAACACGACCTTGAAGGAGATTCTACCTTCGAGGATCGACCTTCCCACTCGAGGCATCCCGGTTACCGCCCTTCGCCATGACTATGAGAAGGAGGCGGCTTGCGGTAGGTGCCACTTTGTGGGTCACGTGGGAACCTGCGGACTGGATCAGGAGAGGAAGCGGAAGGAGGCTCACAACGGCATCATCAACAGCAACAAAAACACCATCACCCACAACACCAACATCGCGGAGGCCGAGGCCCCCATTCCTGTGCTGGTTGTTAACAGGATCGCATCACAGAATCACTTCGCCGGGCTCGAGGTCGAGGAGGGACAGGAGGAAGAGGTAACTGGCCAGGGCGAACAGGGACCGGAGGAATCGGGGGAGGAAGACGCTGGTGATAAGGCGGATGACGAGGACTCGGAGGACTCGGAGATGGAATCGGAGGCGGCCGCGAAAACGGAGGTCATCAAAATTGAAAGCGAGGACGAGTCGGTCTTGGAGGACTGCAGCGGATCCGATGGAGAGGTGATTGATGAGAATGAGGTGATGGCGGATGAAAGAGGTGAAACGGAAGGAGAGGTGGCTACGGAGATGGAGGAAGAGGAGGTGGCGACGGAGGTGGGCGATGTGGACGAAGCGAGGGGATCGACGAAAGCGGAGAATGCGGAAGCGACGGACTTAGGGGAAACGAACAGGCTGGACAATGACGACGACAGCGACGCCACAGCAACCGCCGCCACCGCTTCCCGCGAATCGACGCCGCATGAACCAACCCCACCTCTGTCACCCGAAACTCTCGCCAAGTCGCTACGCGAGGGGGAGGAGTGGGACAGGATCAGAGCTAACTGGGTTGAGCAGGCACGACTTGAGCGGGACCAAAGCATCGAGAGGAGGCTCAACGCTGAAACCCCTCTGGTGCGTCACAACTTTGCCACGTGGGACGAGGACGGTGAGATACGCTCCATCAACATCAGGGGGACCGCTGCGAAGTTCAAGAAGCAGGTGATGAAGAGGTCGCAGACTGCGGCGGACCTCAGTGACCCAAGTGACGAACCGACCGACGCCAAGCGAGTCATCATCAAAGGGAAGAGCCGCGTCGTGGTGAAGGATGGAATAGAGGGGCGGAGGGTGACGAGGTCGATGTCGGCGGCAGCGGCGATGCAGGTCGAGGTGACGAAGGTGGACAGAGGGAAAGGAAGAGGGGTAGCTGAGGAAAAACGATGGTCCGACCACGAGCCCGAGGACGATGTCCTGCCCGCCCTTCCCCTCTTTGAGGACGTCACCACCGCCAAGAGCGCCTCGACCTCGACTACCCATTAATGATCAAGCACACCATCATCACCTGGAACGTAAGAAGGGGCATGGGGGTCCCGGAAAAACGACGTAATATCTACACCTACCTTTCCACATTCAAAGCTTCCGCGATTCTCTTACAAGAGCATTTCATCAGACCACAATTCTGGCAGCTCATCAAGGACGAGTACGAGGGCAAGCTCTTCATCAACCAGCACTGCCTGACCCTGATCCCGGCCGACTCGCCCCTGATCGACGCCGAGCTCTTGCGCACCCACTCGGCACTCGACGGCCGGCTCCTCGTCACCTCCTTTCGTCTGCGGGGCGACATCAAAATTCTAGAAATCAATAACCTCTACGCGCCCGTTGACCCAAAACAACGAGCAAAATTCTTCGACAAACTGATCCTCCACAAAACACAGAAATCCCACCTCCGACTCCTTGGCGGCGATCTCAACGACTGCCCGCGCCCAGAAGTCGATCGGCGGAACCAAAGTCGGCGCGGCCACCACTGGCCGATTCTGATGGGCAAGCTCGACTCGGCCTACACGGACTGCATCCGCTACAAGCACCCCATCACCCCATCTTTCACTCGACCTAATCCCAATCGCAAGCGACCCAACTCCTTCTCCCGGCTTGACTACTTTCTCCTACAAAGAGCTCACCAAAAAAGGCTCGACCAGGCCTCGACGATCTACGACTATCCCAAGGATCTTTCCGATCACCGACCGGTCTTGATCGTACTAGCTCTCTCAGACGATCTTGATGCGGCTCTCCCACAGCTCAGCCTACCTACCACATCCGACCAACTACATCGAATCAATACCACAACCTTCAAGACGGTGGAATTTCAGCGGATGATGGAAGGATGGTTGGAAGGGGCAAGCGGGGAGGATCCGGTGCGAGAGCTTGAGGAGGTTCTGGAGGCGTGCAGGGACAGGGGTGGGGAGATGGCGAGGAGGCTGCATCGGGAGCGGACGGAACGGATGGAGTATTTGGTGGGGAGGGTGCAGGATCTGGAGGCGTTACCGGTATGGGGGGAGGCGGAAACGGCAGAATGGACAAGGACGTCCGAGGAACTCAAGCGGGCGGTCGAGGAGCGCGCGCGCCTACTCCGGATCCGAGCCCACGTCCCCGAGATCGCTTCCGAGGAACGACTGTCGCGGCCGGTCCACGCCAAGCTCGCGGCGCGGAACTCGGACTCCAAGATCACAGCACTGCGCTTGGGCAACGGAGAGCTAACGCATGACATTGATGTCGCTCTTGACCACACGCAGGCGCATTTCCAGCGCCTCTACCACATCGAGCCTCGTGATCCGGAACGCGTCGACCGACTTCGGGACGAACTCCTCGTGCCGATCAGGGCGGCACGGACTTGCGACGACCCGCGCTCAGATCCGCTCTTTCTGCGCCGACTCTCGGAAGCGCAGATTGATCTCCTCCAGCAACCCATCACCGAGGACGAGGTCGTGGCCGCGATCGGGACGACGCACCCGGGGCGATCGCCGGGCCCGTCGGGCGTGCCTTACGAACTCTATCAGACCGCACCGGAGGCGTGGTCCAAGGTGCTGACCAAGGCCTACAACGCGATGATCGAGCGCGGTTCACTCTCTCCCAAGCAGGGCCAGGGACTCGTGCGCCTCATCTTCAAGCGCCACAAGAAGAATGCCGATCGCGCCGAACTCTCGTCGTATCGCCCCATCACCCTGCGCGAGTGCGATTACAAGATTTTTACCAAGGTCTACGTCGCCCGATTGAACCAAATTCTGCCCGATCTCCTCCCGCCGCAGCAGCACGGCTTCGTCAAGGACCGCCGATCGGCCGACGCTGCACTACACCTTCGTCTCCTGATCGAGGAACTTGGCGCGCGCAGGACCGAGTTCCCCGCGGCCGCGCTCTTGTCTCTTGACCAATCATCCGCCTACGACCTCGTCGAGCATGACTGGATCTTTGCCATCTTCGACGCTCTGGGCGCTCCTACCACCTTTCTTCGCGTGCTGAGGATGCTCTACTCGGGTGACTCGACCTCGGCGCGCTACATCATCAATGGGTTCCTGACGGCGCCGGTGCGACTGACGTGTGGGCTCGGCCAAGGGGACCCGGCGTCATCGTCGGTCTGGGACATCGTGTTTCAGCCGTTCCTGGATGCTCTACACCGTCGAAACATCGCGCTGAATCTCTCCATACCTGCACTTCATCCGTACCCACAGAGCCGCGCCATTACATCACTTGCATTTGCCGATGACGTTGTCGTCGCCGTCGCGGGCTTGGAGTCACTCAACTTGCTCGATGACCTGGCGCTCGACTGGAGGCATGCAACGAATGGCCGGCTCAACACGGACAAGACGGTCGTCCTACCGATTGGACGTCGCTGGGACCCTGGGGAACGGCCAATCGTCGTCAAGGCCGCAGGCGAGTCGCTCGAGTGGATCGGCCTCCCCTTCGACCCCAGCGGCGACACCGAACTCGCCTACGCGAATCTCATCGAACGGCTCGAGGCGACGCTGGAAGCGGTTCAGCATCGCTGGCTCACGCACCACACCCGTGCCTTTTACGTCAATCGGTACGCCATTCCCAAGATCCTGCATTTCCTTGCAGCCGACATCCCGCCGCCCGAAGTCGTCAAGAAGCTCGATGACATGCTCGTCGATTTCGTCCGTGGGGGCAAGGGCAGGACCAGCTACGGCAGAGACATTGTGTTCACCGCCAAGAACAAGGGGGGACTCGGGGTGATAAGGATGCGGGACGTTGTGGACGCGGTTGCGGCACGGCTCTGGGACGTTCTTCTCGGCGGTTCCGGCGCGATTTGGCAAGGACTTGCGCGCGCATCACTCCAGCGAGCTCAGCCCGACCTCGACCTGGCCACCGATCTCTGGCCACATCCATCCACTCCCATCCCCAACGACCTTCATCCCCGATGGCACGCCGCACTGGGCGTTCCGAAACTTCACGACGCGCAGGTCAACCCGAGGGCCTTGACCACCGCGAACTTGCTCGCGCTGCCCACCCTGCTCGGCAGCCTCCACACCCCCATCAGAGGGAGACAGACCATCGACGCGGTTCATGTACCTGACTACCTTCGTCTCCAGGGCTACCCGAAGGTGGCGGATCTCTATCGACGCGAGTTGTATGCGGGTGGGGGGTTTCACCTCTGGACGCCGCCGGCGGATGTGCTTGGCGACAACAGCGAGTACGATCGACGCGGGCTCCCGCAGCGACTGGCAATCGCGGCCTGGTACCGGTTCACTGTCGATCGACACAAGAACACCCCCTTGGCGGCGGCGGTGGCGGCGGGACGACTCAACGTGCCTCCCCGGATCGGCACCAGCGCACCGCTCGAGGCGATCATCCCCAAGCCCGTGGCCCGCTTCGCAATGGAGCAGCGCCTTCCGGACCCGGTGCTTCCACAACAGGCGAGCCAGTATACGCTGCTGAACATGGCTCGCCCCTACACAGTCCGTCGCATCCGCCGGGTCCTGAACGCGAAGGCATTTACCAACATGCTCGGGCTCAAGGGACCACCGCAGCCGGACGACCTCAGGAGCTTCTGGAAGGCAGTCAACTCGAAGGCACTGACAGCGAGGGAGAGGGAAGTTTGGTTCAAGCTGATCCTCCGCTTCACCCCGACGCGCAAGCTCCAGCACGAGCAAAAGCACGACACTTCTCCCGCGTGCCTCGTCTGCGAAGCGCCGGTGGACGACACCGATCACTACTTCTTCGGCTGCTTCGACTCGCGAAACGTCTGGATCGCGGCGAGGGGCGTGCTCTGCGACGCGCTCGGATGCGACACGATCGAGGACGCCGAGTACACGACGCTTCAACGACTCTTTGGCCTCCCCAAGCTCAAGGCCAAGCTCAGCGCACAGGAAGGCGCGGGCAGGACGATCGAGATCTTCACGGGGATGGTTTTGGAGATGATCAGCAGTGGGAGATGGAGGATGCAGAAGCACGGGACGAGGATGGAAAGCCTGGAGCGGAGGAGGGTGGTACTGGAGGAGAGGATGAAGTTGAGGGCGGGGGGAGCAAGGGGCGGGCGAGGGCAGTAGAGGCTGGGTTCGATTTCCCCCCACCCGATCCCACACTCACACACCCCACATCACACATCCTCTTACAAAAACTGTATACTAAATATATTTTCTTCATCTTTCTTTCTTTTATTACAGGTCTGCCTCCGTTGCTCATGGACCGGCTCGCGATTTGGGATTGACTCGACGGTGGCTCGCGCTCTTTGGCTTCGGGGTTCTGAGTCAAGGGAGGGATCAGCAGACACAGGCAGAAAGTCGGCTTTGAGGGGCCAGGGACTGCTGAGGTGGAGGTTTTGAGGGGCCTCCACCGCGTCTTGTTGTGACCGAGCATAGACTTGGGGACTTCGCGGGTCGGGGTGGTGTCGCTGTCGCTCTCCTGTCTTTGTCTCGACCGAGTCGGGAAGTGGGTCCGGGATGGGCCTCCTGTCGTTCGTACCTTATCTTCTTCTCTCTCTCTCTCTCTCTCTCATTAGTCTCCTGAGGGGGAGCGACAGGGGCACTTGAATTCCTTTATTGGATTGGTGGACACCGGCCCGTATCTTGCACCTTCGCAGGCGGTTTGTGTTTTCATCGTCGACTTCCATCTAGTTTTTCTGTAGGCCAATTAGGAGAAACAGGAATTGGAGGCGATATGATGAACAGTAATCACCGAAACCCAGCGGCTTCTACGGAAGAGTTGTACGTGTCCTCTTTGTTTCTGGGTGCTCCCTAATTGCGTGTCTTCGCTTACGATCTTGTGTCAAGCGGCAGCAGACTCGCCGCTCGTTGGACTCCGAGTTAGGTGCTCGGCGAGTTATAATCTACGCAGCACTCTTTGCGCGCAGTAGTTTCCCATTCACCCATTTTTTTGTCGTCATTGCTCTACAGCACCACTAACGTACTAATAACCATATTGTTCTATGAGCTAGGAAACAAGCCATATGACTTGCTACCTCCGCTCAGTGCGTTGCTAGACCAACAAGATCGCGAGCTATGGGGCCCAAAGTACGACTCCGACGTCCTCACCGGACTTGCTCCACTGCAGGGTTCCGAAATTAGAGCAACTTTGATATAACAATGCTGAAGAGACTACCGGGCTTGAGATGATTGGAGTCGGGATGGAGTCGGGATATCTAATACCAAAGCAACTCTGGCGACCGATCCAGTCGCGCATGCAATACCATACCGGCTCGGCGTGGAGAGGAGATACCTTGCAATGACGTCAGTCTTCCCCCATGGTGATGTCCACACGAGAGTGGCCCGCCCATCACAATCCGAGCTCGTGGATGGACATCGATTAGTGCATCGAGTCCATACTTGTGACGCAGCCATCAAATTATCGTCGTCGCCGTACCATGCAAGCACGCGCCGCTGATCGGGCCGAGGATGTCAGCAGTCGCGCCAGTGGCAGTGTGCGCAGCGGACACGTTCAACGCGGGATGATTAACGGCACTGGCGGCAGCACGCTCGCCCACCCTCCGCTCGAGTGGGTCGCCTGTCTAGGTTGCTTGAAGAGCCATCCAGTCCTCTTCCCCTCCACCGAACCATGGGATAACCTCTACATCACGACGTGCTGCCATGTTCTGTGTGCGCGCTGTGCGTTCAGCGGATACGCCAGCGAGATTGCGACGGCCACGGCCAGCGCTCATCACCAGCCCGCCCCGAGGGATCCTCCATCGACCGCAACGCTCGAAACCCTTTTTTTAGGCTGTGCAATCTGCTCGTTGGATACTCAGTTCATGCTCCTCGACGAGAACGTTCCTGATGAGCTCGCCCCTTGCTTCCGACCGCTCGTCCGCACGCTCGAAGAACTTTCCGCTGCGACGAATTGGCAAGTCGACCACCTCGCGCTGCAGGTAGCTTGGCTCCGACACAAATGCGAGAGGCAGAAGGGAAACTTGACCAAGCTGGTTCAAGAGCTCAAGAGAATCAAGGGGGAGCTAGGGTCAGTGTTCATACGCCAGGGACATGTTAATCTGCCACAATGAGGAAAAATGCTGACTCGAGCGATCCGAACGTGCAGAAAATTTCGAGAGCTGGAACAAGAGAATGAGCGGTTACGGGCTCTAGTGGACTCGCGCGAGCCGCGACACGAACACGAATTTCGCCTACCCCACAGGCCCATGGGGCTTCATCCTCCATCTGATCCGAGATACGATCAATTGACTCTCCACGACGCCCAGCCTGATCATGCCATCACTCGCCGCGAAGCCCCCGACAGTCCTGCCCGGCCCCCATCGGTAGCCGCTCTCCCAGCTGCTCCGTCACGATATTCCCTCCCGGCGACTCTCAAAAAGCAAAGCCACGAGTGGTCGGGACCGCGCTCGAGAACTCCATCCATCGCAGCCCGATCCCCTCTACATCGCTCGGCTTCCGTTAGCACCAAGTCCCCACGCCAACGACCTTACCCTCGACCCCAGACGTCACCCCATCAAACCCTCGCAACTCGCCCCGCTTCTGCGCAGTCGACACTTCGCACATCGCCGTGGCTACATCCTGCGGCGACACCTCCACCTCTGCGTGCTTCGACCGCACAGGGGCATCGACAACACTTTGAACCCCTTCACGCTGCTCAGTACCGTGCTCGACAGGAACAAGCCGGCTTGGGCAAAATCGACGAGGAAAATACAGGCTTGAGAGCGACCGAGCCGCAGTGGGAACGGTTCCGCCCCCCACCCCCACCGTTCAGCGGAACGAGGAGTGGATCAGTTATATTGCCACACATCGAGACGGGCACTGTGAGGGTGTCAACACCAAGACAACCGTTCGTACCATGTCCCGCGAGTGCATCCCGGAGAACCGATAATGGGGATACAAGGGTGCAGAGTCTGCCCAGGGGTTTCCAGACAGCGAGGGATCTGCATCGGTTAGGTTGAGGCGTTCGTGGTGCAATGGACAACGACCGATCCTCTCTCGGGGCTTAATGAGATATCCATAGAGCAGTCGAGAGCCCATTTGGGGCGTTGCGGAGGAACACTCTGCTCGGCCGTGTCTACAGAGCGACGATGTTACAACAGGGTATTCGTTCAAGCTACTCAGACATACAAAAGGACCAATCGGTCGCCGTAGTCGGAGCCACTGTGCAAGCTCTCGTCGTCCCGCCTCCTCCTGAGATCGTCGTCGTCATCTTCCTCCTCTTCACCCCGTTCCTCCTCTTCGAGCGACCCCTCGTATTTCCCACCTCGCCCCTTTCCCAGTGTCCTGAAGATGACTTCGAGCTGCTTAAAGCTGATCGAGTATTTGACGCAAATCTCGTCCGTGTGATAGGTTCCGTCCATCATCATCGGCAGAGAAGGCGGGAAGCGAGAAATGGGTGGCACGTTCGTCGTGGCCGGTGATCCAGCACTTCTACCTTTTCTAGCACTCTGCCTTACCTCGGGCCTGGTCTTTGCAGGCGTCGTTGATGGGTGAAACGTTGTCTTGGATCGATTCGGCGCTGACAGGATGCCACTGCTTAGAGGATCGGGGAGGGAAGCATCATTCGTCTCCATCCTGGACAGGGTCGAAATGGCGGAATGCAAAGGCGTTTCATTGCTCGGGGTCGGTAGGGAGAATGAAGTGGTCCCTTCGTCACCCTCGACATCATCCCCGTTGCGCCCCCTGTTCCGGTGCTTGAGGAACTTGGGATGGTCCAACCAGACGGGGTAGGCGTAGACCCGCCGCAGGAAGCCTTTAATGCAGCCAAACTGAACCAGCCGTCGCACATCGATCGGCATACCGTCCAGGCCGAGTCGCTCACACCACTGCGTGACCGTCACGCCAGGTCGGAGTTGTGCATAGTAGCCCAACAGATTCGCGAACGGCACGGGCGCGCTTGAAGGGGATGGATGGTTCGGGAGCGAGCCGACCGAGGAGCCTTCCAAGTTCGTCGTCGCCATTGGAGGGGTCGCGCTCGCGAGCATGGGGTTGATCATGGCACCTGTGTAGACGTACGCCTGGCATTCTGAATCGAGGTCCTGGATCCCTTCATCTTCTTCGGCCTCGTCCATGGTGTGCACGACGTCGGCGATCAAGGGCAAGGTCGCGTACGAGTTGGTGTACTGGAACAGGTCGACAATGATGACGGCACCGTAAAAGACGAGGTGCTGAATGGAGAGACGGGCGAGGTGGAGGTCGACCTGGGCGAGCTCAGCAATACTCTTGACGTGGTTGATACCGTTAATGAAGCTGCAGATCTGTGGAGGGTGGACGGCGAGGCGGGTAAGCTCAGGAGGAATGGGTAGGAGCAGAGACGCACGAACCTTGTAAAGGGTGACATCCCAACTCGGATGCTTCATCTGCTCGAGCGCACACACCGCCAGGGGAACATCGCTGTTCTTGATCGGTTTAGGATTTGCATAAAAGGGGGAAAGGAAGAGCTCGAGCTCAAAGTCGCCGATGCGGATCGAGGCTTCGGAGAAGTTGTTGAGGTCCATGTAAAGTTGTTCGAGCAAGTTGCTCATGGAGAAGTGAGGTGGCGGGTCCGAGAGCAAGGACGAGGATTCCTGACGGTGGGAAGCAACGTCAGCAGTTCATTATCTCGACAAGGCTCGAATCGGGTCGACTGACCTCGAGAATCCTGAGCGTGCGAGCGACCTTGCGCACAACTGGTTCAAACACGGACAGCTCGGCGTCGCGCTCAAAGATGAAGCACACGTTGAAGATGAAGGCGTTGCGATTGTAGATGGACCTTTTCGAGTTGTACTTTTCGTCGTCGACGATTCTGTGGATCGAAAGATTGGGGACAAGGGGCGCATGGGTGGGATGGTACGAGTGACCGAGGTCAGCTTTGTGGGGCTCCATGTGCGCAAGCTAGAGCGAGCCCCCGATCGTTTCGCGACGGCGGCGGTGGGAAACAGACCTGATGGGGAAGCCGAGTATCTTGCACGTCCTCGTCGCCTTGGTGATGAGATGACCGCACAGTTCGGATTTGGGTATGACGAACTCTCGGATCGGGCTGAAGTCGAACAGGACCGGGGTCGCGGTGAGGCGTTGCTTCGAGGTGGAGCGCACGACCGCGTCGGTGGCGGTACCGCCCAACGTCGATGATCGCGCGCTCGTGGTCGAGCGTTGTCGGTTGAGCAGCGCTGCCCGTTCCATCGATGTTTCAGCACGAGGACGGCTGGATGAGGTCGAGGTCGGGGCGGCGGTGGGGAACGTCGACAGCGCGGTTGCGACCGACCCCTCGGGCACTTGCTCGACCACAGTCGGACCGGCGATGGGGTCAAACACGCAGTACATGGCCGCGATCAAGCGAGGAAGGTACTGTATGGGCCGGTCATGGATCGATCAGACCAGTGGCCGGTCAGGTTCCCCCCTCTGTGCCCCGCGCGTCCAGGGGCCACCGCAGCCGCAGCGGGTGCTCACCTCGCCCGATTGCCCTTGGAGGCGTTCCTTCATCAAGAGCGGCATCTTGGGGCCGTGCGCCGTCCGGAGCTCGAGCCCCGATCTGGTTCGAATACTACTCGTTGTCTTGTGTGTGTTGTAGTCGGAGGGAGGTCGTGTGAGCAGGCCAAGGCGCGCCGAGCCGCGCGTTTGGACTGCGTTTGGACTGCGTTTGGACTTGTGTGCGCGATCGTGTGCAATCGTGTGCGATTGTCGGCGATCGTCGTCACAAAGTGTCGTCACCCCGGCGGCGGAGCAGATGCCCGGTGCGGAGCAGATGCTGCCCGGTTCACTCGCTGACGCTCCATGCTCGCTTCCCGTCCGAACACGAACACGAACACGAACACGAACACGAACACGATGCTGAGATCGTTGTTGCCTCGCTCGAAACTGGCCTCGAACGTCGTCTCTCACCATCATGTCGCACCATCGACCGTCATCCGTCGCGCCTCGTCGTGCTTGAGCCGATCGGCGACCACTTCGCACCCGCTCCTCGTCGCGGCCACCGTCGCGATGGGCACTTCTTCGCGCTCTTTCCACGCCGCAAGACGTGCGTTCACTCGTACTGCACATCCTCGTGATCTCGGCTCTCTGCGCTAACAAGCGGATCTGATCCTCACAGCAACCTCGCATGGAGGAAAGGGCCGACCCAAGGATGGGCAAGGGCAAGTCACACCATGCTCGTCCGCTTCATGCATTGTGTTTTCCTGCCCGGAAACTTACGTTGTCTTCTCATCGCCACGACCGCAGCATCACGTTGCACTTCAAGAAGCCCAACGGAGAGATCGAGACCGTGCAAGCCAATGAGGGCGACGACATTGTCGACATATCGTGGGAATACGATCTCGACATCGAAGGTACATTCTGAGCGCGCATGTACGCATCACGCTACACTATAGGATGGCTGACCCCATTCTCACCCGTCCGTCTTCCCCACAAAATTTGTTCACCGACTCCCTCGCGAATCAACCTCATGGCACTGACAGCTGCCTGCGAGAAATCGGTTGCCTGTTCGACATGTCACGTCATACTCGAGGACGACGTCTACGACAAGCTCGAGGAGCCCTCTGACGACGAGGTACGCCTGCGAACGCTTCTTCTGTCTATGCAGGAACCAACGTGCTGACCACATGCGTTCGATCATTTCCGGCGAACAGAATGACATGCTGGATCTCGCTTTCGGCCTGACAGATACGTACGTTGCTTACAAGCCGACAGGGCAGACTTCGCGGTGCCCGAGGATCCAGCTTGGCATCTGACCTAGCCTTCTTCTATTCGGTTCTCTCACAGATCACGCCTGGGATGTCAGATCAAAGTGACCAAGGACTTTGACGGCACAACCATCACGTTGCCGAGCGCAACGAGGAATCTCCGAGTCGATGGTCAGTCCCTGAACGCCTGCCCCATTCTAAACCATCTCCAGAAAGCTGATCATATGGTGCATCCACAGGCTCCAAACCGACACCTCATTGATCCAGCGCCTACTGCTCTGTTGTAGAATCAAGAACAAAACGGAAACGGTCGAATGGTTCCCCGCTACAGGATCACGCGTTGCATTTGCTATTCGATCGAGACATCTGCTTTGCATAACGACAGTCCCTATTGCTTGTCTTCAAAGTCTTTTTCGCACTCCTCAATGCTCCACTTTGCGATCGGCATGACTTCCAACGGATCGAGTCGGCCACGCCGTAAGCGGGACAAGCCAACGTTAGCGATCATGGCCGCGTTGTCTAGAGTGTGAAGCCAACGACACCGCAGTAGGGTTTTTTCGGGTTTCATCAGCGTCTGAAGCAGAAAAACAAGGTTCATGGCATCGAGTCCGGACTGACCCGTGCATAAGCTAGGGGGCGGAAAGACGAGTTCGATATCTTGGCGATCCAAATCGTCCAGTCTCTCTCGCAACCTGTCAAGATCCCAAGAAAAGACTTATCAGCACACAGACTGCACAACATCTTCTGTGCGCAGTTGACTGACTTTGTCCGGAGATACGAATTACTCGCGACTCCGCCGCTCACGACCAAGTGCTTCACGTCGCGCATCCCCCGGGGCTCTTGCATGCCCAAAGCCAAGGCGACCTTGTCTTCGACTTGTTTGACCGTGGCTTGCATGAACGACCTGGCCAAGAGCCTCTTCCTCCCTTCTTCCATACCCGGATCCTCGGCGATGATGCGATCCAGTTGCGAGCGAGCACCGGAGAAGGAGAAGGCCAGTTGGCGGGGAAAAGGCTGCGAGAAATGAGGCACCACACCCGGAGTGGGGCCTAGATCTTGGTCTGGTGACGTCGTCAGTTCAGTTCTTGTTGATATTGTTGGATGTGGTCGGGGAGAGAATGCAAAAGCTTCTAGAGCGGCACCGGGAGACCCGGCACCCAAAGACCATGGGATCTCCAAGTCTCGAGCAGCTTTATCGAACGAAGCTCTGAGAAGCCGAGGAAAAAAGTCGATCAGACTCCCATCGCTTGTCACTGGACATTCTCAAACTTGGTGTGGGACCTACCCGATCGACTCGTCATGCGTGGTTGCCAAAATCTTGAACTCGGTTTCCGAAGATGCGAACAACAAAAGTGTGTGCCCACCGGAAAGTAGGAGCGTGAGGAAAGGGAACTTGGGTGGGATCGCCGAGGTCAAGAAAGGGGTCAGAGCATGGGCTTGCTGTGCAAAGTAGACAAAGACAAAGCTTAGTATATTTGCTTGTAAGCCTGATGAAGTTTTACTGAGAGCCAAGCAGTGCCAATGCGACGTACCATATGATGCACCCCAATCAACGGTTTGGCTGTTGCAGCACCGAGCGCTTTGGCCGAGTGACAAGCGACGCTCAAACAGCCCATCATCCCTGGACCCCTCGTGAACGCAATGCCATCCAAATCCTCCAGTGTGACAAGTGCTTCCTTGAGCGCTCGCTGGATCGCTGTAGGCATGTTGCGGGCATGGGCATGTTGGGCATGAAGTGGGTGGATCCCGCCGAACCGCTCGTGACTGGGCTGGCGGATAACGATGTTGGACAAGAGGCGCGGTTGCGTCGATGCAGAGTCGGAGGAGATGACGGCTGCACAGGTATCGTCGGCCGATGACTCGAGGCCCAGGATCAGCAAGGGTCGCTCAAGAGGGGCTGAGGAAGACGGCGTCGTTGCTTGCGATGGGGACGTTGTTCCTCTCCTGCACGTCGAATGCAAGGCTCGGTGCGGCGATGATGTGAGAACATTACGAATAGAGTGATGTCCTTGAGATCTGAAGAGGTGGTTCATCACCAGCCGGTGAGTCTCGGTCGGTACCATTGCGTCTCAGGGTCGAGTAGTGCTGCCGCAGAAGCGTCAGTTGGCGAGTTGACGCTTCTCTTGAGATCGCTCACGGCGTGACCCGAAAGTCACGTGAACTGGCGGCCTTCGTCAGGCGCTTTCGCGGTCGGCAAATCCCTCGGACTGGGCCGGAGCGCAGGAGTGGAGAGAGCCACTGAGCACTGCGGTTAGTACTTGCTCTGACCGTACGGGCCACTGCACAGCTTACTAGAGCGTTATCCTGACTATCGAACGAGTATACAGAGGAACGTGAAATATGAATCATGTGTATACCCATCTGTGGCATGCCCCGAGCACGCAGGAATCCGGATCCATCATGGGATCCGACAAAGTTGCCAACTCCCACGCGGTGGACGGCAACTTGATCCGGTAGTGTGGCAGAGGGTGGGGACGGTGGCTGAACTTGGGAATCGGCCATGTTTGAGTTGGGTTGGCGGGGTTTGCGTGGTGGGAAAATCTGCGTCGAGTGATCAATCAGCTCTACAGATTCGGGCGTGCTCCGGCTACTTCTGAAGAGGCTGCTATAGTAGAACAGTGACTCTCGACATTCGAGTGTATCTTGCCTGTGTAGCGGCAGGTAGAACCCTGCACTATGTTTTACAGCAGCTGAGGGCTCTCTCGCAGGTTTACACGGGTTTGCACCGGCAATCTTTGTGCTTGTTTTACCGGGGCTTATAGGCTGCAGTCGTTGAAGATGGCTGAGACAGGTCACGTGATTTTTTTTGTTTTGTTTTGTATGAAACTCATCGCTAATTTGCAAGACGAGAAAACCCCCTACGGAACTAAAGGAGATGCTGCCCAGTATGCACGATGATGACCACAACCGCCGCTCGATGCGTTGTAACTAGCAGAACAGACCAACCCGATACATCCGAGTTCAAGTCCCCCCCACCCACGGTTGCTCCCTCCCAGAGACGAATGAAAGGAAGATTGAAGATAATACACAAGGAATCGGGAAACGATGGAGGAATTGTTGGTGGTGGTACATGTGTTGTACAGGCGAATCCGACCATAGTTGTACAGTTGAACCTTCTTCGATCTTTTGACTTCAGACCCCCCTGAGACCGCCATACTCCTTGAGGCCCCTTAATTCTTTGACACGCGTCGAACAAGGCCTCCGATGGCACAAACATCCCGCTCAATCCGAATGATTCACGTGGTCCAAAGGGGGGATGTAACCCCCTGCGACCGCAGCAATCACATACCCCTTGTACCCAACTGCGCTGGATCTGCACCGCGGATTCCAAACCCCTTTTCGGTTACCAAAGTCGGCCCCCCCTCGCGACCGCACGACCCCAGATCACCCCCATTCCAATGACTGCAACTGCGAAACAGGCCTACTTCGCACAAAAACACACAATCCAGAGATTTCCGGGGAAAGTCACGGAGCATGTGACAGTCCATTGGACACGCCTCGGTCTGCAGCGCGGGCGGGTGGCCGTCAACACCGGCGCGCGGCCGGAGACAAGAGGCGGAGTATACCTTCCACAGGGGCCTCGCTTCCCTGCGGCGTACTCCCAATCTCGGAACGCACACTTGAGTCCCGTGGTACGTGCAGGTGGTTCCCAGTCACCGCAGATACTGGGGAAAGAAGGAGCATGAGGCCCACGACGGTGATGTCATTGGGTGGGACCTCGCTCGAGTGTGGATGTGTATGGCGGTTCGGTACCCGAGTCACCCGCCGCGCGGCCGCGACTCCGAGCGAGCAGCAAAGCAAGGAGAGGCGAGCCACGCAGGCAGTTTGTGCCGGCCATGAACAGGAGATCGCGGAGTCGCTCGACCGAAAGAGAAAACAGACCCGGCCCTTGAGAGGAGTAGAAAACTCACGGCGGAGTCCAGGAGAGGGCCGAGGGGATCCGCTTTCGCTGTGTGTCATCGTGATGTGGCAGAAGCTCGAACCAAGGGCGACGATGCCCGCCGGCGCAAAGTGTGAGAAGTATGGAGGACTGGATCCCGACTCAAGGGGTTGAGTACGAGCGCAAGATCGAGGATGGAAGATGGATGAAGAAGGAAGAGAGACGAGTGCCCGCGAGGCGCGCGACTTCAACCCAAGCCAACGTGTCAACCGAGTCTCGATCAGGCGCTGGGATCCGGCGTAGAGGGTAATAGGCTAAAGAAGGAGTGCAAAGTAGGAGTGGAATAGTGGCATGAGAAGTAAATAGAATTAGAAGAGAATCAGTATGATTGGGTTCTGACACAAAGAACCCGAGGCTCCTGGGGAGTACGGAAGCCTATGAGGAGGAATGGCAAAAAGAGCGAGAGAGAACGGGTTCAGTATGCTGGCGTTTTTGGGAGACATTGGAGAGATTGAGAAAGAGAAAAAGGGGACTTGTGATTTTTATTTTTTTATTTTGGTTTTTGCTTGAGTAGGGAGGGAGCGCCGTCTACTTCATCGTGCCAATCTGAGCTCCAACCTCTCCTTCAGTCCGGCCATCTCCTTGTCCATGCTCGACATCGCTCTGGCGTGGCGATGGAGATCCCAGCGTCGGTTGCTGAGAGTGTCGAGCGCCAGCGCAATGAAGGCGCGGATTGCGCGCTTTTTCGACGCCGGAAGGCGAGCGCGCAGTCGAGAGGCCGTGCTCGATCTGAAGTGCCGTGTAGTCGAGGTCGAGGATCGACACGACCCCCAGCGCGTCGCAGAGAATGGACTTAGCTGCTTGCCAAAATTGAGAAGAGTCAGGGCAATCATGCCAAAAGTGAGTAAAGTCATCCTCCACCCCTGCCAGGCTGCATGCCTGCACAAGGCAGCAGGCTGAGTCGCCATGCCGCTGCACAAACTGGCGCTTCCGCGTTGGCGTGAAGTGGTACGCCAGCTTGAAGTGCACCTCGCGCTCGCGAGCCGTGGCGGGCCCGGTGTTGAACCACCCCCAGAAGAGTCGCCTTTCTTTGGGTGTGGCGAGTGATCCAGGGCGTTGTGTGTCGTCGAAACGTCGATGGTTGATGACGCGTCGAAGTCGCGCAATGGTGTAAGGTCTGTCCAAGCTCAACATTCTCCACTGATCAGCACGCAATGGGGCGGAGGGGAGGGGAAATTTTTGATCAGGCATGCCGACCGGAGTCGCTCTGGGCAAGATGTGCTCGAGAGGACCGCCGGACCGGGCTCCAGGTGCTCCAACGACACGAATGACGGGTGGTCGACGTGCGAGGACGGGAACAGGAGGCGGAAGCGGCGGGATGAAGCGATCGCCTGCGACCTGGATCCACGCCTGGACTTGATCGCGCTTCCATTGCCAAAGGTTGGACAGCTCCGAGCCGTCGCCTTGGGGATGCTTCTCAGGGGTCCAGGGCACCGTTGGAGCTGCGGGGTATTGGGCTCGAGCATAGATGTCAGCGATGGTGCGTTCGAAACTGAAATGCTTCGCCAAACGCTTATCCTGCTCCGAGAACGCCCGCGAGTCATGCAGACCCGGTTGGAGGGGGGAAAGAGAAAGAAGATTGGAGACCGAAAGTTTGGCAGGATCGACGACGGCAGGGTAGCGTTCAGCGACCGAGAGCACCGCTCGCCAGCGGGGATGTAGCTCCCGGGGTGCGTCGGCGTTCCTCCACGTCCACAGATCCGCTGCAAAGTCAAAGGTCGGAAGCGCTCGCCGGATGGAACTCCGAGCCAGATCGCCCCAAATCACAGTTGACCCGCCGGCCAGCACGTCCCAGATCCGTTCCGAGACTGAATCCACCACATCTTGGATGCTCACGACGCTGAGACCACCTCGCGCCCGTGCCGTGAAGACGACCGATTGCTTGTAGTCGCTGCGCCGCGGTCCTCCCTTCACAAAGTCGGCAAGCTTGCGCTCGATCGCCTTGATCACGTCGGATGGCGGTATGTCGGCGGAGAGAGAGTGCAGCACCTTGGAGATGCCGTAGCGGTTGAGATAGAAAGCCCGGGTATGGTGCGTCATCCATCGGTCGCGCACCGATAGAATCACTCGATCGACCCTTCGCTCAAGATCATGGAATCCCAGCCTGTTGTTGCCGTCAGGCGCAAACTGGAGACCGATCCAGGGAAGAGACTCGTCCGGTGCCACGAACGACAGTTTGGACAAGTCCGCGCGATCCCACAACGTCGCGCCCAATGGCATCACCACGGTTTTGTCGGTGTTTAGACGTCCGTTCGTCGCGAGTCGCCAATCCCGAGCTAACGCCTCGAGCGAAGCAATAGCTTCCGGTCCAGCGACAGCGACGACGGCGTCATCCGCGAACGCCAAATTGGTGATGCATCGAGTCTGCGGACGAGGAGCCAGCTCCGGAAGAGTGATAGTCAGCGCAATGTTGCGCCGACTGAGAGAATCAAGGAAGGGTTGGAACACCACATCCCAGACAGAAGAAGAGAGAGGATCGCCCTGGCCAAGACCGCACAGGAGTCGTACCGTCTCGGTGAGGAAACCGTTGACAATATACCGCGCTGTGGACGTCTCGCCGTTGTAGAGCATCCGCAAGACGCGCTGGAAGGATTCCGGCGCGCCGAGAGCCTCAAACACCGCAAAGACCCAAACGTGCTCGACCATGTCGTAAGCCGAGCTCTGATCCAGGGAGAGGAGCGCTGCTGTCGGGAACTCTGCCCCACGACCCCTAATCTCGTCGATCAGGAGCCTCAGATGCAAAGCCGCGTCCGCTGGTCTTCGCCCCTTGACGAACCCATGCTGTCCGGCCGGAAGAACATCGGGGAGGATCCGGTTCAGACGAGCCACGTAGACCTTGGTGAAGATCTTGTAGTCGCATTCCCGCAAGGTGATCGGACGATACGATTTGAGGTCGCACCGCGCGATTTTTTTGTTTGTATGAAACTCATCGCTAATTTGCAAGACGAGAAAACCCCCTACGGAACTAAAGGAGATGCTGCCCAGTATGCACGATGATGACCACAACCGCCGCTCGATGCGTTGTAACTAGCAGAACAGACCAACCCGATACATCCGAGTTCAAGTCCCCCCCACCCACGGTTGCTCCCTCCCAGAGACGAATGAAAGGAAGATTGAAGATAATACACAAGGAATCGGGAAACGATGGAGGAATTGTTGGTGGTGGTACATGTGTTGTACAGGCGAATCCGACCATAGTTGTACAGTTGAACCTTCTTCGATCTTTTTGACTTCAGACCCCCCTGAGACCGCCAGATGTTTTTTTTTATTTTTTACTGGGGCTCATAAATTGCAATCCTTTGGGTTGGCTGGGACCGCTAGAAAAAGAGCTAAAAGAGGTTATAAAGCAACGACGGCAAGCAATTGGGTGAAAGTCAAACCCCTGCGCGCAAAGAGCGCTGCGCAGATCAAAACTCGCCGAGCACCTAACGCGGACTCCAACGGGCGGTGAGTACTGCTGCCGCTTCACGTCCCAAGAGCGGGAGCGAAGATACTCGAAAACCAGGCAAGAGCGCCTAGAGAAAGAAAAGGGGAGAATATACAAAAATTCACGACTGGAAACACGGAGAACCAGGAATACTAAGACAGAGAGGAGGGGAGGAGGAGGGGAACACACCCGAGGGGCCAAGGGAGGGGGTCGAAGCCAGAGCTAGAGGTCCCCAGGGACTGACAGGCCGCAGCCAAGCCCCAGCTACTCGTCACCCCGACAGCGCCTGATGTCCTCCCTTGGCTGAGTCTCGAGTGCTGGCTGTTGAGCCGTCGGGGCCGAGCGAAAACGATCCAATACAACGAAACGAGCCTCGCCTTGACGCGAGGATATTGACCAAAAAAACGAGCGACCTTTCTTCCCGATCCATGCCGTAGATCTTGACCAACGCGAACGAACGATCTATTCGACGGAATCCAACACACGGCTTAGGAATAAAAGGAGAAGTGGCTGAAGCGTAGTCAACAACCGAGCAACAGGAACGAGATGAGGAAGAGAAGGGAGAAAGGGGGGGAAAGAGAGGGGAGAACTTCACAAAGCCTCCAACGCAACGACGATCGACCCGGCTTGCAGATCCATCCAAGAACGAAAACCGCTACTGCACAAAGTAGAGAGAGGGAGAGGTGCGCAGCCTTCCACTGCGCAACAAGTTTCAAGACAGTCAGCTTCTGACCGGAAAGGAAGGGAGGAAAGGAAGGGAGGAAAATGGGAAGGAAGGACTTAACTCGGTCATCACACCTCCCAATCTCGAACCCCAGGCACAAAACCCGCTCGAGAGAGAAAATCTCGCTCGAACGCTCTGAGCGCACTGGGAAGCGAGGGAGGGGCCACGACGTTGTCCAGCTCGAACCGCTGATGAACGCGCCAGCGGAGCAGGTGCAGCCGCTGGAAACCGATCGCGCAGGCCAGCCGAACCCACATCCATTTCGAGGTCGTTCTCCCACGACCCCGCAAAAGGGGGAGCCCCATAGTCAGCTGCTCCGGAGTGAACGTCGACGGATCGACGTCGGTATCCTCGATGCCGAGCTTGTCAAGCAGAATGCGTAGCACCCCACCCCAGAAGCTGGTCGAGTACGCGCACTCGAAAAAGTAGTGGGACACCGTCTCGATGACCGCTGCATCGTTGCCACAGAACAGACACGTCGGCGAAGAGGCATGACCCTGAGTATGCTGCCTCTTGCGCGTCGGCGTCACGTCGTACATGAGCCGCCAGTGGGTGTCCTGCTCGACAGCAGACGCGAACCGGTCACGAAGCCATCTCCAGAAGCGCTTCCTATCGCTCTGAGAAGTCCCATCAGGGAAACGCTTGACACGGTCCTCCCTCCCTGGGAACCGCACCTTGTTCACAAGCCGACGAAGCTTGCGAATCGTAAAAGGTCGGGAGAGCCCAAAGAAGTTGAAGCACCGAGGACGGGGAGCCTCCTTGAGAGGTATCCGAGCAGGTCGCAACGCGGTCTTGGGCAGCAACGCTTTCGCCTTGAGCAACTGACCCACGCGCGACCACACGTGCTCGTGCTGTAGGGCGGGTTCCTTAGAGTGCTGCCAGAACCCGCGTCGATGACCAACCAGAGCCCATCCCTTCCCTTCGTCCCTCCAGTACAGGTCCGCGATCTGCGCAAACTTCGCCACCGCGTCCGCATCGTCATATGCGTGCTGGGCACCTTCAGCATAGAGTGAAGGGAGGCGAGGCGGAAGCGAGAGCAATTCGGGAAGCGTAAGGAGTTCGGACTTGATGGTTGGAACTGTGACCCTGGCCGCTGCAACGACTGCCCCCCAGCGCGTCGAGTCGCGATACAGCTTCTCGACCCGAGCCGTGCTGCTGAAGAACCCCCACGGACTGAAATCGCGGGTCGCAGCGACGAGGGACCTCCAGCTCTCGCGAGCTAGGGGCGCCCAGATCGCCTCGTCCGAGCCCGCCACAGCATCCCAAAATCGAAGCGCCACCGAATGAACGATGTCGCCAATCGAAATCAAACCCAAACCACCGTCCTCCCGAGCCTGGAACACGAAATCGCGAGCGACGGTATTTCGCCCTGCTCCTCCCCAGACAAAGTCCGTAAGTGCCGTCTCCGCCGCCTTAATGAACCATTGAGGCGGTATGTCGAAGGACAGCACGTGGAGGACCGTCGAGATGATGTGAGCGTTGGCATAGAAAACCTTCCCACTCGGCGAAAGTGTCCGGTCTCGAGCGGCGCGGGTCTTGGCCTTGATCCTGTCAAGAACATGGGTCCAAAACAGTTTCGAGTCACCGTGGCGAAAGAAGGCATAACCGCACCACTTGAAGCTCTCCCCCTCCTGCACCGTTGGCAGCGCCTGCGCAGTCTCGTCCCGAAGCCAGTTCGGTCCGAGTGGTAGCACCAGCGTCTTGTCCGTGTTGGTCTTCCCGTTGGTAGCCTCGTACCACGTCTGCGACAGCGTTTGCAGCTTCGACAATGCCGCCGGTGACTCCACCACCACCACAGCATCGTCGGCAAACGCCAGATGCGTAAGCTGCGCACGCGGCCCCCCTGGCCACACCTTCTGCAGGTCGAGCGCGATCCCGCGCCGAACGAGGGCGTCGAGGAAGGGCTGGAACGTGATGTTCCAAACCGGGCACGAGAGGGGATCCCCCTGACCGAGACCACACAGCAACCGCACCAAGTCCGTGGGGAACCCATTGACAAGGTAGCGCACCCCCAGAGTCTCGGGATCGTAGAGAGCGCGCAGCAGCGAGATGAAACGCTCACCGAACCCAAAGGCCTCAAAGACCTCGAAGATCCAGGCGTGATCGACCCGATCGTACGCGCTCTGCTGATCCAAAGACAAGAGGGCGCCCTCGGGGAAAACATCAGTGCCTAGCGACTTGAGTTTTTCGAGAAGGAGAGTGAGATGACTTCCCGCGTCCGCTGAACGTCTTGATGGCATGAAACCGTGTTGCGCCGGCGGCAAAAGCTCGCCGAGCACCCCATTGAGTCGCGCCACCAAGACCTTGCTGAGGACCTTGTAGGTCGTCTCGCGCAATGTGATCGGTCGGTATGCCCCCAGTGATTTCAGATTGGCCCCCGGTTTATTCTTGGGCAAGAGCCGCACCAGCCCCTCTGCCAAGGACGCCGTCATTTTGCCGCCCTCCCAAATCGAGTTGAACAAGTCCAACAGCTTGGGAGCAAAGTAGGTTGGCAGCGCCTTGAAGAGCTCGTACGGAATGCCCGAGGGCCCCGGTGATCGCCCCGAATCCGTCTTCTTCAACGCCGCTTCAACCTCGAGGAGGGTGAAGGGCTCGTCAAGCGCCACTCTCGCTTGACGAGGCAGCCGACGACCGAACGTAGGGTCCGAGCGGTCGTCATCGTAGCATTTCGCTGCGCGAATAGGGTCGAGCAGGGACCGGCGTGCGTTCGTCGGGTCGCCACGAGCTGGGTCCGGCGTGAAGAGCGACTGCGCGTGCCGTGAAGCAATACCCAGCGCCTCCTGCATGTCAACGGTCTCGGTGCCATCCACATCCTCCAGCGAGACGATGCTCGTCTGGCGACTCCGGCGGTTGAGGCGCGTGCGAATGCTTGCCGATTGACCTTCCCTCGAGTCGACTGACGGCACATGCGCACGAATGCGCAGCCACTGAGCCTCCTTTACCGCCAACTGGTCCAACCGCGACTTGGCAAGAGCATACACATCGCGCTCGGCCTCATTCATGTGCTCACCGCGTGCCTCCAAAGCCTCCATGACGGATTGGCTCTCGGCCCGCAGTCGGCGCATGTCGGCACGAGTCGAGCGGTATCGTGCATGGCCAGCGACTGCAACCGCCCGCAGAGCGGCGTCATAGACGTCGCCGAGCGGAGCGGTCCCCTCGAGCCTTCGATAGACCTCGTCGACGACGCCGGGAATCGATGCGACAAAGTCTTGATCGTCAAAGACCATTGGGTTGAGCCTCGAAATGAAATCGCTCGTGGAGGGAAGAGAAAGGGGGGGTTCGGCATCAGCGTTCGATGTAGGCAAAGCGAAAGTCGCAACTACAGGTCTGTGGTCCGAACAGGGCGCATCGAAGAGCGTAGAAGCGCTCAACAACCGGTTCGCCCAACTGCATTGGACAAGAATATAGTCGATCCGCGACCACGAGCAAATCTTTCGCTTTTCCCCTCTACCACGGTAGTGAGGACGAGTGAATGCAGGGGTGCAAGGATGGACATGTCGGACCGTGTCGAGTGCCTTGAACGCGATCTTTGACAGCAAGGTCTGCCAGTGCGATACAGGAGTCCAAGCGCGATCGGTGATGGACACTCGGTCGACCGATACATCCGGACAATCGTTGAGATCGCCGGCCAAGATCCGAAGAGTCTTGGGTCTCGGGGCGTTGAAGTGCAGAAGCCCGAAAAAGTCGCGACGATCGTCCTCCTGCACCGGCGCGTACATGTTGATGATCTCGACATCGAGCTCCTCAAGACGAAACACCGAGCGCAGAATCCGACCGTCGAAACGAGGAGCTCCTGCAAAGACGACCGGGGTAGAGGAAAGGAGATGGCCCGCCAAAGGTGAGCCATCGGGTATGAGGGTAAGGACATGAGGAGTGAAACGAATACAAGCCCCCGGCCAAGCACTCTCGAAGCCTTCGCGCGACGCGTTGTAGCTGAGGTGGTGCTCTTGCAGGAGGATGGCCGCAGGGGCCGGCCGAAGGGTTTTGAGATAACGGATGATTTTGACTTGGTTGACTGCGTTCTTCATCGATCGGACGTTGAACGTCAACACGGTGAGTGACTCAATCATGATTAAATCAGTTCAGCGCCGCCCCCCTCGAATTCGGTCACCTCGGACCTGTGACCCCCTGAACTGTTGCCCCCTGAGCCATCACCCCCTGATGCACCGAGGATCATGGCGGATCCTGCCCGGGTGACACGTCGGTTGCCGGGTGCCGAGCTCGAACGAAGGCGTCGAGGACTCGTCGAGGCTATCGAGGTTGTCGAGGTTGCCGATGATCCCGACGTGCCACCGGACAAAGGCGAAGGAGAGGTCGGGGTCGAAACGGGCGCCGCCGTCGTCGTCTGCGTCTCCTTTGTTGAGCCCAGGGTCGCACGCGTCGACGTCTCTTCCCCAGTGTCGCCGCCCTCCGGTTCGGTCGAAACGACCGACTCGTCGTCGCCGTCGTTCGCGTCGTCCTTGTTGGCGGTTACTGCACCTGCGGGGTTAGCACGAGGTCCCAGCTGGATCATGTTCGCGCCAGAGACACGAGAGTTCAATGCGGCAGGCCCACCGTGCTTCCCATTCTTTCCAGCAACTCGGAAGCCGGTGGTCGAAGTCGAAGTCGAAGTCGAGGTCGAGGCCCCCGGAACAGGGGCGGCGGTGGCCGGAGTCGAAACCGGCTTCCTGCAAGCGCCCCACTGGTGTCCGGCGCGATCGCACACCGCGCAGTAGTGCGTCTCGAATTCGTGTCGCAAGCCGTACTTGGCGCCCAGGATCTCGATCTCTTGTGGCAAAGCGGCGTTGAGCGCACCCTTCTGCGTCTCGATGGAGCCTTGGAAAAGATCAGCATGTAAGCGAAGGTACGCGCAGTGGAACCCGTCTTCGGTCATGGCCATCGGATCGCCATTCGGATCGACCGCGAGGCCCCGCTGTAATTGCATCAGGGTATAACCTTGCGTGCGACCTGCGCGGCCGAACGAAAGGGTGATAGCATCATCGAGAGATTTTCGGAGCACGGAAGCGGGGATCGCGCTGGAGGAGGAGGGCAAGGTGAATCGCACCTGCACGACGTGGTTAAGGGGAGAGGCGCTGGGGAGCTCGGTAACCATCTCCTTGCCGTGGTAGGGGAATGGGCCCACTGAAGCGGCTTCAAGACAAGCTTGCTCGGATTCGAATACAAGCTCGTACATGTGACGAGCGATCGGGAACCTCTTCGTGGCTTTCGTCACAATCGGGTTCAGCTTCACGCATTTCGAGAAAAGCTTCTCGACCTCGGGGTCAAGCACGACGCCCTCGGGCCGCGCGAACATGAACGGCGTCTCGGCCAATCCAAAGTGCTTGCGCAGCGCGGTCTGTACAGGACCTCTGGGTGATCCAGGACCATCCATAATGACTCGAATCACATTGGAGGCCGGGGCTGCGTCGTTTCGCACCGCTCTTTGGGCGGCTCGTGCGAGCGCTGGCGCCTGCGAAGGCGGGGTCGAGGCGTCGTGCATCAGGACCATCAGTCGGCGGGTCGACTTGCTGGAGGGAACAATCCCGAGCACTTGGAAGGTCTTCTTCATCAGCTTCTCATGGTCCAACCGGACCTGAGTTGCCTCGGGCGACCAAGCTGGAGGATTCGCGGTTCCTCCAGTGACCGCTTCACGCGTTTGCGTGTTGAGTGATGAATCACTCGCGCCATTACCACCCAATAGGTCCTCGGGCGGGGGCGCATCGGCGCCGGGCGGATCCGGCATCGCGTGTTTGTGTTGACCTGTAAAGCTTAACGGGCTTGGAGGTCAACTACTCACTCTACACCACAGAAACTCACTTGTGTGTGTGTGTGTGTGTGTGTGTGTGTGTGTGTGTGTGATTTTTTTTTTTTGTTTGTAGAAACCGTTCATCATATTGCCCCCAATTCCTGTTCCCCCTGATTGGCCTACGGAAAAACTAGATGGAAGTCGACGATGATAACACAAACCGCCCGCAAGATGCGAGAAACGGGCCAAGTCCACCAATCCGATACTTCGGATTCAAGTGCCCCAGCCAAGCGGTTGCTCCCCCCCAGGAGACGAATGAGAGAGAGAAGAGAAAGAGAGAAAATGAAAAAGAACTGGCGTACTAACGACAGGAGGCCCATCCCGGACCCACTTCCCGACTCGGTCGAGACAAAGACAGGAGAGCGACAGCGACACCACCCCGACCCGCGAAGTCCCCAAGTCTATGCTCGGTCACAACAAGACGCGGTGGAGGCCCCTCAAAACCTCCACCTCAGCAGTCCCTGGCCCCTCAAAGCCGACTTTCTGCCTGTGTCTGCTGATCCCTCCCTTGACTCAGAACCCCGAAGCCAAAGAGCGCGAGCCACCGTCGAGTCAATCCCAAATCGCGAGCCGGTCCATGAGCAACGGAGGCAGACCTGTAATAAAAGAAAGAAAGATGAAGAAAATATATTTAGTATACAGTTTTTGTAAGAGGATGTGTGATGTGGGGTGTGTGAGTGTGGGATCGGGTGGGGGGAAATCGAACCCAGCCTCTACTGCCCTCGCCCGCCCCTTGCTCCCCCCGCCCTCAACTTCATCCTCTCCTCCAGTACCACCCTCCTCCGCTCCAGGCTTTCCATCCTCGTCCCGTGCTTCTGCATCCTCCATCTCCCACTGCTGATCATCTCCAAAACCATCCCCGTGAAGATCTCGATCGTCCTGCCCGCGCCTTCCTGTGCGCTGAGCTTGGCCTTGAGCTTGGGGAGGCCAAAGAGTCGTTGAAGCGTCGTGTACTCGGCGTCCTCGATCGTGTCGCATCCGAGCGCGTCGCAGAGCACGCCCCTCGCCGCGATCCAGACGTTTCGCGAGTCGAAGCAGCCGAAGAAGTAGTGATCGGTGTCGTCCACCGGCGCTTCGCAGACGAGGCACGCGGGAGAAGTGTCGTGCTTTTGCTCGTGCTGGAGCTTGCGCGTCGGGGTGAAGCGGAGGATCAGCTTGAACCAAACTTCCCTCTCCCTCGCTGTCAGTGCCTTCGAGTTGACTGCCTTCCAGAAGCTCCTGAGGTCGTCCGGCTGCGGTGGTCCCTTGAGCCCGAGCATGTTGGTAAATGCCTTCGCGTTCAGGACCCGGCGGATGCGACGGACTGTGTAGGGGCGAGCCATGTTCAGCAGCGTATACTGGCTCGCCTGTTGTGGAAGCACCGGGTCCGGAAGGCGCTGCTCCATTGCGAAGCGGGCCACGGGCTTGGGGATGATCGCCTCGAGCGGTGCGCTGGTGCCGATCCGGGGAGGCACGTTGAGTCGTCCCGCCGCCACCGCCGCCGCCAAGGGGGTGTTCTTGTGTCGATCGACAGTGAACCGGTACCAGGCCGCGATTGCCAGTCGCTGCGGGAGCCCGCGTCGATCGTACTCGCTGTTGTCGCCAAGCACATCCGCCGGCGGCGTCCAGAGGTGAAACCCCCCACCCGCATACAACTCGCGTCGATAGAGATCCGCCACCTTCGGGTAGCCCTGGAGACGAAGGTAGTCAGGTACATGAACCGCGTCGATGGTCTGTCTCCCTCTGATGGGGGTGTGGAGGCTGCCGAGCAGGGTGGGCAGCGCGAGCAAGTTCGCGGTGGTCAAGGCCCTCGGGTTGACCTGCGCGTCGTGAAGTTTCGGAACGCCCAGTGCGGCGTGCCATCGGGGATGAAGGTCGTTGGGGATGGGAGTGGATGGATGTGGCCAGAGATCGGTGGCCAGGTCGAGGTCGGGCTGAGCTCGCTGGAGTGATGCGCGCGCAAGTCCTTGCCAAATCGCGCCGGAACCGCCGAGAAGAACGTCCCAGAGCCGTGCCGCAACCGCGTCCACAACGTCCCGCATCCTTATCACCCCGAGTCCCCCCTTGTTCTTGGCGGTGAACACAATGTCTCTGCCGTAGCTGGTCCTGCCCTTGCCCCCACGGACGAAATCGACGAGCATGTCATCGAGCTTCTTGACGACTTCGGGCGGCGGGATGTCGGCTGCAAGGAAATGCAGGATCTTGGGAATGGCGTACCGATTGACGTAAAAGGCACGGGTGTGGTGCGTGAGCCAGCGATGCTGAACCGCTTCCAGCGTCGCCTCGAGCCGTTCGATGAGATTCGCGTAGGCGAGTTCGGTGTCGCCGCTGGGGTCGAAGGGGAGGCCGATCCACTCGAGCGACTCGCCTGCGGCCTTGACGACGATTGGCCGTTCCCCAGGGTCCCAGCGACGTCCAATCGGTAGGACGACCGTCTTGTCCGTGTTGAGCCGGCCATTCGTTGCATGCCTCCAGTCGAGCGCCAGGTCATCGAGCAAGTTGAGTGACTCCAAGCCCGCGACGGCGACGACAACGTCATCGGCAAATGCAAGTGATGTAATGGCGCGGCTCTGTGGGTACGGATGAAGTGCAGGTATGGAGAGATTCAGCGCGATGTTTCGACGGTGTAGAGCATCCAGGAACGGCTGAAACACGATGTCCCAGACCGACGATGACGCCGGGTCCCCTTGGCCGAGCCCACACGTCAGTCGCACCGGCGCCGTCAGGAACCCATTGATGATGTAGCGCGCCGAGGTCGAGTCACCCGAGTAGAGCATCCTCAGCACGCGAAGAAAGGTGGTAGGAGCGCCCAGAGCGTCGAAAATGGCAAAGATCCAGTCATGCTCGACGAGGTCGTAGGCGGATGATTGGTCAAGAGACAAGAGCGCGGCCGCGGGGAACTCGGTCCTGCGCGCGCCAAGTTCCTCGATCAGGAGACGAAGGTGTAGTGCAGCGTCGGCCGATCGGCGGTCCTTGACGAAGCCGTGCTGCTGCGGCGGGAGGAGATCGGGCAGAATTTGGTTCAATCGGGCGACGTAGACCTTGGTAAAAATCTTGTAATCGCACTCGCGCAGGGTGATGGGGCGATACGACGAGAGTTCGGCGCGATCGGCATTCTTCTTGTGGCGCTTGAAGATGAGGCGCACGAGTCCCTGGCCCTGCTTGGGAGAGAGTGAACCGCGCTCGATCATCGCGTTGTAGGCCTTGGTCAGCACCTTGGACCACGCCTCCGGTGCGGTCTGATAGAGTTCGTAAGGCACGCCCGACGGGCCCGGCGATCGCCCCGGGTGCGTCGTCCCGATCGCGGCCACGACCTCGTCCTCGGTGATGGGTTGCTGGAGGAGATCAATCTGCGCTTCCGAGAGTCGGCGCAGAAAGAGCGGATCTGAGCGCGGGTCGTCGCAAGTCCGTGCCGCCCTGATCGGCACGAGGAGTTCGTCCCGAAGTCGGTCGACGCGTTCCGGATCACGAGGCTCGATGTGGTAGAGGCGCTGGAAATGCGCCTGCGTGTGGTCAAGAGCGACATCAATGTCATGCGTTAGCTCTCCGTTGCCCAAGCGCAGTGCTGTGATCTTGGAGTCCGAGTTCCGCGCCGCGAGCTTGGCGTGGACCGGCCGCGACAGTCGTTCCTCGGAAGCGATCTCGGGGACGTGGGCTCGGATCCGGAGTAGGCGCGCGCGCTCCTCGACCGCCCGCTTGAGTTCCTCGGACGTCCTTGTCCATTCTGCCGTTTCCGCCTCCCCCCATACCGGTAACGCCTCCAGATCCTGCACCCTCCCCACCAAATACTCCATCCGTTCCGTCCGCTCCCGATGCAGCCTCCTCGCCATCTCCCCACCCCTGTCCCTGCACGCCTCCAGAACCTCCTCAAGCTCTCGCACCGGATCCTCCCCGCTTGCCCCTTCCAACCATCCTTCCATCATCCGCTGAAATTCCACCGTCTTGAAGGTTGTGGTATTGATTCGATGTAGTTGGTCGGATGTGGTAGGTAGGCTGAGCTGTGGGAGAGCCGCATCAAGATCGTCTGAGAGAGCTAGTACGATCAAGACCGGTCGGTGATCGGAAAGATCCTTGGGATAGTCGTAGATCGTCGAGGCTTTTTTTTTTTTTTTTTTATTTTATTACTGGGGCTCATAAATTGCAATCCTTCGGGTTGGCTGGGACCGCTAGAAAAAGAGCTAAAAGAGGTTATAAAGCAACGACGGCAAGCAATTGGGTGAAAGTCAAACCCCTGCGCGCAAAGAGCGCTGCGCAGATCAAAACCCGCCGAGCACCTAACGCGGACTCCAACGGGCGGTGAGTACTGCTGCCGCTTCACGTCCCAAGAGCGGGAGCGAAGATACTCGAAAACCAGGCAAGAGCGCCTAGAGAAAGAAAAGGGGAGAATAAACAAAAATTCACGACTGGAAACACGGAGAACCAGGAATACTAAGACAGAGAGGAGGGGAGGAGGAGGGGAACACACCCGAGGGGCCAAGGGAGGGGGTCGAAGCCAGAGCTAGAGGTCCCCAGGGACTGACAGGCCGCAGCCAAGCCCCAGCTACTCGTCACCCCGACAGCGCCTGATGTCCTCCCTTGGCTGAGTCTCGAGTGCTGGCTGTTGAGCCGTCAGGGCCGAGCGAAAACGATCCAATACAACGAAACGAGCCTCGCCTTGACGCGAGGATATTGACCAAAAAAACGAGCGACCTTTCTTCCCGATCCATGCCGTAGATCTTGACCAACGCGAACGAACGATCTATTCGACGGAATCCAACACACGGCTTAGGAATAAAAGGAGAAGTGGCTGAAGCGTAGTCAACAACCGAGCAACAGGAACGAGATGAGGAAGAGAAGGGAGAAAGGGGGGGAAAGAGAGGGGAGAACTTCACAAAGCCTCCAACGCAACGACGATCGACCCGGCTTGCCGATCCATCCAAGAACGAAAACCGCTACTGCACAAAGTAGAGAGAGGGAGAGGTGCGCAGCCTTCCACTGCGCAACAAGTTTCAAGACAGTCAGCTTCTGAAAGAAAAGTCGACCTCCGAAAAGGAAGGGAGGAAAGGAGGGGAGAGAGAGCAGGGGAGGAAAATGGGAAGGAAGGACTTAACTCGGTCATCACACCTCCCAATCTCGAGCCCCAGGCACAAAGCCCGCTCGAGAGAGAAAATCTCGCTCGAACGCTCTGAGCGCACTGGGAAGCGAGGGAGAGGCCACGACGTTGTCCAGCTCGAACCGCTGATGAACGCGCCAGCGGAGCAGGTGCAGCCGCTGGAAACCGATCGCGCAGGCCAGCCGAACCCACATCCATTTCGAGGTCGTTCTCCCACGACCCCGCAAAAGGGGGAGCCCCATAGTCAGCTGCTCCGGAGTGAACGTCGACGGATCGACGTCGGTATCCTCGATGCCGAGCTTGTCAAGCAGAATGCGTAGCACCCCACCCCAGAAGCTGGTCGAGTACGCGCACTCGAAAAAGTAGTGGGACACCGTCTCGATGACCGCTGCATCGTTGCCACAGAACAGACACGTCGGCGAAGAGGCATGACCCTGAGTATGCTGCCTCTTGCGCGTCGGCGTCACGTCATACATGAGCCGCCAGTGGGTGTCCTGCTCGACAGCAGATGCGAACCGGTCATGAAGCCATCTCCAGAAGCGCTTCCTATCGCTCTGAGAAGTCCCATCAGGGAAACGCTTGACACGGTCCTCCCTCCCTGGGAACCGCACCTTGTTCACAAGCCGACGAAGCTTGCGAATCGTAAAAGGTCGGGAGAGCCCAAAGAAGTTGAAGCACCGAGGACGGGGAGCCTCCTTGAGAGGTATCCGAGCAGGTCGCAACGCGGTCTTGGGCAGCAACGCTTTCGCCTTGAGCAACTGACCCACGCGCGACCACACGTGCTCGTGCTGTAGGGCGGGTTCCTTAGAGTGCTGCCAGAACCCGCGTCGATGACCAACCAGAGCCCATCCCTTCCCTTCGTCCCTCCAGTACAGGTCCGCGATCTGCGCAAACTTCGCCACCGCGTCCGCATCGTCATATGCGTGCTGGGCACCTTCAGCATAGAGTGAAGGGAGGCGAGGCGGAAGCGAGAGCAATTCGGGAAGCGTAAGGAGTTCGGACTTGATGGTTGGAACTGTGACCCTGGCCGCTGCAACGACTGCCCCCCAGCGCGTCGAGTCGCGATACAGCTTCTCGACCCGAGCCGTGCTGCTGAAGAACCCCCACGGACTGAAATCGCGGGTCGCAGCGACGAGGGACCTCCAGCTCTCGCGAGCTAGGGGCGCCCAGATCGCCTCGTCCGAGCCCGCCACAGCATCCCAAAATCGAAGCGCCACCGAATGAACGATGTCGCCAATCGAAATCAAACCCAAGCCACCGTCCTCCCGAGCCTGGAACACGAAATCGCGAGCGACGGTATTTCGCCCTGCTCCTCCCCAGACAAAGTCCGTAAGTGCCGTCTCCGCCGCCTTAATGAACCATTGAGGCGGTATGTCGAAGGACAGCACGTGGAGGACCGTCGAGATGATGTGAGCGTTGGCATAGAAAACCTTCCCACTCGGCGAAAGTGTCCGGTCTCGAGCGGTGCGGGCCTTGGCCTTGATCCTGTCAAGAACATGGGTCCAAAACAGTTTCGAGTCACCGTGGCGAAAGAAGGCATAGCCGCACCACTTGAAGCTCTCCCCCTCCTGCACCGTTGGCAGCGCCTGCGCAGTCTCGTCCCGAAGCCAGTTCGGTCCGAGTGGTAGCACCAGCGTCTTGTCCGTGTTGGTCTTCCCGTTGGTAGCCTCGTACCACGTCTGCGACAGCGTTTGCAGCTTCGACAATGCCGCCGGTGACTCCACCACCACCACAGCATCGTCGGCAAACGCCAGATGCGTAAGCTGCGCACGCGGCCCCCCTGGCCACACCTTCTGCAGGTCGAGCGCGATCCCGCGCCGAACGAGGGCGTCGAGGAAGGGCTGGAACGTGATGTTCCAAACCGGGCACGAGAGGGGATCCCCCTGACCGAGACCACACAGCAACCGCACCAAGTCCGTGGGGAACCCATTGACAAGGTAGCGCACCCCCAGAGTCTCGGGATCGTAGAGAGCGCGCAGCAGCGAGATGAAACGCTCACCGAACCCAAAGGCCTCAAAGACCTCGAAGATCCAGGCGTGATCGACCCGATCGTACGCGCTCTGCTGATCCAAAGACAAGAGGGCGCCCTCGGGGAAAACATCAGTGCCTAGCGACTTGAGTTTTTCGAGAAGGAGAGTGAGATGACTTCCCGCGTCCGCTGAACGTCTTGATGGCATGAAACCGTGTTGCGCCGGCGGCAAAAGCTCGCCGAGCACCCCATTGAGTCGCGCCACCAAGACCTTGCTGAGGACCTTGTAGGTCGTCTCGCGCAATGTGATCGGTCGGTATGCCCCCAGTGATTTCAGATTGGCCCCCGGTTTATTCTTGGGCAAGAGCCGCACCAGCCCCTCTGCCAAGGACGCCGTCATTTTGCCGCCCTCCCAAATCGAGTTGAACAAGTCCAACAGCTTGGGAGCAAAGTAGGTTGGCAGCGCCTTGAAGAGCTCGTACGGAATGCCCGAGGGCCCCGGTGATCGCCCCGAATCCGTCTTCTTCAACGCCGCTTCAACCTCGAGGAGGGTGAAGGGCTCGTCAAGCGCCACTCTCGCTTGACGAGGCAGCCGACGACCGAACGTAGGGTCCGAGCGGTCGTCATCGTAGCATTTCGCTGCGCGAATAGGGTCGAGCAGGGACCGGCGTGCGTTCGTCGGGTCGCCACGAGCTGGGTCCGGCGTGAAGAGCGACTGCGCGTGCCGTGAAGCAATACCCAGCGCCTCCTGCATGTCAACGGTCTCGGTGCCATCCACATCCTCCAGCGAGACGATGCTCGTCTGGCGACTCCGGCGGTTGAGGCGCGTGCGAATGCTTGCCGATTGACCTTCCCTCGAGTCGACTGACGGCACATGCGCACGAATGCGCAGCCACTGAGCCTCCTTTACCGCCAACTGGTCCAACCGCGACTTGGCAAGAGCATACACATCGCGCTCGGCCTCATTCATGTGCTCACCGCGTGCCTCCAAAGCCTCCATGACGGATTGGCTCTCGGCCCGCAGTCGGCGCATGTCGGCACGAGTCGAGCGGTATCGTGCATGGCCAGCGACTGCAACCGCCCGCAGAGCGGCGTCATAGACGTCGCCGAGCGGAGCGGTCCCCTCGAGCCTTCGATAGACCTCGTCGACGACGCCGGGAATCGATGCGACAAAGTCTTGATCGTCAAAGACCATTGGGTTGAGCCTCGAAATGAAATCGCTCGTGGAGGGAAGAGAAAGGGGGGGTTCGGCATCAGCGTTCGATGTAGGCAAAGCGAAAGTCGCAACTACAGGTCTGTGGTCCGAACAGGGCGCATCGAAGAGCGTAGAAGCGCTCAACAACCGGTTCGCCCAACTGCATTGGACAAGAATATAGTCGATCCGCGACCACGAGCAAATCTTTCGCTCTTCCCCTCTACCACGGTAGTGAGGACGAGTGAATGCAGGGGTGCAAGAATGGACATGTCGGACCGTGTCGAGTGCCTTGAACGCGATCTTTGACAGCAAGGTCTGCCAGTGCGATACAGGAGTCCAAGCGCGATCGGTGATGGACACTCGGTCGACCGATACATCCGGACAATCGTTGAGATCGCCGGCCAAGATCCGAAGAGTCTTGGGTCTCGGGGCGCTGAAGTGCAGAAGCCCGAAAAAGTCGCGACGATCGTCCTCCTGCACCGGCGCGTACATGTTGATGATCTCGACATCGAGCTCCTCAAGACGAAACACCGAGCGCAGAATCCGACCGTCGAAACGAGGAGCTCCTGCAAAGACGACCGGGGTAGAGGAAAGGAGATGGCCCGCCAAAGGTGAGCCATCGGGTATGAGGGTAAGGACATGAGGAGTGAAACGAATACAAGCCCCCGGCCAAGCACTCTCGAAGCCTTCGCGCGACGCGTTGTAGCTGAGGTGGTGCTCTTGCAGGAGGATGGCCGCAGGGGCCGGCCGAAGGGTTTTGAGATAACGGATGATTTTGACTTGGTTGACTGCGTTCTTCATCGATCGGACGTTGAACGTCAACACGGTGAGTGACTCAATCATGATTAAATCAGTTCAGCGCCGCCCCCCTCGAATTCGGTCACCTCGGACCTGTGACCCCCTGAACTGTTGCCCCCTGAGCCATCACCCCCTGATGCACCGAGGATCATGGCGGATCCCGCCCGGGTGACACGTCGGTTGCCGGGTGCCGAGCTCGAACGAAGGCGTCGAGGACTCGTCGAGGCTATCGAGGTTGTCGAGGTTGCCGATGATCCCGACGTGCCACCGGACAAAGGCGAAGGAGAGGTCGGGGTCGAAACGGGCGCCGCCATCGTCGTCTGCGTCTCCTTTGTTGAGCCCAGGGTCGCACGCGTCGACGTCTCTTCCCCAGTGTCGCCGCCCTCCGGTTCGGTCGAAACGACCGACTCGTCGTCGCCGTCGTTCGCGTCGTCCTTGTTGGCGGTTACTGCACCTGCGGGGTTAGCACGAGGTCCCAGCTGGATCATGTTCGCGCCAGAGACACGAGAGTTCAATGCGGCAGGCCCACCGTGCTTCCCATTCTTTCCAGCAACTCGGAAGCCGGTGGTCGAAGTCGAAGTCGAAGTCGAGGTCGAGGCCCCCGGAACAGGGGCGGCGGTGGCCGGAGTCGAAACCGGCTTCCTGCAAGCACCCCACTGGTGTCCGGCGCGATCGCACACCGCGCAGTAGTGCGTCTCGAATTCGTGTCGCAAGCCGTACTTGGCGCCCAGGATCTCGATCTCTTGTGGCAAAGCGGCGTTGAGCGCGGCCTTCTGCGTCTCGATGGAGCCTTGGAAAAGATCAGCATGTAAGCGAAGGTACGCGCAGTGGAACCCGTCTTCGGTCATGGCCATCGGATCGCCATTCGGATCGACCGCGAGGCCCCGCTGTAATTGCATCAGGGTATAACCTTGCGTGCGACCTGCGCGGCCGAACGAAAGGGTGATAGCATCATCGAGAGATTTTCGGAGCACGGAAGCGGGGATCGCGCTGGAGGAGGAGGGCAAGGTGAATCGCACCTGCACGACGTGGTTAAGGGGAGAGGCGCTGGGGAGCTCGGTAACCATCTCCTTGCCGTGGTAGGGGAATGGGCCCACTGAAGCGGCTTCAAGACAAGCTTGCTCGGATTCGAATACAAGCTCGTATATGTGACGAGCGATCGGGAACCTCTTCGTGGCTTTCGTCACAATCGGGTTCAGCTTCACGCATTTCGAGAAAAGCTTCTCGACCTCGGGGTCAAGCACGACGCCCTCGGGCCGCGCGAACATGAACGGCGTCTCGGCCAATCCAAAGTGCTTGCGCAGCGCGGTCTGTACAGGACCTCTGGGTGATCCAGGACCATCCATAATGACTCGAATCACATTGGAGGCCGGGGCTGCGTCGTTTCGCACCGCTCTTTGGGCGGCTCGTGCGAGCGCTGGCGCCTGCGAAGGCGGGGTCGAGGCGTCGTGCATCAGGACCATCAGTCGGCGGGTCGACTTGCTGGAGGGAACAATCCCGAGCACTTGGAAGGTCTTCTTCATCAGCTTCTCATGGTCCAACCGGACCTGAGTTGCCTCGGGCGACCAAGCTGGAGGATTCGCGGTTCCTCCAGTGACCGCTTCACGCGTTTGCGTGTTGAGTGATGAATCACTCGCGCCATTACCACCCAATAGGTCCTCGGGCGGGGGCGCATCGGCGCCGGGCGGATCCGGCATCGCGTGTTTGTGTTGACCTGTAAAGCTTAACGGGCTTGGAGGTCAACTACTCACTCTACACCACAGAAACTCACTTGTGTGTGTGTGTGTGTGTGTGTGTGTGTTGAGGCATTTTTTTTTTTGTAGAAACTGTTCATCATATTGCCCCCAAGTCCTGTTCCCCCTGATTGGCCTACGGAAAAACTAGATGGAAGTCGACGATGATAACACAAACCGCCCGCAAGATGCGAGAAACGGGCCAAGTCCACCAATCCGATACTTCGGATTCAAGTGCCCCAGCCAAGCGGTTGCTCCCCCCCAGGAGACGAATGAGAGAGAGAAGAGAAAGAGAGAAAATGAAAAAGAACTGGCGTACTAACGACAAGAGGCCCACCCCGCACCCACTTCCCAACTCGGTCGAGACAAAGACAGGAGAGCGACTGCGCAGCTACCCTGACCCGCGAAGTCCCCAAGTCTATGCTCGGTCACAACAAGACGCGGTGGAGGCCCCTCAAAACCTCCACCTCAGCAGTCCCTGGCCCCTCAAAGCCGACTTTCTGCCTGTGTCTGCTGATCCCTCCCTTGACTCAGAACCCCGAAGCCAAAGAGCGCGAGCCACCGTCGAGTCAATCCCAAATCGCGAGCCGGTCCATGAGCAACGGAGGCAGACCTGTAATAAAAGAAAGAAAGATGAAGAAAATATATTTAGTATACAGTTTTTGTAAGAGGATGTGTGATGTGGGGTGTGTGAGTGTGGGATCGGGTGGGGGGAAATCGAACCCAGCCTCTACTGCCCTCGCCCGCCCCTTGCTCCCCCCGCCCTCAACTTCATCCTCTCCTCCAGTACCACCCTCCTCCGCTCCAGGCTTTCCATCCTCGTCCCGTGCTTCTGCATCCTCCATCTCCCACTGCTGATCATCTCCAAGACCATCCCCGTGAAGATCTCGATCGTCCTGCCTGCGCCTTCCTGTTCGCTGAGCTTGGCCTTGAGCTTGGGGAGGCCAAAGAGTCGTTGTAGTGTCGTGTACTCGGCGTCCTCGATCGTGTCGCATCCGAGCGCGTCGCAGAGCACGCCCCTTGCCGCGGTCCAGATGTTCCGCGAGTCGACGCAGCCGAAGAAGTAGTGATCGGTGTCGTCCACCGGCGCTTCGCACACGAGGCACGCGGGAGAAGTGTCGTGCTTTTGCTCGTGCTGGAGTTTGCGCGTCGGGGTGAAGCGGAGGATCAGCTTGAACCAAACTTCCCTCTCCCTCGCCGTCAGTGCCTTCGAGTTGACTGCCTTCCAGAAGCTCCTGAGGTCGTCCGGCTGCGGTGGTCCCTTGAGCCCGAGCATGTTGGTAAATGCCTTCGCGTTCAGGACCCGGCGGATGCGACGGACTGTGTAGGGGCGAGCCATGTTCAGCAGCGTATACTGGCTCGCCTGTTGTGGAAGCACCGGGTCCGGAAGGCGCTGCTCCATTGCGAAGCGGGCCACGGGCTTGGGGATGATCGCCTCGAGTGGTGCGCTGGTGCCGATCCGGGGAGGCACGTTGAGTCGTCCCGCCGCCACCGCCGCCGCCAAGGGGGTGTTCTTGTGTCGATCGACAGTGAACCGGTACCAGGCCGCGATTGCCAGTCGCTGCGGGAGCCCGCGTCGATCGTACTCGCTGTTGTCGCCGAGCACATCCGCCGGCGGCGTCCAGAGGTGAAACCCCCCACCCGCATACAACTCGCGTCGATAGAGATCCGCCACCTTCGGGTAGCCCTGGAGACGAAGGTAGTCAGGTACATGAACCGCGTCGATGGTCTGTCTCCCTCTGATGGGGGTGTGGAGGCTGCCGAGCAGGGTGGGCAGCGCGAGCAAGTTCGCGGTGGTCAAGGCCCTCGGGTTGACCTGCGCGTCGTGAAGTTTCGGAACGCCCAGTGCGGCGTGCCATCGGGGATGAAGGTCGTTGGGGATGGGAGTGGATGGATGTGGCCAGAGATCGGTGGCCAGGTCGAGGTCGGGCTGAGCTCGCTGGAGTGATGCGCGCGCAAGTCCTTGCCAAATCGCGCCGGAACCGCCGAGAAGAACGTCCCAGAGCCGTGCCGCAACCGCGTCCACAACGTCCCGCATCCTTATCACCCCGAGTCCCCCCTTGTTCTTGGCGGTGAACACAATGTCTCTGCCGTAGCTGGTCCTGCCCTTGCCCCCACGGACGAAATCGACGAGCATGTCATCGAGCTTCTTGACGACTTTGGGCGGCGGGATGTCGGCTGCAAGGAAATGCAGGATCTTGGGAATGGCGTACCGATTGACGTAAAAGGCACGGGTGTGGTGCGTGAGCCAGCGATGCTGAACCGCTTCCAGCGTCGCCTCGAGCCGTTCGATGAGATTCGCGTAGGCGAGTTCGGTGTCGCCGCTGGGGTCGAAGGGGAGGCCGATCCACTCGAGCGACTCGCCTGCGGCCTTGACGACGATTGGCCGTTCCCCAGGGTCCCAGCGACGTCCAATCGGTAGGACGACCGTCTTGTCCGTGTTGAGCCGGCCATTCGTTGCATGCCTCCAGTCGAGCGCCAGGTCATCGAGCAAGTTGAGTGACTCCAAGCCCGCGACGGCGACGACAACGTCATCGGCAAATGCAAGTGATGTAATGGCGCGGCTCTGTGGGTACGGATGAAGTGCAGGTATGGAGAGATTCAGCGCGATGTTTCGACGGTGTAGAGCATCCAGGAACGGCTGAAACACGATGTCCCAGACCGACGATGACGCCGGGTCCCCTTGGCCGAGCCCACACGTCAGTCGCACCGGCGCCGTCAGGAACCCATTGATGATGTAGCGCGCCGAGGTCGAGTCACCCGAGTAGAGCATCCTCAGCACGCGAAGAAAGGTGGTAGGAGCGCCCAGAGCGTCGAAGATGGCAAAGATCCAGTCATGCTCGACGAGGTCGTAGGCGGATGATTGGTCAAGAGACAAGAGCGCGGCCGCGGGGAACTCGGTCCTGCGCGCGCCAAGTTCCTCGATCAGGAGACGAAGGTGTAGTGCAGCGTCGGCCGATCGGCGGTCCTTGACGAAGCCGTGCTGCTGCGGCGGGAGGAGATCGGGCAGAATTTGGTTCAATCGGGCGACGTAGACCTTGGTAAAAATCTTGTAATCGCACTCGCGCAGGGTGATGGGGCGATACGACGAGAGTTCGGCGCGATCGGCATTCTTCTTGTGGCGCTTGAAGATGAGGCGCACGAGTCCCTGGCCCTGCTTGGGAGAGAGTGAACCGCGCTCGATCATCGCGTTGTAGGCCTTGGTCAGCACCTTGGACCACGCCTCCGGTGCGGTCTGATAGAGTTCGTAAGGCACGCCCGACGGGCCCGGCGATCGCCCCGGGTGCGTCGTCCCGATCGCGGCCACGACCTCGTCCTCGGTGATGGGTTGCTGGAGGAGATCAATCTGCGCTTCCGAGAGTCGGCGCAGAAAGAGCGGATCTGAGCGCGGGTCGTCGCAAGTCCGTGCCGCCCTGATCGGCACGAGGAGTTCGTCCCGAAGTCGGTCGACGCGTTCCGGATCACGAGGCTCGATGTGGTAGAGGCGCTGGAAATGCGCCTGCGTGTGGTCAAGAGCGACATCAATGTCATGCGTTAGCTCTCCGTTGCCCAAGCGCAGTGCTGTGATCTTGGAGTCCGAGTTCCGCGCCGCGAGCTTGGCGTGGACCGGCCGCGACAGTCGTTCCTCGGAAGCGATCTCGGGGACGTGGGCTCGGATCCGGAGTAGGCGCGCGCGCTCCTCGACCGCCCGCTTGAGTTCCTCGGACGTCCTTGTCCATTCTGCCGTTTCCGCCTCCCCCCATACCGGTAACGCCTCCAGATCCTGCACCCTCCCCACCAAATACTCCATCCGTTCCGTCCGCTCCCGATGCAGCCTCCTCGCCATCTCCCCACCCCTGTCCCTGCACGCCTCCAGAACCTCCTCAAGCTCTCGCACCGGATCCTCCCCGCTTGCCCCTTCCAACCATCCTTCCATCATCCGCTGAAATTCCACCGTCTTGAAGGTTGTGGTATTGATTCGATGTAGTTGTCGGATGTGGTAGGTAGGCTGAGCTGTGGGAGAGCCGCATCAAGATCGTCTGAGAGAGCTAGTACGATCAAGACCGGTCGGTGATCGGAAAGATCCTTGGGATAGTCGTAGATCGTCGAGGCCTGGTCGAGCCTTTTTTGGTGAGCTCTTTGTAGGAGAAAGTAGTCAAGCCGGGAGAAGGAGTTGGGTCGCTTGCGATTGGGATTAGGTCGAGTGAAAGATGGGGTGATGGGGTGCTTGTAGCGGATGCAGTCCGTGTAGGCCGAGTCGAGCTTGCCCATCAGAATCGGCCAGTGGTGGCCGCGCCGACTTTGGTTCCGCCGATCGACTTCTGGGCGCGGGCAGTCGTTGAGATCGCCGCCAAGGAGTCGGAGGTGGGATTTCTGTGTTTTGTGGAGGATCAGTTTGTCGAAGAATTTTGCTCGTTGTTTGGGTCAACGGGCGCGTAGAGGTTATTGATTTCTAGAATTTTGATGTCGCCCCGCAGACGAAAGGAGGTGACGAGGAGCCGGCCGTCGAGTGCCGAGTGGGTGCGCAAGAGCTCGGCGTCGATCAGGGGCGAGTCGGCCGGGATCAGGTCAGGCAGTGCTGGTTGATGAAGAGCTTGCCCTCGTACTCGTCCTTGATGAGCTGCCAGAATTGTGGTCTGATGAAATGCTCTGTAAGAGAATCGCGGAAGCTTTGAATGTGGAAAGGTAGGTGTAGATATTACGTCGTTTTTCCGGGACCCCCATGCCCCTTCTTACGTTCCAGGTGATGATGGTGTGCTTGATCATTAATGGGTAGTCGAGGTCGAGGCGCTCTTGGCGGTGGTGACGTCCTCAAAGAGGGGAAGGGCGGGCAGGACATCGTCCTCGGGCTCGTGGTCGGACCATCGTTTTTCCTCAGCTACCCCTCTTCCTTTCCCTCTGTCCACCTTCGTCACCTCGACCTGCATCGCCGCTGCCGCCGACATCGACCTCGTCACCCTCCGCCCCTCTATTCCATCCTTCACCACGACGCGGCTCTTCCCTTTGATGATGACTCGCTTGGCGTCGGTCGGTTCGTCACTTGGGTCACTGAGGTCCGCCGCAGTCTGCGACCTCTTCATCACCTGCTTCTTGAACTTCGCAGCGGTCCCCCTGATGTTGATGGAGCGTATCTCACCGTCCTCGTCCCACGTGGCAAAGTTGTGACGCACCAGAGGGGTTTCAGCGTTGAGCCTCCTCTCGATGCTTTGGTCCCCGCTCAAGTCGGCCTGCTCAACCCAGTTAGCTCTGATCCTGTCCCACTCCTCCCCCTCGCGTAGCGACTTGGCGAGAGTTTCGGGTGACAGAGGTGGGGTTGGTTCATGCGGCGTCGATTCGCGGGAAGCGGTGGGGCGGTTGCTGTGGCGTCGCTGTCGTCGTCATTGTCCAGCCTGTTCGTTCCCCTAAGTCCGTCGCTTCCGCATTCTCCGCTTTCGGTCGATCCCCTCGCTTCGTCCACATCGCCCACCTCCGTCGCCACCTCCTCTCCTCCATCTCCGTAGCCACCTCTCCTCCGTTTCACCTCTTTCATCCGCCATCACTCATTCTCATCAATCACCTCTCCATCGGATCCGCTGCAGTCCTCCAAGACCGACTCGTCCTCGCTTTCAATTTTGATGACCTCCGTTTTCGCGGCCGCCTCCGATTCCATCTCCGAGTCCTCCGAGTCCTCGTCATCCGCCTTATCACCAGCGTCTTCCTCCCCCGATTCCTCCGGTCCCTGTTCGCCCTGGCCAGTTACCTCTTCCTCCTGTCCCTCTCGACCTCGAGCCCGGCGAAGTGATTCTGTGATGCGATCCTGTTAACAACCAGCACAGGAATGGGGGCCTCGGCCTCCGCGATGTTGGTGTTGTGGGTGATGGTGTTTTTGTTGCTGTTGATGATGCCGTTGTGAGCCTCCTTCCGCTTCCTCTCCTGATCCAGTCCGCAGGTTCCCACGTGACCCACAAAGTGGCACCTACCGCAAGCCGCCTCCTTCTCATAGTCATGGCGAAGGGCGGTAACCGGGATGCCTCGAGTGGGAAGGTCGATCCTCGAAGGTAGAATCTCCTTCAAGGTCGTGTTGGGCGTTGGAATAGGGAGTCGTCATCGAAGTGTAGGAAAGCCGAGTAGTCTCCGGCAACGTGGGCGAAGGCCGAGGCGTTGTCCACGCTGATAACGCGCAGAACCTGCAAGTTGGCATGAATGTCCCTTGCCTGACAGGTCTTGCACAAGTGATTGGAACGATTTGATGATGGCATCCATGGAGGGCACTCCTTGAACACCGACGTTGATTCGAAGCTCGACCATGTTATGGTGGAACCTGTGAGACTTCGCGAAGCGGGCCTTCGCCGATCGCCAAGTGAGAGCGGGGGGCGTCGTGAGCGCCGCGTCACGTGCCTCGCCGGTGACGAACCCAACCGTAACGCGATGGTGAGCCGCCCCATTACGCAGGATTGATGAATGTTGTACGCCTAAGATCTGTGGTTGATAAGCCGCAAGATGGTCCGGCAGAGGAACTCCAGGCTCAAAGCAGATAGGAGAGATGGGCGATAGCAGCCTCGTGACGCAGGCCACGAGATCGATCTTGTCGGCATGAGTCGCTCGCGAGGCGCTCTGGTGAGACAGAGTCACTTCAAGGGCGTAATCGAAGATGTTCTCGACGGACCGGTTCGCGTTCAAGGCCGAAAATTTCAGCGATGTGGCGGTGGCGACGGGGTAGAGTTCGGCGAAGTAGATGGCCTGGACCCAGCGATCCATGCGGTTTCCGGGTACAGCACCCATGGCTTGTAGGAGGCTGCCCAGAGCCTTGGCACGCTGTTGTTGTTGTTGCTGTTGTTCAGGTGTTTGAGTCGCCATCTGACTCGCAGCGGCAGCATAGTTGGGTGCGGCGGTGGCGGGCCCGTGACTTGCGTCTTCTTCGAGCTTATCGGGATCCGGTCGCGGGGGGGCTGGACGCTGGTGGCGGATACCGGTGGTGGCGGTGCCGGCAGTGGGGACCCAGGGTCTCCGGTAGACATCTTGTCGGTGTATCACTTGTTAACTCGAGTATCGAAGGCTGCAGTAGGGCGATTGTGAAAGTGAAGTGAAGTGAAGG